>OV743717.1:27890388-28490388 GCA_928272305.1 Volucella inflata | reverse complement strand
ATTTGTTACTGCAAGAAGATAATGACCCGAAACATCGCAGTCGTTTGTGCAGTGCGTGGAAACAAGAAAATTACGTCGATGTTTAAGATTGGCCATCACAGTCGCCGGATGCAAGTCCCATTGAAAATGTTTGGGCATTCATGAAGCTAAAGCTCCAAGGAAAGAAGATCTCGACGGTCAAACAATTATCATGAAAAATACTAGTTTTATGGAGATCTTTGTCTCAAGATTATGCTATAAGATTAGTAAGAAAGCATGCCTCGAAGACTCCAAGCAATTATTGATAATGGAGGAGAGTGGACAACATATTAATTGAAAAGCATTCAAGTAAATAAACAGAATAAACCAGTACAATTGATTTTTTATTATTATTATAAGTTCTTCTTTAATTTTTGCCGTATACGATCTTATCAAACGGACTATATGAGAAGCTATTTGGTTCACCCACGGCCAAAGTTTACGCATTTCCAATCAAATCACTAAACAAAAGACCTTGACAAGAGACTTAAAAGACAACCAAATTTTGAGGAAGACGTTGTAAGTAAAGTTAAGTAAATTTTTAGCAAGATTTTCAAGTATTACAATCAAAACTTCACAGAAACATTTTACTCTCATCGAAACAATTACTCTCGTCGAAATTGAGAGGCAAGGTTTCACACAATTTTGATCTGGTAGTAGCTGATGAACTGCTAAAAGAAATAAATTGGTATGGACGAAGGAAAATGACGGCAATTAATTCCTTTAAATTTTTCAACTCAACATTATATGGTAAGATTGTTTTTGTATGTCCCTTGAAATTCAAAGTGTTATTTCTTTTTTGTTTTTCAATTTAGAAGTCGATCGTCATGTCTATGGTTCCTTTGAGGAATATGTCGAAGATTTAAAAACGGCAATTAAAAGGGGAAAGAATAGAGCGGATCAACGGAGCGTCAAAATAGAATCCAATACCTTGTTTTAACATTAAATTTAAGTCTTTTTAGTTTCCAATTTATTTTATTAAATATGTGTACAGTTTTTTAATGCAACATATACCTGACGCCCAATGACATGGCCTGTGTCAAGATATGGAAAAAAATAAGGAATGTTAAATGGGACGCATATGACGCAAAAATCCAGCATGACGTAACGGCAATAACAGCCCTTACATGCTAAGGTATCAATTGCATTGGCCAGCAACAATGAATGTTAACGAAGACTTGTCCACACCTGACAAAGCATCGCGTCGAATGAGATAAGTGGTGACTGAGAGTAAGACGAAGTATGCTGTGTCAACAAACAGTCCTGGCGATTAAAAATGTGAACATCGACGATTACACTTTACATTTGACTATATAATTGGCAGAATATTAGAAGATTTACAAGGTGCCTTTGTCCAGATTGAGTAGATGGTAGATGCAGGTTATACCATAAGTATTGCGTTATTTTTAAATGTCTGTCGAATATTACCTATCGTAATTTGCATCAAGTGAAAAAAATATTGTCGTCAATGTAATTGTCTTCATTAGACAACACTTCTATCTCTCAAGCAACTTTTGAATGCCGTCACTAAAAAAATTGTTCGGTTTTGACAAAAAAAGGCTCATAAAAGTTTTGCTAACTTCAGAACAAGTGAAAATCTGAAGGTGCTATATCTGAAGAATTAGGCGGATGAACCATTTGGACCCAATGGAACTCCTGTAACTGACAGCAGGTGGTCCGACAAAATGGAAAGCGTTATTCCGGTTAAATAAAACATTCCTTTAATTAACCAGACGTGGGAATTTTTCTTCTTGCGCCGACTTTCATCCACAGTTGTTGACAGTTACGAGGCAATAGCTCAAATTGGATTAATATCTCAGCATTTAACCATACAGACTGCTGAGAGGGTGCCGCTTCCACGGGATATTGTGCTGGTCTGTGCTCTAGACTAGGCCATTACGGGCGACGTTGAATGTTGTTGTAAGGAACCTACTCGTATTTCCTATCTTCGGTAACGATCCGGTTTAAAAACGGCTTTTGTTTGCGAAGCGACAGAAATATAGTACAAGTTCCGATTCTTTGCTGGAGATTATTTGCCAATAGGTGATGTGGTACCCATTTTCCCAATTTTATGATTCTCAATTTTGTTAGCTAACAATGGATGGTCGTATGACTTACGGTGAGTTCCTTTACCGTAAAAGAGGGACTTTTTCGATTGTCGACTTCAAGAACTCATCTTCTAGCGGCTTCTGAATTGAAAAAAAAAAAACACAATACCTACTTATGTTACACCTTCACATTCTATTTGAGTTTATCACCGCACATTATAGCATATTGGGTACTATAGTTCCCTTCGCATGTAAGGATGGATCAACTGATCATTTAAAATTACACCCCTACACCTAAGCCCAAAGGAAGAGTGATCTGGTACAACTTAATTTGGTTACAGGCTTTTTACCACCCGCAGGAATAGGTAAACTAAATAATCGACCATATAGTTCGTATCTCTTTATTGATAATTTTAAATTGCTGATTTCGTGGATGATTGTTAAGAGGCGCATTCATTATGCTTATTCCAGCAGAAGGGAAGATTACTATCTTCAAGCTTATCCTTAAATAAGTAATCGTGTCAGGTTCCGGTGTAAAAGTAGGATCCACTCTTTAAAAAGAGTCGTGGGTTCTGATGGGAGACTTTTGGACTCAATTGATGTGGATGTTATGTCATGAGATGTAATGTGAAGGGCTTGAAGAAACTGTGATAGCAAACAAACGATGGCAAGATGTTGGACTTTTACTATGTAGAGTTTTAAGTAAAAGTTGTTGACAGACATTTAAGTGGTACAGTCACATACTAAAAATATATTCTGCTAACTAAACTTTGAAGTTCAGTCAAAACCGTATTCGGGCTTAAGTCAACTTTTTCATTATGGATTTCGATTTTGCTATAGATTCGTTCTACCAAATTGTAGAATGGTTAAAGGCTCGCGAGCAGCTATTTTTTCTTTTAAAATTATTGTCTCATCAAATATGTATAGATTGTAGTTGCGACATATATCCT
Source organism: Volucella inflata (assembly GCA_928272305.1). Classification (NCBI taxonomy): domain Eukaryota; kingdom Metazoa; phylum Arthropoda; class Insecta; order Diptera; family Syrphidae; genus Volucella; species Volucella inflata. The sequence continues at coordinate 28,487,372 of OV743717.1, read as the reverse complement.
GCTAAGCAAATAATCTGTTACATGATAAAAGCACAAATTATTAGAGGATTTAGAACAACGTGTTTTTTTGTTGTTTCCTAGCAGTGTGCGCCACTGAACCTCTACGCTTACAAGATAGATAAAATAATATCCTTGATTGGATATTGAGGTTCATAGGTATTTATAAGTGGGCGTGAGTTAGTGCTTTCGAATTCGCGCCAACCAGTAGTAGGCATTTTAACCCTATTCAGAACATAAAATAATCTTAATGCTGTTAAGAAAAGGCCGCAGTAATTTCTGTATACTCGTATATTACCTTTAGAAAGTGTTGCAAGGACGCTGATTTTTTTAAAGTTTTTTTTTTTTAATTTAATGGGTCTTGCAATGCATCCAAATTGTAGGACAACTTATTTGAAATGGCCTTGCCACGAGTATTAGCAAAGCAAGGCTTTCAATTTTGACTTACGTTTACGTGTTAATGATTCTATGAGTAAGTGGATGGTGTATCTTTGGTAATCGTATACGTTAAGTCCCAAATCAAATTTTAAGATTAGCAACATGCTGTCCTTTTTGATATCCATCTCCTGATATATGATTTTTCCCGCAACATTGATGACTTATATGGCCTTTACACAGTGCGCAGAGGGCCGGACTTTACACAGTCGGCTATTCTACCAGTATCCTCAATTAATGTCGCCGATTCGATACACAAAGTTTCTTGGCCTATTACGGCAATACCAACAAGCCCCACTCCATAACTGGGGCTTGTTTGACAACTAAAGTCAACAACTTTTTACGCGGGAACTTTACAATAACATCACTTGTCGAATTTGAAGCGGATGCTTTCATTGGTTCTTAAGAATGGATATGTTCCTTTCGTGTATCAAAACATTTGCCAGTACATACTACGATACAACTAGAGAGAACAAAGCTACATATTCACATAAACTTACGCGATGGAACGCAGCAAAACCCCTACGAATCTCTAGGGTGTACATGACATAAGTAAACATTCTTCTTTTAATGATGACAAGCGGATCCAAAGGTTTCATTATTAATTTATTTTCAAACGATTTTTTTTTTTATTCTCTCTACCCTTTAAATATTAAAAAACATCAAATGGTTGAATATATCAATAGATAGGCACAAAATAGACCCTTTAATAGGAGCGCTACTCATTTGTTGTTGTCCTCGTGAAGTGACATTATTAAATAAATTATCCCATTTACAGCGTCTGTTAAGTTTTCAGATTACATTTACGAGCGGTCCTTGGGAAAACTCATTTCGCCATCAATCGCAAGTCATTGTACATTTTGCTGAGGTACATTCAAATCCCAGTAATGACAAGAGAAGTTTTTAAAAATTCATACTGTAACTACCCCGGCCCGACCGACGAAGCCAACCAAATAAGAATTACTAAGTTATGAATGTAAATGGATGAATCAGATGTTCAGTTTTCGTTAATTCTAAGAGGATGTGCATGTCATAGCCGATTTAACAAAGTAATTTTCCAAAGATTATATCACCATTATTATACGTCGGAGGGTGCATAATTGATGAGCTCTGTATATTGTACTATACTATACTTTGTCGACGTGTTTAACGTTTTTTTTATTTTTTATTTTTTTTTTATTTTCATGCTGGATTTACATAAAATTAATTAGAGCTAAGTGTCGTACACGGACTCTATTGATTCATCACATATTTATGACTTTTCCTTTTTTTAAATAGCAAGGCAATTCATTATTTTTTGGATTTATTAGAATAAAAAGGATGCTTAGACCAAAGTTATGCTAGCGAAACTATTGGGATGTACCACACCACCGAATTTGGCTCAGTCGGAAATAAGAAGTTCTCGAGTGAACATCTGTGCCAGAACGATGAATTTTCTGTTTTTATAAGTGGTACGTGTGCTTGACGTGTGAAAATTCGTTTCAAGTACCCTTATTTCCGTTCGGGAGACTTCAGCCTCGAAAATTAACCAGATGGGAAACTGGAAACGTTAGTTGACGATGATGTTTTAAGAGCAACGGTAGATGCGGATCCAACGAAATCGGTGCAGAAGATTGCACAAAGCATGGGAGTATACTCAACGACAAGAAGTCGACACCTTTTTCTCATAGGAAAGGAAAAGAAACTCGATAAGTTGGTACCTCATGAACTAAACGAATACCAAAAACTACGGCACCTGGCTTACATTAAGAAACCAAAGTGAACGGTTTTTGCACAAGAAAGTCACCTGTGATGAAAAGTTAATACTGTATGATAATCGTAAAAGATCTGAGCAGTGGTTGGATGCAGATGAAAAACCAAAACACACACCCAAACCCAATCTTCACCCAAAAACGGTTATGGTGACAAATTGGTAGACATCGAAAGAACCACTTTCCATTTCTTCAACCAGGAGAAACGAAATCGATATATTGCATGCTAAATTGGCCGAAAACCAACCTGTGTTGGTCAATAGGCACAGTCCGATCCTTTTGCATGACAATGCTAGACCGCATACCTCACAAATAACGGTGTAAAAACTGTTGTAGTTGGGATTTGAAATTCTTCCGCATCCACCGTACTCGCTAGATATTTCCCCAACGTATTAGCATCTTTTCCGCAATCCGAATCCATTTTGCCGGCAGAAGTTCTTCCGGAACCGAGCAGGGGTCATAAAAGCCTTTGAAGATTTCATTGCTTCAAAAAGTCAGCACTTCTGCGAAAAATAAATATTTGACCTTGTATCACGTTGGAAGAATGTCATAGATGCCAACAGATCCTATTTTGATTGAATAAAAATTTACGGAAAAATAATATTGGCTTTTAAATTTTTACTATATACAGTCTGTTTGATAACATCGTACACGACAAAAATTAAAGAAGAACTTATAATAATAAAAAAAAAATCAATTGTACTGGTTTATTCTGTTTATTTACTTGAATGCTTTTCAATTAATATGTTGTCCACTCTCTCCATTATCAATAATTGCTTGGAGTCTTCGAGGCATGCTTTCTACTAATCTTATAGCATAATCTTGAGACAAAGATCTCCATAAAACTAGTATTTTTCATGATAATTGTTTGACCGTCGAGATCTTCTTTCCTTGGAGCTTTAGCTTCAAGAATGCCCAAACATTATCAATGGGATTTGCATCCGGCGATTGTGATGGCCAATCTAAAACATCGACGTAATTTTCTTGTTTCCACGCACTGCACAAACGACTGCGATGTTTCGGGTCATTATCTTCTTGCAGTAACCAATTCTCATTCCTTCTTTTAAACCATCTTTGGGCAGATGGTAATAAAGCCTTCTTATAAATTTTGACCATGTTGGGTGCGTTTAAGTTATTTGTAAACATGAACAAATTGCCAAAGCCTTGTTTTGAGAAGCATCCCCAAACGTGCACCTTTGCCGGGTGTTTGACGGTCCGCTGGATTAATTTATTGGATTGTGTACACCAGTTTTGAGTGATAGGAGACCATGCCCAAAAAGAAGCTTCATCCGAAAAAATAACGTTGTTGAGTCGTTTGTCTACGTGTTTTTTTGACAGTAGTGGTTTCTTTATTGTGCTTCAAAATTTTACATTATTGGCTAGTAAACGTCTTCGTAACGATAGAAGAGGATTTTTTTCAAACACGCGTAGAATATTTTGTCCTGCTTTTTTGTTGTTTTTGGCGTAGACCCACGATCCGGCAAATCATCCACATTTTTAACTTGGGAATAACGGTGCACCCACTTGCTAACAGATGCTTTTGACTTTTTCATGTATTTAGCAGCTGCTCCGTATGACATTTTCGGTCCTTTTGGATGCGTGCACAAGAATACTGCTTCATAACGTGATGCAAACGCGACACTCATTTTAAAATACTTCCGTCTCTGACAAAAATTGAACACTCCTTAAATTTTTTTTATTCAAAGCATCTTTTATTCATGCCACTTCCAAACCGGTTTTCATAAACGAGTTTTGCCGTATACGATCTTATCAAACGGACTGTACTCGGACGTTTCATGTGGCACAACCCGCAAAATAAGTTTGATTAAGTTAAGGTTTATCTGATTGCGTATCACCAAAGAGGTGACCATATATCATCATATAGATATCAATTTAACTCTTGTATGCAATGGGATGCTTAATTTAGTTCCCCTTTGGATTGGATCAGTAGCGCAACAATCAAGTTCGTAGCGTAATGCTTGGCTTACCTTCCAGTAGGTAGGTCCGCAGTAAAAACATGAATAAATCCTAGAAGAGGTCAAAACAATATGGAAAATCAGCTACTCGGACAGTAACCGATTCTCTATTGAAGAACGTGGTAAACTATTAAAGGATAACGATATTCAGATTTGCACGCGGACTGTTCGAACCTTTAAGAACACCACGTGCACTCTAATAACTAACGTAGATCTCTGACTTTAACAAAGCAAACACAACACGTATCCAAGAAGTACGGTGATGGAAAACTGTAATAACTAGAGAGAATGTTACGGAAGCGTTTTTTGAGTAAAACGCCATAAGAGGACGACTTAATGAACAAGTTTTGATTTTTAGACATGTAAGCGAACGCCTGACAACGAATCGCCTTAAGGATGAATTTCCAAATATTATCCTTAAAAACGTCAACGACGAAACAGAAGAAACTGACGATATTAGACCAAAGACTGCTTCTTACGATTAATGCTCTAGGTATGACGTTAAGATCTTCTTTGACGATTTTAAAACGAAGCTATGCTAGGCTCCAAAGGACGGGATTTTTACACCCCACAGAGACAAGTTTATCTTCCGAAAAAAAGAAGAAACAATCTATTCACATTGCAATTTTTTCAAGAAAGATACTCGTATTTTTTATAGAAAAATGTAAGATTTTCATATGTATTAAATTGAAATGGAAAAAAAAAAATCATTAGAATGGACGAAATATACTCGTAAATCAGGGAACAAAAGGCTTCCACAGCAACAGAACCTAATTCAACATGTCCATCCTTAAAGATGTTGAAAGACTCTTTCTATTCACATTGCAACTAAACTGAGTGCCAGTTTGTTCGGTTGGATGCATGAGAACTGTGAACGGAGTGAAAACGCTCACTTCTGCTTTCTGGTGAATTGAGTGCTCGTTTATAATAATAATTAAACGTGTGTTACTTGTATTCGCAGTACACTCGCACAAATACTGTGGCGTATTTGTGATTTTTTTTCCGTTATACTTTCTATTCTATCTGTGTTTTTTTTTTCATATTGACTTTTGTTGAGAAAGAGTTGCTGTTGTGCCATTTGTAGGATCACTAGGATACTACTTTCTCAAAAATTCATTATTTAAAATCATTTAATATTGGGTATATAACTATTCGTGCGGTTTTTTTTCTCAAAATTTGAACGTTTATTTAAGATAAACATGTACAATACTCGTAGTATTATTCAAAGTATTGCCCATCTGAAGCTATGACTTTTTCCAATCTTTCTGGCAATTTGTGGATCCCCAAAAGAACTGCGCCGGCTTGGCAGCCAAGAATGAATCAAGCCAATTTTTGATATTCTGCTCTGATGTGAATCGACCGGAGCAAATGGTAGTCAGAAGGGGCAAGGGCTGGGATATAAGGCGGGTGGGGTAAGATTTCCCATCCACTGTTTTCAAAATAGTTCTTAACCGGATTTATTGTGTTCGGTAGCGTTGTCCATTGATGGTTTCACCCGGTTTTAGCAGCTCATAATACAGCACGTCCATCTGATCCCACCAAATAAGAGCATTACCTTCGCGCCATGGATATTCGGCTTTGCCGAAAACTTCCAGTTCTTCATCTTCAAACTTTTTTGGCTGCCCAGGACATTCATCGTCTTCCAAGCCAAAATCACCTCTTTTAAATCGTGTAAACCACTTTTGGCACGTTCGCTCAGCTAGCGCATGTTCACCATAAACTTCCACCAAAATACCATGACTTTCGGCAGCAGTTTTCTTCATATTAAAGTAATGAAGAAGAACTCCCCGCAAAAAGACTTCTTCAGGCACAAAGTTCGACATATTTGAGTGAAAAAAAATTATTGTTGTTTACGCTTCAAATGAATGACATATACTGAAATGACGTACAATGACAGTAGCTTTCCAACGCATGTTCCAATGGAATAATACAAGTTACGCCATCTCTTAGAAAACCGCACGAATTAAGTTATAGACCCAATAGTTCCTGAAAATTGCATATAAGTGCAGTCTTCGGAACTAGAGCAAGTTGCTAAACCACAAGAAGAAAAAAACATAAGAAACGACTATTCGCAAAATAAGATACGAGTATGTGCTTTTGTAGGCTACAGGTTTGATTTTTTATGAAAGGGTACGAATACCCAAAGATTTAACTGATAGAACGGCACAATGCAATATCAAAATGGACAACATTCCAATCAACCAAACCCCGATAACGTAGGGATAGCAACTTCTAGCAAGTCTAATTCTACTGATATGAAGAAAAGAGAAACAAAATTTCGTTGTTGTTGTTTTTTTTTGCAATAGCGTTTTTTTATTTGAAAGTTTTGGTTGAGAATGTGTGGCGAGCTCATGTTTTTTTTTTTTTTTGTAACACACACTAAACAAAATAACCGTATCCTCAATTCAAGAAGTGTTTTCGGAAATAAGTTCTGCCAAATAGGCGACTACCAGTGTTTAGGAAAACAATGACTTTCAAATTCAATGAAGCTTTCGTTATTAACGATGTTTAAAGTTTTAACTTTACCATTACTACTTGCTTCCAACATTTTAGGAGAGACTTAAGGAAGAGCTTACAGTTTTAAGATAACTATTGGATTCATAAAGAGAAAGGGTAATGAGAGGGCCAACGAAATGGCTACAAGGGTTTTAAAATTCATTATTTCAAACAATAATAATTGTTTGCACAGAATCAGAAGTAAAGTCCGCATCGGTTTCATTAACCTAACATAATCATATCTTTAAAGAGATTGAGCTCAATCTTGGACATATGTTATGATGTCTTAGTTTATGCCCTGACTCGAGTAGGATCATTCATTTTTCAAGCCATTCAAAAATAATTTTCCAGCAGCAACACTGTTTAAAATTCCATTTTCAATTCCGTTTATTTTTTTTCCTTCTTCTCCCTGTTCTGGGCATAAATGAAGACGATTTTTCGCTTTTCTTTATAACAATTATTTTCACAACGGAAGACGATACACTTATTTATTTGTTGTCCCAAAGACCCAACTCCCTAGTTTCACCCAGCGTCTTCTGGAGTTGTGGTGGTAGTAGTAGAGCACACAAAAGCTGGGTTATAATAAAGTTAGACATGAAGAAATTACGTAGGAGAGAAATAACAAGAAACTTTAAAGGATAAACAAAAAAAAACTGGGGTAGGGAATTAAGGAGAATTTCAAATTCGCCAAGGGATGATTTATCGATTTGAGATCGCTTGGATAAACCTCACTGCGCTCAACTGCTTGGAGAGCTTAATAATCCGGCACTTTGTATATGGTGGATTAGCTTAAGAAATGGAACCAACAAAAATTATCATCATATAGAAGCGAAGAACGAGCAGGAGGTAGACGTAGATAATTAATGTACACAGGTAAATGACCCATTTTACATTAATGTAAATTCTTGAGGAGGTATATATAATAGATACCTATTTTCGTGTAGTTAGCGGAGCTCAAGAGCTGAGCTGGATTACATTTAAAATAATTTATCCAAAAGTAAAGATAGAAAAACAAAAAATTTGAATACACTGTGCAAGAGACTATAGATAAATAAATTGACGTGTTACCAAGAAAATATAGGACTTCTGGGAATTTTAGGACATGAGATATGGCAAAGCCGTAGTTCTGGACGGAGGTGGCGCATTATTAAAATCTTATCCACTTTACCCTTAAAGAAAATGGATACAAGGATCTTCTATAATTGGAAAAGAATGTATTTTCCAAAACAAACACTTTCCAGAATGATTTTCTTACCCTATACCACCAAAACAAGGCAGGAATATATGCACATCATTTGCACGTATCCTGGAAACTATTGTAGACTCTGCAAATCTCAAATCTAAACCAAAAGAAAGCGTAACGCTATTTTTAAAAAGCAGGTCCGGCGGAGGGAAAAAATTTAACAAAATAGTAATTTAAAAGTGCTTCTAAATCTGTTTCTATATATATCATAAATATACATAACAACACTGCTTTCGAACAAAACCGAAACCGACAAAGTGCGTCTTGAGTTAGATTATAAACGTTCCAAAAGAGGCGAACAAAGCGCTAGCAGGAGCACGTATAGGAAATTAAAATGAAAACTTTTACAACCTTTAAGCAGACAATAATCAGTAAAAAAGGGCAATACGTCGGAGCAAGGGTGAACTACCCTACATTCCTAAGATTACAGCACAATGAAGAAAAGACTTGCAAGACGGACAGATGGTTGGGTGCTGTATAAATAGGGTAGGAGCTGAGAGGTGTCAATCTGGCGAAACGTAGTGTTCCAGCTGATTCTACAAATCAATTGTGATTATTTTACCTCCAATTGGTAACCATCGGGTACTTGTCGATGTCCATCCGGATGCGACCTTCCAAATTCGTAAGCGCGAGTGCTGAATTCCCGAGATGGAATCAACGGTAAAGTTAAATTCTGGAATGACCAAGTAAGACCGTATAAGATCTTATCTCTGACATATTTGAAACTCAGACCGGTAAAGATTTCCGAGATTAAGTCACGGTCTTGGAAAAGATGACACCAAGATAGCAGATGAGCCCTCAATGAACCACGTCATCTAAAAAACGCGATTTGTATGCGAATTTGTTGTGGGAAGCAAACATATATAGGTGAGAAGTCTTCAGTTTCCGCCAAGTGAACGGGCGCCTGGTAACAATCCGTATCAAGGTTAAATTTGCCAACATAAACCTTATATATGCGCAAAACCCCCCAAAGGAGAAGACACATAAGACATTTTCTACGAGCTCTAATTCAAATCTTACGAGCGATTTTGATGTAAACCTAAGAAGAGAAGGCATCGTTGATAGTACTGTCGGAAGGAATAGCCTGCACGACAACTCTGTTAAGGGATTCAGGCTATTCGACTTTGTGTGGTGCAAAAACTCTCGTAGCTTGCACGCTGTTCCTACATCTTAAAATCTATTCAAAAGCCTGAAGAACACCTGATCAATCAACGGTCAACCAGATTAACAACATTGCGATCGACGCAAGACACTCCTCCAGTATTATGGAGAAGAGCGAGATGCTGACATTAGCTCGGATGATTATCTTGTACTCGTAGTTAAGTATGAATGGCGCGTTAAGGTTCTCGAGTTAAGCGTATACTCTCGGCAACTGCTGAAATATTCTCCGTTGAGTGCACAGAACGAACACGGGAATATACTCCGTTATCAATCAGCAAACAATTCTTACGAACTTTCTTTACAAACTTGCATACACCAGCTGCGGCTGATGCATTATTTCTTTCTAAAATTCATACTGTTTCGGCAACACACCATCCACTTTGGAAGTAACTTTGTAATATTTTCCAACATTGTTCAAGCTTAGATCGATCCATTTCGTACAGCGAAAATATAATGCTGAGTTTCTATCAACATATAGCGCTCCCTACATTTAAGGCACTGAGAGAGTGTGTGGGAAAAAAATTATCATATCCATGTAGAGCACGACATTGCAGGAAATCCTATGATTTGTTCTAAAGTTATTGAATAAAGACTTTCTTATGAATATTTCTGATGCAACATGCCAAAGCGATTATTGTATTGTCAATTCAGTTTTGACTACAAAACGCAGTCCTCAATTTTCTAATCTGCGAAGACCTACAAAACAATCTCACATCCTTTTGTGCAACTATGTCGCACTATGTTAGCGTAAAACTTCTATTCACACCGCCAGAGGAACGATTTTTTGAAAACGGAAACTCTTTATTTCTGTTGATTTAGCCACAAGGAAATAATGGAACACATCTTGCAATTATCCATCAAGCACACTTACCAGAAGCCAGTGACCAGAACTCTAGGCACTGCATCATTTCAATTTGCAGCTTGTCGCGGATTACATTTCAAAGCACTCGTGTCCAGCAAACAATCGAGCACACGATTAGCATCGTTCACAAGCGTTCCCGACATTAAAGTCCAAAGAGCCGTCTCCAGCTCTGTTCGGGTTGCAGATACTAAGTGGCGCGCAAGTGTAATCAAATAAACATTAACAATGTGTGATTTATTGCGATACACTGCTGTTGTTGTAGACATTGGCGACAGTATGAACGACGTGGACAACGACACCGACCGACGGAGGCCATGACAGCAGCCCTAGAGAGTGATAATCATCCATACTCCATACACCATACACCCTACCATGACAGAACAATTCTAAATTGGACTTGACATAGGATAGGTAAATACTCGACGGCTGCCAGTCATTTTAAAAATAACGCAACACGGCAGTTCTTTATTGGGCGATTATGTCAAAAGGTAATAAATGAAACGGTAAACGTGACAGCGACGAATGACATTACACGCCAGTTGGTTGTTATTCCTGTTATTGTTGTCGGTTGATTTTCTTTTTATCGAAATATCATGTTCGAATTTCCATTAAGAAGAGCACTTAACATCGGCATAAGTTAATTGCGTTTTATTGGCCAATTAAATGTGTTGGGCATTGAAGTAAGGTTTATCTTTTATCTAATGGAGTGTGATGATTACTGCAGTATGATGATGCGCTGGTTTTTGGTGTCCGTCGGGTTTTTGTCTACTTGAAAGTCACTAGAAAAACCCAATACCTACCCGAAACATGTTTGCGTGAGCTGCCTCAACAACAAATTGAAAGGTACTTATAGGTTAAGGCAGACCCATAATAGGCGAAAGGACCCGTACGACTACGTACGTAAATGTGCGATTACAAGTGATTTGTATCTCGCACCCATAATGACGGATTGCTCAGTTTCGTCGATTTTTCGTTCACTTTAGCTTTCGTGCGTAAATTGCGATCAGGATTGCATTTTGTACGAAAATTTGACAGCTAAGCATCTGTTTAGTTTATTGATTCAAAAAGGTGTTTTTTTTGCGAAAAAGGTGTAATTCCTTTCAAAAACATTTATATTAGAGGGAAACACATATTTGATTATCAAAATCATCCAAAGTGCTTTTACTTTGGATTTGTGCCTTTTTCTCGCGAGGTGAATTCCAGAAAGCACAAGAAAGAACAAATTACTGTAAAAAAATTAAATTCGGTTCGAAAATTTGTTAAAGTAATTGCTGAGTTAAAATGTCGACATCAAATATGTTAGTTTAGAAATAGTTGGTTGTGAAGTGTTTAGAAATTTTGGTTCGAACAGAATCGTGCTTTAAAAAATGTAAACAAAGCACTTGTGGAACATAAAGAAATTGTTGTGTTGTTTTTTTTTCCTTGGTAATCCAAGGATTGAATCCTATTTTTTGCTTACATTTTTTAAAGCACGAAATTTCTTAAAACGTTACAAGCACTTATTTCACAACTTACATATTTGTTAACGACATTTTACTTCAACAAATATTAGAAACAACAATTACTTTAACAAATTTTCCAATTTTAATCCGCACCGAATTAAAAGTTTTTAAAAATGTAAAACACAAAAACAAAACAAATGACAACATGACCTGACGGATTGATACATTTACAAACTCCTATTATGGTCAACTTGTCCATTTGAAGTAACGCAAAGAAACTTTTCGTCCAGTTCTGACAGTAGCTTCAGTTTACTTACGCCTATTATGGTTGAGCCTTTAGTATGTTGCTAAAGTACAAATACACATATGTATATGTATATTCATTCCGCATGTTCTTTAGATGGTATTTGTGGTTCCAAACCTGATGCTCAGAAAAAGGATAAATGACGCGGTGGCGTCAAGAACCAACAAATCAGAAAACCTTGAGTAGCTCGCTTACCATATTTGCTGATGAGGTAAATAAGAAGCCTTAAAGATTAATCTGTTTGCTTAAATTGCGATGATGGCGAATAAGCCTCTAATAGATCAACGGGCGAATGATCCCGGGATATTTAGTTCCGTTTGCAAAAAGCATCTTAGAATGGTTAGGCGCTCCAGGTTAAACTTGGATTCCCACATAACATCTCCACTACTATTAACCAACCAAAAGCTTCCGACATATGACCCCGGGATATACAAAATTCTAAGAATCCTGAGATCCACACACAGTATGTAACAAGCTTGAACAGGTCAACTACAGCTGGATGACGAGTCCAAAGTTGCTATAAAGCAAATAACAATGCTTGGTAGAAATTGCCCCAAAAAGCTGCCGGTCTTGGGTTCAGTTTGAATGGCAGCACTTAAAACACGATACCCTAGTAGGAGCCCTACGGAGGCTAATAGCAAGGGTCGAACTTGTGCCCTAAGCTCGGGTTCCGAATCGGTAACAAAGGAATGAAGAAGAACTTTTTTCAGGCGTATCCTGACCCCCCCTGACATTGAGGTATGGGGGATTTATAACTGAGGACAGATGCATTGTCGTTTTGAATCCAAATCTAAAATAATTGTCAGATTTAGGCAAAAAGTATTTGGGCTCTCGAAACGTGACTCAAGAGTAACAGTACAGAGTAAGGTGAGGTTTTGCCCACGCACAAGCGAATTTTAGACTGAAGGCGAAATATAAGAGCAATACCTGAGGTATGGCGTTGGCACCTGTCGATGTATACAAAATAAGTAAAAACAACATCTTTAAGAGCTGTAATGGAAAGCAAATCCTACACTATACCACATCTGGAAACGGGCTTATGCTAATTGAGTTTGCTACGGGACGGATGGGTCCAGTTTCCTTACTTCAATGTTTAAAGGATTGCAATCTATGCACGATCAAGACACTCCTGGAGTACTATTGGTGACCTAATATTTTAACCGTCTAATATACCCTTGCGCCAGTATCTAGTTTATTACGTCAACATATATTTTAGGTGCACGACCGCAGTAGTAACGTTCAGCCAAGTTTAAACGTCCATCAGTCCAAATTACAAGAAGAGGGATCCTTTAAATTAGCGATTAAGAATGTGTGCTTCTCCGTAAAAGTCGGAAGCAATACAATCGAGATTCTTATGTCACAAAATGTGATGCGATGTTTGGTGATTACTTCAACATTATCCTTTACATTAAAAATTTAATTAAAAACAGTACGAGTATACAGCGTGTGGAGAGACGTTAGAAGTAAGAGTAAAGAAACAAATTGTGAACGGGCCCAAAGTGTGTTTTTTCAATAATTTGAATTCAATTCAAAGTCGACTCTGTATGTCGTCAACGGTGTTCCAAAGACATCTCTATCATATTGGCGAAGTGCTGCACCGAAATATTTTGTCGATTACCTATCCAAGACAACCATCAGTATATCTACATCTCTTGCATCGTGGATGGATTTTCGAAATAAACAATGCGATCAATGAGATCACAATGCGCCTCTCTTGGTATAATGGTCAAGTGAAGCGGCTTTACCGAATAATTTATAACCTGATCAAACTTTCCGTGGACGGTTGGCGTAAGTGATAAGCACGCACTGCATAGCAAAGTACTAGACATGAGAGAACGCAGCGTAGAAATTGGCGCGCATTTAATTACAATATAAAGCCAACTACGAATTGCAGTAAGGCAAACTTGTTCGTTGTCAACGAATGAAAGAAGTTATGAAATGCGCGGAGTTGACGAAACCGTGGCAAAAAAATTACTTTGACAGTAGTTTCTGAAAGAATAAGCCGTTCTTGCGGAAGGGCATGCTAAGGTGTCCCAATCACAGGATTGTAGGATGTGGAATGTCCCTAGTGCCTAAAACAAAATTCCTTTTTTACCCTCACGACACACAATTACTACTCGTAGTACACCGCAACGAATAACCCGCAAAACCCGGTACCACAGCAGAACAGTTTGCATTCACTGATACGATGACATCAAATTTCGCCCTAAAAACATTCTTGTATTCACTTCGGATTTCCCTGAGTTAACTACATGAAGGCGGAGTCTTCTGTGTAGCAGTTTTTTTAAATGTCGATTGCTCTTAGGACTAAAAAAAATTCCACACCAATCTTACTTGAAGGTTGAAAATATTTTTGTAATGAAAAACGAAATCATTAAATTTCGAACAGAGAAGTCAAAAGGCAGTATTCTACAGACACCCAGTAGTACGAAGGTGGCATTGAATGCTTTGGGAAGGTAAATAATTTAAGATAAACCACGAAAACTAGTAAAACTCAGGGTAGAACTGGAGCACATTGCCAGAAACCTGCACACAATGCCGCTTGGCTCTAACAAAGACCCACATTCCTACGTTGCTTTAAAACGGATACGGCTGAGAAGAAATGAAGAATCAATTTATCCTTTTAGCAGGAACATTTAAAATATATTCTGAAACACTTGATAACATATTTTGAATAAAAAAAAAATGCATCCCCAACGATATTCGTTTCCAAAAACACTGGTATTAGCTAATGACTTCCTTTCTATTAATAACACACGACACAACATATTTTGCATTGTTATGAAACCCAATGCCTGATAGTCCGTACATCCGGCTGAGCAAAGCCATTGTTTCAAACCAATTTATCTGCTGACCACTCATTGTTTAGACTTTAGGATATTCGAATGCTAGTCGATTTTGACTACTGGCGAATTCATGGATTATTACGATTGGTGTAATTAACTTAATACACAATCCACCATTATCACATTGATTCCAGATCCAAACAATGCTACATTACACTGACCCAATTTCTGGACTATTGTCTCTGCCAGAAATCCTGTTTGCCGTTTGTAGATTAGTGTTCTACACCTAAGAGTACAAACACAAAGAAATAAAAATTCATCAAAGTAATTTTCACCATAGTGTGCTGTCGTATATTTTGGCACAACCTGCAACCACTTCTACAATAGTTGCCAAATTGGGTTCGATAAATCACTGTTTCATCATCACCAATTTAACACGCCCATTTTGGCAACAACCACGACGAGTATCTGTCCAAATAGGATACTCTACCCTTGTGCAATAGTGTTATCCGTTTCCGCTACGTTAGGAGAAAACTTTTAAGGATATGGGTGAAGGTTGGTGGTAAACAAAAATAGTTTTAATAATAATGATAAAAAAAATTAAGAACTTACCAGCAAAAACTGACGTGGAATTGTGTTTTGGATCATATGGACACACGGCCTGACCGCTTTTTGTAGCCTCCAGTGAGTAGTTGTTCGCATTTATAACATAGGAGGTGCATTCAGGTCGAAATGAATTTGTACCGCAAACAAGCAACCTTCCGGGCGATGTCACGACCAAAATTCGAATATAATTTTGGCAAGCCTCCTAAAGGATTAAACAAAAAGAAAAACAATTTAGATTGATGCTAATGTAAATGAGGTTAGACAGGAAAAAAAACAAATTGCAGCCCTGAGTAAGGGTTTAAAATGAAGTATACTCTATACACTCTATATATTTAAAAACTATATAATTTTAAAAAAGACAATAGAAAATTATTCAACCAAACCAAAGAGATTCTTATTTTTCTTACCCAGCACACATCGTCATATGAAGCATGCCGGTAATTTACCTGGTTACCTAGTCGCGAACTAAAACCACCAAATCTAGGGCTAAAGTTTATAACAGAACTAAAAAAAATGTATGGTGCAATTCGTCCAATAGAGCTCTTTCAATTCATACTAGAGGTATAGACTAAGGACAATGTGCATCGAAACCAAAACAGAGCTCCTTGATCACAGTCTCCTCTACCCCTAAGCAGGATCCATCCAAAGAAAGCCCAAGCCGGATCCTCACTTTATTAAGAAAATGTTTTATTGATATCACAAAAATATCACTTAGCAGAACATGACAGACAAGGCTGTTTTGAGAAAAAGTTCTGATTTGATACGAGTACCTTCATCTTGCCAGGACGCGAGATGGCAAAACAGCTCACCCCGTGTGCCGGTGAAAGATACACTTACTTTTATGGACGGGCAATATAAAAATTGGAAGATATTGGGATAGCGGCAAAGCTAGAGGGTTGTCCGTAGTCGGACAAGATCACAAGCCCGGATAAAAGTCGGAAACACTGATCGCAACCTTGTCCTGGAAATAATAAAGGTCATCAAGCGTCAATTAAATTACTAACAAGTAAATGAAGATAGGGAAGTAAGAGGAACCTATGGCGTTGTGATTAATATGGGGTCCCTTGAACAACTAGCTAGAATTTACGGACTCATTAGCCACAGGAGATAGCACAGAAGATACGATACGATACCATAGCCAGGCACCGCAATTCGTCGCCGAAGTCAACAGTTGGGCCTCATTTATGGCACTTTACTGCGAATTTTAAAAGTCCATCTTCATTTGCACGCCTATGAAATCCAAATTATAAAACAATTGAAGTCTTCGGACCATCTACGACGTCGCCGATTTGTAAACTGGAGAGAGAGAGACCGGTAAACTCCACACCAGATTCACGAAAAACAAACGCATCCCATGGGTTGGCGGCATCATTGGCCCGTACTCTTTCGAAGATTAGGCTGGAGAGACACTTACATTTTTCCAAAATTTAATGAATTGGGTCTGTACAGTCTCTGGTATCAACAGGATGGTGCTACCGCCCAAAAAAATCCCTTAAATCAATCATTTTTTTGGGTACGAAATTTGAAGATCGCATTATTTCGGTTAGAGAAAAAGTTGATTGGCCTCCAAGGTCATGCGATCTGACACCTTTAGACCTCTAGACTTCTTCCTGTGGAGCTATTTGAAGAGAAAGGTCTATGCCAATAATCCAGCGACAATTCAGGATCTCAAACATAACATCCAAACTGAAATTGTGGGCGCTGACCCACTTATTCTTCAAAAAGTTATCGATAATTTTGACTTTCGAATGGTCACTTGCAACAGAAGCCGTGGTGGTCACATGAAGGATATTGTGTTCCATTCAAAATTTTCATAGACCGAACTTAACGAGTATTAATCAAAAAAATTTTACATTGATTTTACATTAAATGTAATGAAAAATTCCACACCAGCCGTTGGCTCATCCTTTATACTATCAATAAAGATAAAACTAGTTCTGGACATCATAACATTTGGTGAAGAGTTTTAGGTTTTGAGAGTCGTCATACTTTTAGCAGACACTTTAAAAAAAAAAAAAAAAAAAAAATATCATAACAGAGCAATAGCATGGTTTCGAATGGAGAGTGTTATACATATTATGAGTTATGATCGAATATTTATCTGAAGCGTGATTTACTAAAGCGTTACCATTCTGTAGGGATACGAGTACATTAGCTTTCGGCTTATCTTAACTTATTTTGATTTCGTTTACAACCTCCAATTCCAGTACATTGCGAGGATTATCGTTACATTGTTTGACCCCTGTGTTCTGTCCTCTGGTAGGTTTGATCATTAAAACTAAAAACAGATAAGATATCTAAGAAGTTATTGTATAAACATCAGATGAATCAGACAAAAGATTAATGTTAAAATCAACTTAAATAATTTGACCCAGAAAACAAAAGATAATAATGCATTACTGCAATCAGTAAACACAAACATAACCATAACGAAAGCCAGGTAATTCAATACTTACACAAATAAAATCAGCAGTTTTCAGATAAGGTTTTAATATTTCAATATACTTCTATAAAATACTGTCACTCCACCAGCGGAATAGAAATTATTACAAAGCGCATCAAATAAAAATAGGAATACTATGTTTTACTCAATTTTTATATTATTACTCCCGATTCTTACATCTATATTTTAGAGAGCAATATATTAAATCTAGTTAGTGATCAAGAGATTTGAGATGGGCAAGAAAAACACAAAATTGTTTACGTATACTATGGGTACTATTGATACCTATGAAAGACATCGAAATGAGGCATTTAATTACAATAGTTAAGCAGCCAGATCAATTAAACAAATTTTAAGTTTATTTATTTATTTAATTCTGTGGCCACGGAAAAATATAAATCGATGAAAAACATCTTGGTTTTCTACATGTTCATAAAGCTGATACTTTTACGCAAAAAATAGGACTAACCAGAAGAAAAATTAACGAAAAAGACAAAGCTATTAGCAATTGTCTGAATAAATCCAAATCCTACATTTAATATAATGAATAAATTAATTTTTTCCAAAATTTATTGAGTTTACTTGCTTACAATATATACGTATTAAAACTAAGTTGGCTGAAATAAAACAACACAATTTTGATTACGACCAAAGTGTATTACAATATTTTAGAAAATTGTTTGTTCTTGCATTGTCTTTCTTTAGTTTGGGATCTGTTTTTTTTGGAAAGAACAAGCGGAGTCTTCCAACTTTGCTTTAGCCCAAAACCCTTGATAATGGTCTTAATTTGATGCAAATCCATAAAATGCGTTTCCATATACATATTTAATATTATTTTAGAAATAAATAAAATTATCACGAAAAAAGAAAATGAGCAAGAATGAAATGAAATAACGGCATTGCATTCCGTACCCATCTTGTTGCAGCTTACCAGCAAATCACTTATAATTTTAACGAAGTTTAGAACTTTTATTGTTCCTAAGGACGGAAAATTTAGTAAAAAAAAAAGGATTTTTAAATAGAGGAATACCTGGCCTCCCTTTTCAATGGCTTCTACAAAATGTTTATTGAGGCCAAGTTTAATGTGCAACGCCGGCAGAAGTATATTTTTTTCCCTAAAAAAAAGCAGCTATTTAATGTTATCTTTTCCCACTATGACGTTCTCCCTAGCAATTTTTTTTTCTATAATAATGATCATGAACGCGATTACTCATAAGGCAAAAAAAAAGCAGCAATATTTTATATACTCACTCTGCACTCCATACAAAATGCCAACGACTTTGAGATCGCAACATAATTTTCGATTGTGAAGCTCGCATAAAACGTACGAGTATTTTATCAAAGTGACCATTGTGGCGTATGATTCTCTACTGTTGATGAATTGAACGATAGGTATAGATGGTTTTTCATTTCTAAGATATAACAAGATTGCTTTCAAACTGTCCTTTCTACTGATAAATGCACAAGCGCCACTTATTTGGTACGTAAGGCTCTCCGAGTTGCTCAAACAAAGGAGAATTTCAGTGCACTAACATATGCCGTTTTCTTTTTTAAACTGTTGTTCATAAGGCTTATCACGGTTTCTGTAAAATGTTCAATTAACACACGGAGCCAATACGTTCCGTTACTTCAGCCGAGATGCAAGTTACTTTTGTTTAGTTCACATCTTGCAAGCTGAATAAGAACTACTTCATGACAACCGATCAAGCTGAAATTTTGCATACACCTTGAGTTCCAATGAAAATGCAACATGCAATACTCAATATTGTATTTTTTTTTTTTAAATGGCCACCGCCACTAGATGGCGGATAATGTATTTTTTGTCAACCCTTCAATATAGGAATCAAATGAAAGGGCTTGAAGCGTAGAAAACGATAAAGTTAGTGACATCACATTAGTAGGGTTACAGCTCCAAGATAGCGGATTAAGTTGCTTGCTTTCTGGTGGCTCCAGCACTCAGGGTTGGCTTCCATCGAGGGAACACCTCAATTGCGATAGCCCGTTTTAAAACCTGACATAAATCTGGTAGTGCACCTTTGCTGACTTTACACCAAGACTTGTGTAATTAGTTGAGATGGGCGTCATAACCATTGGCTGCAAAGATATGGAACCTCCAAAATCAAATCCGGAACTTTGTTTCGTTACGCACAATTAATCTTCAAGTTGAAAAGTGGCGCATGGATTTGTGGTGAGCTTCACACAGCACAAAACTATGTGTTGGTAAAAAGGAACAAAACAAGAAAAAAAATTTCAACATCACCAACCACAGACACATACCGAACAAGATTAGCTAATCTAATCAGAAATTTGTGGCATCGCATTCAAACTATACCTCCACAGATGCAAAGTAGGATAATGTAACAATAGCGTAAGATAGCCTAATAGATTATACTCAAAAAAATGACAGCACCAATCTAAATAATATTATATCATTCGATATAGACAAGACAGGATATAAACCTAGGTATGGTTGATGTATTTCAAAGTTAATTGTTTTCTTTTCAGAGAATTTGAACAAAAGATTATTTTTAAAAATAATTTTTTACCTTTAATTTATTAATTTGACAACTCGAGATCTCTCACCAAATCTGCCGCTCATAACTTCTGCTCGTGACTGCTTTTTGTGATAATCCAAAGAATTCACCATTTGAATCGGACCAGTTAGGATAAAGTAATTTACTTGAATGAGGAACTGGCGGCGAGCGCCACCTAAAATAAAGTTAAGAACGGAGGCGAAGCATATTAACGAATCCTTGAAACTCCGCCTATTTACTTGGGGGGCAAAATATTCATACACGTAACAGAAATTATTCTGATCGTTTACACACTGAAAATCAATTTAAGCCATTTCTATGAGCGCAATGAAAAAATTTCACTCAAATTTATATGTTATACATATATTATATTTTTTAAATTTGACGGCAACCGTTATAACTCCAATGTTGCTAAATACAAAAAAGCCACAGAACGATATATAGAAGCTTTTAAAACGAAATATTGGCTTTTGGCTTTTGTACGCGTCACCTGTGTGGGGTAATTGTGCTCAGATGCATATAAAGAAACTACAAATTGCACAAAATAAAGTTCTGAAAATCATGTTAAATCTTCCATGGTTTTATTCCACCCTCGAACTCCATGAAAAAGCCGGAGTGCTTTCAGTTGCAAGAAAAGTTGAAATTATCAATAAAAAATTCTTTCAAAAGTGTCTTTCTTCTGAAAACCCCTTAATTAAGTCACTTCCGATATGAAACTGTATTGTTAAATTGTTATTTTGGTTATCTTGTTTTTTAAATATATATTTGTATAACTATTTATTAATTTATTTGTTTATTTATTTATTTATTTATTATTACTATTATTTTTTTGTATTTATTTATTTATTTATTTATTTATTTATTTAATTGTTCATTTATTTAGTATTTATTCATTTACTTATATACTTATTTATTTATTCATTTATTTAATTGTTCATTTATTTCTACACAAATGCAAAGGTTGTTATTTGTTAATTTATATTTGCTTTCTATTTTCATCACTGTGATATTACCTACTAAGTCCTAATTTTATATGAACTAACTTAGTTCTAATCTCTTTTTAGATGAAGGTTTTTGTTAATTGTTTTCCTTCAAATTAACCAACTTTTGTTTTTCAACAATCACAAATTTATTATTAAGTACCTATTTTCCAGTAGTAAGATGTAAATATCATATCTCTGTTCAAGCTGTGCTATATACACAAAATGTAAGCCAAAATTGTTCTTTACCAATTCAATAAATATCTATCTATCTATCTTGGCTTTTGGCTAAAGCAATGGTCTTAAAATGAGAACAAAACCTGGTCGATTTTTTCGATAATATATTTAGAAAATGTGGGATTTGGATTGATTAACTCGATCGCTAATGGCTTTGTAATTTTTCGGTCGATTTTATTTAAGTTAATTTTATTGGTGGCGTTAAGTTATCAACTTCATGATCTTGAAAAGAAACTGGACGTTTACATCAATATTTTTTTTCACCATTTGAAAATATGTATTTTGTCAAAAATCTGGCCTATTTCCATCGATAACTTTTGAGCCGTGTAACCAATGGTTTGCATTTTTTTATTGTCTTTCATTTGGTACAAAGAACAACCAAATCTGACCCACTTATATGACCTAATACTGAACCCAAATTAATATAACTAATTTATGGGCGAAGTTTTGCAAAACATTTCGTGAAAGAGAAAGATGATAGTCTACTGATCGCAGATGACGATCATTTCGAGACATTTGACCAGAAGACATTAAACGTAAAAGTAAACAATGGTGCCTTCCCACAACATCAATAAATCATTCACAAATTTTGCTTTATAACTTGTAATAACATGTACTCGTACTAATCAATGAAAAATAAATTGTTCTAATTTGATTATGTATGAGGTCTTTTGGAAAACAAGTAACCCAATTACTAAACAGAATTATCTAAAACCATAAGTATTAGTAAATCATAAAAAAAATTCACAAAAAAACCCCCATGCTGTAACACAGAGCTTAAGAGATTATTTCCCGAAGCGCCACATATCCATGGATAATTACACCAAGCTCACGTAAACCTATTGATCGGCATACACTTAATTATAATAAAGTTACAATTAATTAGATATAATTAAATTAATGAACATCTATGCTTGGGAGTTAATGTTAATCAGCGCTATAGTCACACAAAATTATCGCTTCGCACATAATTACCATAATTCTTGCGAAAATCCATTTCCCAATTAAATTCCGTATAAAACAAATTCTGCAATTTATTTTAAATAATATAAGGCATATGTATAAGTACACATATAAGGATATTTGTATACTCATGTGTAGGAACATAATTATGGATAATTTTTAAGCTATCACAGTCGAAAAATTATGTTGGTATTCATATAACAAATTATGAGTAAACATGAACATTAAAACGTATGAAATTTAGGAAGCTGCATTGTTACTTCAATTTTTTTTAAGTAAGTATCCTATATCATAAAACAGTTTTAGATTTGAAAATTAAAACGGCGACGGTGTAATTAGGTGGCAAACAATAGAAGAAGTGCAAAGTTGCAGTCCATAGGGTGGATTAATGAGTTCGTAACTTTCGAATGAAAGATAAGTTCTTTGACAGCAGTTTTATTTTCCAGCCTTGCCTCCTTCGTTTAACGTTTCTTCAGCATGTGTTCAATTTTTTGTTTTTGGAAAATTGGACAGAGACAGAAGAATATTTTTGGCTCAGTGGTTATTTCGCTCAATGGGTGGCATTTAACATTTAAAAGTGAGACTACATTGTACTTGTACACTTGTTCTAATCAACTACACACATCTTACTTGATTTTAGTTGCCTGAAAAAAATGAATGTATTTCGGCGGGTAGGGTTCGAACACTGAACATTCCGATTTGAAAGCCAATTTACTACCACTTGATCCATGTTCAGCCATCTTGGCTTTCTTGCTGGCCAATTAGCTTGCAGAGACCCAATGTTTCACCTTTTGCCTGGTCTCCAGTGTAGTGTATTGAATTCATGTTTCGCCACATTTTCAGTTAAAAAATCACCACAGTTTGGGCATGAAGAACGCCAAGCAATTCTACGAATCTAGAACACGAATTCCACTTTTTCATATTGTTGCCAAAATCCAGGCTGTCTCGCTATACAGTCGGCTACAGGCAAACTATAGGATGCCGCTTAACAAAAATTTGTCATTAGTCAGTCATTTGACAGGAGGTAGTTAACGGGAGAAGTACTTTTCAAAGAGCAGCACCGGAAATTTAAAAATCCAGCACAGCAGGGAACAACGAAACGTGTTGCTCAAGGAAGAATTCTAACCTGTCTCGGCTTGCCTTTGCTTTCCCTTGTGCCTTCCTCTTGGCTTTCGCGACGACAAGAAAAATTCCAACCACTAGCGATTGATGAAACTAAGTAAATAGGACTTTGACGGAGGCAGGCCAACACACGACAATTTACAGCAGTAAATTTAAAGGTTTGTTATACACCTAAATAATGGACAATGTATAAAGGGTTAAGAAAGCATGACATCAACGGAAATGAAAATGTTACAAATGTCATCGGGTGTAGTGTAATAAAACGTGGTAGAATAGAAAGAATGTGCATTCGCGGAGGTTCCACTTCGAAAAACAATCGACAGTAGCTTTTATACAAAAATCGGAAACAATGATAGTGATAAGCGTCAACCCAACGCTTTAGATTAATGAGTCAGAATTTCTGCACGTTAAAGAGCGTGGAGACAATTGGCGAGATTTAAGTGAAGGCGCAATCGACAAGGCATTTTCATCGAAATTATGTGCAAATTCTATAACATAACCTGTGACGAAATGTTCAAAAAGTACGAAATTACTCTCAATCAATCATCCCTGATTGTTGTTGTTCATTACAAGAAGAAGAAAGCTGACTGACTTGACTCATACAGTGCTTAAAGGTATCACCATCCATTTCTCCATCCATGCTAAATACTTGAGTGTTAGACTGATTAAAATATCTCTTTGAACTCCTTTTGACATCGTTAAGAAGCTGTTGGCAAGACATTAAGCTTGTTACCCACCGGGGAAGGTCCTCTGAACTTATATGGCTGTGAAAATATGATTTATTTTGCCTTGAGGATTAGTCTACGACGCTGAGTGATCTTCGGTTCCGTCTGCATTGACGGGGAGTAGAGTAGGAGATACAACGACGAACTGTATGAACTGTACAGCGACATCAACATAGCCAGAAGAGTGAAGATTCAACGATTGAGATGGCTGGATCATGTGGAGGGGATGGAGACAAACGTTTCGCTCCGAAAAGTGTTCGAATCCGCCTCCTCTGCAATCCAATAGAGAATGACCGGTACTCGCGTCGCGCAAGCAAGTAGAAGGGGACCACAACCAATTTAAAATCTGTTCTGATATAAAAAAAATATTGTATGATCAGATATACGAGGTGTGATCAAAAAATAAGGTGACTTTTCATTTTAAAAAAAATATTTTTATTTAATCATCCAAATTTATTTTATCCCCTTCAAAATAATCCCCCTCTGATACAATGCACTTGTGCCAGCGCTTTTTCCAGTCGTCAAAGCACTTCTGAAACGCACTTTTTGGTATTGCCTTGAGCTCCTCCAGCGATGCAGCCTTGATCTCCTCAACCGTTGCAAATCTTCGTCCTTTCATGGGCATTTTCAACTTTGGAAAGAGAAAAAAGTCGCAGGGGGCCAAGTCTGGTGAATACGGTGGCTGAGGCATGATAGAAGTACTATTTTTAACATGTCTTGGGCAATGTTCATGCGATGCTGCTTTTGATCAAAATTAAGCAATTTTGGAACGAATTTCGATGACACACGTTTCATACCCAAAACATCCGTTAAAATTGATTGGCTTGAGCCAAACGATAAGCCAAGATCATCCGCTATTTCCCTAATCGTGATTCGACGATTTTTCAACACAATTTCTTTAACTTTTTTAACATTTTCGTCTGTGTTTGACGTGCTAGGTCGTCCGGAGCGAGGTTCATCATTAACATTTTCTCGGCCCTCTTGGAATAATTTATACCACTTATAAACATTTTTTTTGCTTAAAGTTGACTGTCCGTACGCTACTGTCAACATTTCAAGAGTTTCTGAGCACTTAATACCATTTTTTACGCAAAAATTAATACAAACTCTCTGCTCCATTACTTTTAACCACAAAAAAACGCCTAGTAAACAAAACACGTCCAACTTTTATGCCTCTCACATAAAAACAACAACTGCTATATGGTTAAAACTATAAACATATGATCGTGACAAGTGAACCAACACAACAACAAAAAAATTTTGAGTTGAGCGCGCGAAATTTAAAAAGTCACCTTACTTTTTGATCACACCTCGTAGTGGGTTTTATTTGGAAATGTGTTTTTTTTAACGTATTACTCCAATAGTTGGCTTTTTCAGAAGATACGAGGGGGGGTCAATAAGTGCGTGACTTTTTGAATTTCTGACCTCTTTACTGAAACAGAAACACTGCTCCTGTCAACAGGCATCTGTCAGTTGACTCCTGTCAAAATTTAAACTTGCTGCGTCAGTTAGTTTGTGTTTGACAGCTATTTTTATTAGACTACTCACTAATTTGAGGAGAAAATGGAAAAAAGTGAATTTCGTGTGCTTATTAAGCATTATTTCTTGCGAAAAAAAACCATTACCGAGACCAAGGCTAAGCTTGATAAATACTATGGGGACTCTGCACCATCGATTTCAATGGTAAAAAAGTGGTTTACTGATTTTCGTTGTGGCCGTACAAGCACTGAAGATGCCGAACGTCCTGGACGCCCAGTTGAGGTCTCCACACCCGAAACAATCGAAAAAATTCACGATATGGTGTTGGCCGACCAAAGATTGAAAGTGCGAGAGATTGTGGAAGCCGTAGGGATCTCGCATGGCTCAGTGGTTTCAATTTTGAATGATCACTTGGGCATGAGAAAGCTTTCCGCAAGATGGGTGCCGCGTTTGCTCACAGTCGACCACAAACGCAATCGTGTAACAACTTCACAGGAAGGTTTGGCGTTGTTTAATCGCAATATGGAGGAGTTTTTGCGCCGTTTTGTAACCGTGGACGAAACATGGATCCATCACAACACACCAGAGAACAAACAACAGTCAAAACAGTGGGTTTCTAAGGGTGAATCGGCGCCAAAGAAGGCCAAGGTGGGTTTGTCGGCCAATAAAGTTATGGCGACTGTTTTTTGGGATGCACGCGGTATAATCCACATTGACTACCTTCAAAAGGGAAGAACAATCAATGGGGAATATTATGCCAACTTATTGGACCGATTCAATGACGATTTGAAAAAAAAACGACCTCATTTGGCCAAGAAAAAAGTTCTTTTCCACCAAGACAATGCAAGGGTACACACATGTGCAGTTGCCATGGCAAAAATCCATGAATTGGGCTATGAATTGCTTCCTCATCCACCCTATTCTCCAGATTTGGCTCCGAGCGACTACTTCTTGTTCCCAAACCTGAAGAAATGGCTTGGTGGAAAAAGATTTGACTCCAATGATGAAGTCATCTCGCAAACAAAGGCCTATTTTGAGGACCTCGACAAATCATTTTTTTTGGAAGGGATAAAAAAATTGGAGAAGCGTTGGACAAAGTGTATAGAGCTCAAGGGAGACTACGTTGAAAAATAAAATTATTTTTTTATCAAAAAATCTGTGTTTTAATCCAAAAGTCACGGACTTATTGACCCGCCCTCGTATGTTAGCTGCACGTTCTGTTTCGTTCAAATTGCACCATCACCATTTTTTTTTAATATTTCGGAGAACTAATTTGCAAACTTCTGTCACAGAAAATATTCAATCAAAATAATATTCCTTCACTTCATTCCGAAAATGAACAATTGCAAAAATCAGTATCACTTGCAATTTGGCCAACAATATTTCGTCAAACTTTAAAACACTCAATTTTTCGTTTTATATTTCGAATAAACAAGGATGATTTCACCGTCCAATTTCCATAGGAAAATTGCAAGGCTGTGGATTCTCATTCGAAGTATAATACAATTAGCTATCCTTCATCTATTGTCCAACATGCCTATATTTCCATAAGCAAAATAACATACGACTACCTAAAATTAACTTTTATGAATACTAGATTAACAAGGCTCAAATAACCAAGCGACTTGCATATGTTCGCAGCCTTATTACAAGCGTTCCAATTTCCTGAAAATCCACAAAGGACGACTAACTAACTAACACACATCGGGACTCTCGTGTTCTTCTGAAGCCAACATAACATCGGAAATGACTTTTCCACAGCATGACCTAATGGTTAAATGGTAAAAATGCATTCTACCATTTTACCGAGGTCAAATAAACAATGGGTGGTGCCGAGCAAAGTATATTTTAGTCGGTCCTACAGTTGTATATGTACATATTGTTGGATAGTTGTGCAATTTTATGCTTGTATGGGTATGCAATTAAACTAAGGTAGAAATACAAAAAAATACTGCTTCTATGCACGCAATGATTTTACGGGACAGAGAGCAGCCAAGTCAACATATGAAACCCGCCTTCTCAACTGTAGGATCCCAAACAAAATTAAGTTATTAAAAATTCATGGCAAGTGGACTGTATAAATAGTAAATGCCACCTTACTCTTTGTTAATCCACCGCAATGAATACGGCCATGAGTACTCGTACGAGTACGAGTGATATTATAGTATGTGTTAAGTCAGAGCTATACAAATACGGATACGGATACAGGACCTCCGCCCTCGGGATGAGTATATATTTTATTACAGGGTTAAAATAGCTAAAGTTTATATTGCCTCATTTAAGTTAAAAACGTTCATGTACATAGATACGAGTAGGTCGGGTGGTTTCAACATTTCTAAAGAATAAAACACACAAAGGGAATACGACGGGCATATTATGAGTTTGTGCACTTTTCGTATTTATTTTTATTTTTTTCTCTTCGAACAAATCCTGTTTATCACTTTTAGAGGTCGGTGTATTGTGTAACCTTACAATTGTCTTTCAAATCAAGGTCAATTGGTGAAACTTGCTTGGATTGGAGGGAATCATGAATCAAATATTGGGAAACCTCTTGTACGAAAAACCAAAGGGGGAGTATATTAATAAGTTTCCTCCCTGGTTCTGGATGAAATGCTTTTATGGACCGCCAATATTTATATCGGTATGCAAGGCTGTGCAATTATAACTTGGCTCAAGAGAAATAGATTTGGGAACCACTAGCGTTAAAATGCCAGCAAGCTTGCCTTGTACACGTTTCAGGTGGAGTATATTATCTGATGATGTGTTGTCGAATAATAAAGTTTTTTTTTTGTTACGAAAACGTTTTCTCTTTCTCTAAAAAAAAAAAAGATATACTGTCTATAATAAAGTGGATCGATTTTGTATTGAAAGAATGAGCCCGTAGATATGCTGAATGCTTTGACCGAAAGAATGAGCTCGATATACACCGAAACTTTTGTGCGGATTTATAACTTCAGATAATTAGAAGCGCCAGTATTTAGTGACATTGATATAGCAAACCTTTACTTTTTGCGGAACAATCTGAGCTCAGACTATTGAATCATTGAAACATAAATGACAACACTTATGATTTTATGTGTATGTAGAATACATATAAAATTTTAAATATGTGCACCGTATTTCTTTATATGTAAACTGAATTTAAGATCCTACTTTGTATTATAACATATGAAACTACAATAAATCAGTGTTGAAATGGAACTCGTGATATAACATGGTGTCAGGTGTGGGTGGTGAATCAGTCGAATGGTGAACGCAGAGTACAGTAATACTTCGAAAAAATTGAAACCTGTTACAAGTAAAATAGTGATAAGCAAGAAATTTAACCAGTGAGATAAAAGACAATTAAATTTTCAAGCTCCAAACTTATTTAAGGAGTGGATCTTCTGGAAGCAGAAAATTGAATTATACATACTAGCAGTTGGATTGGAAGGAACTGACAATGACTCTAGAAAAACTGCTATAGTACTTAACTGCATTGGAGATGAGGGCTTGAAATTATATAATACTTTTAAGCTCGATGTAAACGCTATATTTAGTGAAGTGGTATACAATCGTTATAAATTCTTAACAAATAGACAAAACCACACCAAAGCTTCGACAATCTCTTAATAGAACTAAAATGTTAGTGTCGTCATGTGATTGAATGAGGAATGAGGAATGAGGAAGAAATGATCAGAGACGTATTTATCATTGGAATAGTGGATGAATTTATTAATAAAAAGTTGCTAACACATGAGAAATTAACTCTCTCAAGGTTATAAGATCTTGTTAAAGCTTATGAAGCTTCTAAGCTGCAAATCACAGATATGACCACAGAAACCCACAAGCAAGTCCTAGCAGTAAATAAATACAACAAGAGAAGAGAACCAATACATCGTCTAAATACGCAGCGGTTGAAAATGAAAAACAGGTCCAGCAACGGCTATCAGACAACATTGTCACGCAACAAGAACCGTGCCATTAACCAGCATGTGTCGCCACAAAAAATATGGTCCAAGTGTGGATACGCACGTCATTATATAGGTTGTCCAGCTATGGGGAAAACATGCAAACGATGTGGTTAGTTAAATCATTTTGCCAATATGTGTTTATCCAAAAGCATTCGACCGGTGCATGCTAGTTCTGGAATCGAAGAAAGTGACGATACTTTAACAAGTGAAGCAGAGGGAGTCAACGAGGTATTTTTTATAGGACCTATACAAATTAATAAAGTTAGATTTAAAAACAATAAAAATATTTGGCTAGAAAAGTTTTAAATTTTGAACAAAATGTATGAATGTCAATTAGACACAGGGGCACAGGTAAATGGCTGAATTGCCTATAACTTATTCATTTTGGGCAAAATTGCAATGCTGTGTCACCACTTCATAAAGAAACAAGGAACGCAGGTCTAAACCAGGTCTCATGTAGTAGGTTAGGAGTTCTTCAACGTTAACTTTTAGAAAGGGCGAATGATGAATCAGCACAATCACAGCTGGCAGAATGTTTTGCAGTGTCAAGGATTAAAGATTCAGTTGGCGAAAGCAACGGGAAAATACCGCAAAAAGCTGATATAGATCAGAAAGCGTTAAACGCGGATAATCACAAGGCCTTTAAAGTCGAAACTGTGGCTTAAAATAGTTTACAGCGAGATTCAAAATTGAAGAAATTTACTTGTCAGTTATGTTATTCTGTGTATTGTTGGATGGCTGGATAAATCCAGCAGATGGAATTGATGGATGTTGAGGAAATTAAGTGGAATAGATATACTAACAAGTAAAAACCGATATGACAACAAAGCTCATGCTGAAAACAGAATACTGATGGCTTGAATTTTTGGTTTAAAAAGTTGTTATATTACCAAAAAGCACTAAATCATTCAGATTTATAGGCACAAATCTCTCACTAATCTAGGGGTTTACTATTTAAGATTATAATCAGATAATAAATACTGTTTAGGTAGTCATGATATGCAGCTAGAATGTATGAATAACATTTGCAGTGTATCACGTCTTAGAACATGCTAAGTCGTCAAAAAAGATTTCGCTTAAAGCTCATTCCGGGGTGACAGAAAAAAAAAACAGCTTTGAAAGAGATCTCCTAACGAAGCTGGAAAGGGCTGGGATATTTACATAGTGCAGGGGTCTACACGAATCTGTTAAGTTACATAGTCCTGGCTGATTAGAAATTAGCATGTAACGGAATAGAAAACTATACGATTTGTATCATAAAAGAAAATCACTTATATTTGCCCAACAGAGAGCTGATTTGCGTGAATCATAATTAGACAATAGGATTCAATCAATTAGTACGAACGAATGTATTGCCTGCTATCGCCAAATCGGGTATGGGTTTAGTATATATCCATTAAAGTACCTAAGTACGGCCATAAACGGGATACGTACGTATCTTATTCGTATGATCAGTTGTAATATACGTGTAACATTGTCCCAAATAAGGCGTACTAATCGCAATAAGATCCACAAGGTCACATGCAGGTCTCCTGACAAAATACGACTAACCAACCAGATTGCTCACATTGTGAACGGCGAAAATACATGCATCCAGAAGACTGGATCGAAATTTTGAATTACTTTTATCGACTGCGATGTTTACCCAGTCAAGGACAAACAAAATATGCTTGGTTCAATACTGAATGGCAAGAACATACCTCTATACATAGATCACATATTCTAAAGAGCGAGTAAAAAAAAGCAGGAGGCATTATGTCGAAGGTGTAGTGTGCCATTCGTCCAAATGTTGGCATTGCACCTTATTTGCGGTCTTATAAATACCTTATATATAATTATATTCTAGATCGAACGGGTTAATGTCTTTCTTATATCGGCGGAGAGAACGTAAGCATTTTATAACATTGGCAGTACATCGAATATGTGGTCGTTGTCTTTGGTATACATACCACTAATGGAAAGCAAATCAGTTTCGGTGATGCAAGTTTAATTCATGTATAAAGGCTGGGTGATTATTTAGCGCTTTAATGACAGCAAATACCATTGTGTTCCGAACGCATTGAATTTCTCTAATTCTTAATGGTTCTCTAATTGGTTACGTTGTAAACTTCGGAATTAAATGACCCTAAAAACTTTGCCATTCACGTTCTACAGTCGAAAATCAGGAAATGTCCATGCTTTTTACGAACACCATTCGGCGAGCATTAAAATCGATTGCGAAAAATTGCGTTCCTGGATAGAGCGAGTAAAGCGTAAGACTACAAAAAGAATAA
Source organism: Volucella inflata (assembly GCA_928272305.1). Classification (NCBI taxonomy): domain Eukaryota; kingdom Metazoa; phylum Arthropoda; class Insecta; order Diptera; family Syrphidae; genus Volucella; species Volucella inflata. Next base: position 28,455,604 of record OV743717.1, on the reverse strand, counting down.
CCACAGTCCATCGCTTGATAACCCTTGAATCTTTAAGAACTTAGGTATGACTCGTTCTAGCAGGACAAGGTACCAAGTCCATAACTGTGAACCAACTACTTAAATATAAAAAAAATTCGCAGAAGCTGGCAAAGTTTTTGTGAACTGGAGCAAATTATATGATGGAATATCCAACAAATCGTTCGTAATATTTGATCGAAAAGGCGTATGCTCGATGAATGGGAGATTTCTGAGCTGCGCCAACTGCAAGGACAAAATTCTGCTAAACGTCTTTCTTACCGTGATATGTGAACATCTAAGAGCCTTTTAAAAAATCCTCAGATCGATGTAAAGAAGGCTAAAAAAAAGCAAATTCCGAAAAATAGACAAAACTAAACTTAAAACCGAGATCTAATATAAAAAAAAAAACCAAAGCCCAACTTGAGTTACTGCCACATCTAATAAGGTAATGTCCTTAATTAATGAGAATGTCATTAAGAACACGTCGGAAACACGTTTAGCTATTTGAGGCTTAAACCAGATGATTAACCATAGAGAATAACAAAGTTAAACCGCAATTGAGAAATTCATTTTCGCATCTTTCGAAGGGACAAAATTAGAAATTCCACCCTCAGAGTTGTCTCAATCATCATTCTACCTAAATTTATTCCATCCTAAAACAAAGTAAATACTCGATAATAACCCATGCAAAAGAGTTCCCCAAAAATCCTTCGTTTTATTTTATTCTTTTTTCTGACGGGAGTATACCCGTCAGTTAGCTGTCAAAACGTACAAACTGTCAAGTTTGAAATTCTCTGAAACCCACACTTAATTGTTTATTAGAAAAAATGTTTTTATTTTAATTATTTTTTTTTTGGGGGAGGGAAATTCCCTAATGCGCAATGAATTCGTAAATGTAATATTCTCACCTCATCCTTTCCCTTCATGACGCACATCTTTACATCGTTCTCAGGTGAAGACCACAAAAGCCTCTGTTGTTCCGTCAAATCGTGTATGCTCAAATTATATACAACATTTCTGAAATGAGAAAAGAAAAAAAGTAATGAAATCCATTAAACTGCCATTTGAAAAGCGGCGATATCATAAATTCATAAATATATCTAAGTCGAATAGCTACAACCACATCTATTCATACTTGAAGGCAATTCACCACTTCAAATTGCAATTAAACTGAACAAAAAGGGTATGCCACGAAACTGCGGCACCATTTAACCACATTTGATTGCATTTGATGCGCTAACTTATTCTGCTTTTCCAAGCGAGTCTTATGTGGTCAGCCAAATCGATCTGTCAGTTAGGCTCATGGATTCTTTAACACTCCTCCTCCTCCTTTGCAGACTCAAAAACCCGCCCAACTCCACTTAACTCAACTAAACTATGAATTCAACCCCCTCGTGCTAAGCGAGTAGTCGCTCTGTGCAGCTTAAACTTCGCCAAATACACCATGGCGTACACATATATGGCTAAACTAATTACATACAAATAATAATTGTCTAGGTTGCAATAAGGGTTGCATTTGAAGGGGATGTATACCATGGCCGCGAATAAATTTGCAGTTCACTGTGCATGGTGCAATATTTTATCCCGACATTCTGTGGTACGAGTAGTGGCAGTGGTAGCGGCAGCGCCAGCACTAGTGCCAGTCAATGCACCCGCTTGCTTTGAAGTGTTTTCCGGCTATACATAGGAGTAGTTGTTTCCCCGGAGCTCTACGGCGTAGTCAAACTTTTAAGCTTCAGCTGCGAGCTCATGCATTGAACATATCGCCATCAAAGAGATGATGGCAATTGAATTTCATTAAAATTGCAAAAGGTGTGTATAAGTGCGGTACGGTGCGGTTCATTGTTGTTCGAGTTGTTCTGTGACGGTCTGGGCTGTTTTAGGTTTGTTCGGTTTCGTAGGCACGAAATAAATAGTATTTACTTTGAAGACGGTGTTGCCGTTTCCATGTTTTTGTGAATATTTGTCAATTTTTGGAATGCTTGCTAATCACTAACAATTTGTACTTTTCAGAATTGTAGTTTCCTGGACATGACTTTCTCGAATTGTGGGTTACTTAGAAGCTACAAATGATGCTTTCCCAACACTACATACATATTCACATCATAGTTGATATATAAAGTACGGAAACAACTAAAGTATTAGGCATTCACTACAGAAAGAAGAACCTTTAGATGGCAACTCTAGAAAATGCGAAAAAACCTTGTTAAAGTTAAATAAGAACTCCAGTTAGGAGCTTTTCTGCATCGAAATTTTTTAATAAAATGGATCATCTAAATTGATCATCGCGTGTTTAAGGAATTTTATGACATATCTGAAGGCAAATATCCTTTTAAATCGCAAAAAAAAAAAAATAGTATCTTGAATTAGAATATGAATTGTGCAAAATATTCATCTTATATCTTTTAGAAGATGCGGCTCAACGAAAGAACAATGATGTCAGCAAAACTTTGAAAAGGAAAGGGTGTTAAAACTTTAAAAAAAACAACCGATAACGATACTACGAGTACAATGTTAAGTTCACATTGGGAATAATTAACCAAAGACTAGGAGTTTGCTGCTCTTCAAAAAGTGCAAGATTTTCTATTGAATGCGATTTTGATTGGGTAAATCTGAAATGAATTCTCCTCAACTTGTCCACGATAACGATATCATAAATGACGACGTGGCGGCCATCACATCACAAAACGTGACTTGATTATTTGATAAGTGCGTGAGCTGGAAAGAATTTAAGAATATGTCGTTCAATACCGAATATCTTTATTCACATTTCTTCGGATTTTTACAATTACCCGATAAAATTAAATTTTTTGATTGGTTTTTATTTTTGAATAAAGTACCTCTAAAATTTTATTGGTTTTAACGAGAGTTACGCTATCCTTCGGTTAAGTAGGGAACAGGAGCACTATCGTATTCTACTTTAGATTAACTGTTATTGAGGACCGTTTAAGAATGTGTGTATTGTGTGTTCCTTTATTGCCCCTTAACACATAGGAATGACAAGATCACTGCAATTATTATCGCTCTCAGAAGCAGCAAGGCTTAAAAGCAGTACCAACGAAGCCCACAGAGTTACTTGATACTTTGATAGTTGAATCTTCTCCTCGAAATGCCGTCAATGCAAGTGGTTGAGATGCCAATATTGTTTTAGTTTGTCACAAACTAAAAGACTTAGCAGAACAAAACATGTTTTCGTCGAAATAAAATATGTATTCACATAAGATATTGATCGCAAGATAAAGGAATTGCCTGAACCTAGGCATCAGGCGGAAATTTTTCGTCCACAGAAGACTTCCGTAATTTTCAAATGCCTGAGAAATATTGTGTTGGAGAGAAAGCTCTAGGTTTGGCTTACACCTTATAATGGTAGCATACATGTATATTGAGCAAATAAACTCCTCGAGTGATGTAATTACATATATCTTACATGGGTTCTATGAATAGAAATAGCACTTATAGTACTTTGTGTGTAAAGGTATTTCTAAGTCTCATTTTTTCTACTCCTATCAGCAACACTGCATTTAGGCACGAAGTATGCCGAAGCCTACTTCTTCCGATTCTCATGCATAATTTCATAAAATTCTATCATGCTAAAGTTAGAAAAAATGTTTTTCACACCCTTGTACCCGTTCCTGCTGCACTCGCTGTACTCTGTATTCGCTGTTGTTGCATAAGATAGTTCTGGTAATAATTATTCCGCCATAGTAATGCGGACACAACGGTAAACTATGTTAATTAAAAGATTCTTTAATCGATGGGTCAATAACTGCTCCGTATATGCATAAATAAGAGCACGTACGAGTATATTCGATTACATGAACATAAGGGCGTGTTCGATTTTAACGCATGAATGACGATTAAAATAGAGTTGCTTATATCGAACAAAGATCGATGTCCTTGAATAAAACTCATCCACTGATTGACTAAATGAATTGTAAAGAATTATTTAATATACATCGCCAATGGATACGGTAATTTACTTGAGAGTAAAATAATAGAGCAATCAACCGAGAAAAACCACAGGGTATACAGACCTTTTGAAAACAAACACTTCAATATATGTAGGTGCACATATGTACTTGTATGTATGTACAGATACCTATAATGAGTAGCGGAAGGAAGGAGAATGGTATAAACAAAAGAAAATTACTTTTAAAATCGTTATTTATTTTGTGTCAATAACTATAATTGATTGAGTAGGTGTACATTCAAAAAAAAAATATAACGAAACAAATACATACATGTAACAGGGGTATGAGCATATTTTAAATTCTTCTTCTTTCTTTAAGTGGAGCTACAGTCCGGGGTGGATCTGGGCCTGAGTCAACAAGCTTCTCCAGCCAGCTCGATCCCTGGCTACCTGCCTCCAGTTTCGCACGCTAAGTTGGCTGAGGTCCTCTTCCACTTGCGTGCGCCACCTGAGTCTTGGCCTTCCTCTACTGCGCTGTCCCTCGGGGGCGGATTCGAAGACTTTTCGGACCGGACCATTGGTGTCCATGCGCTCTATATGACCCAGCCATCTGCTCTCACCGTCAATGCAGACGGGACCGAAGATCGCCCGAAGAATTGGTGTCTCGAAGCAACCAAGAACACCCTCATCCATTTTTGATAATGTCCATGCCTCTGCGCCATAGAGCAGGACCGGGATTATTAAGGTCTTATAAAGGGTAACTTTTGTTATCCGAGAGAGGGCTTTGCTACACAATTGCCTTCTTAGCCCAAAGAAACAGCGGTTGGCAAGTGTTATTCTTCGCTTGATCTCAGCGCTGGTGTCGTTGTCTGTATTTATAGCAGAGCCTAGGTAGACAAAGTCCTTAACTACCTGTAAGTTATATCTGTCGAGGGTAACGTTCTGCCCGATATTGGTATTCCTTTTGCTTGACAGCATATACATGGTCTTGCCCTCATTGACCGCTAAACCCATTTTCGCCGCTTCCGTCTCAATACTCGTGAAAGCGCCACTGACATCACGCTGCTTTCTCCCGATTATGTCAATATCGTCGGTGTATGCGAGTAGTTGGACGCACTTTTGACAAATAGTGCCTCTTGCGTTTGCTCGTGAGTTTTGCAATATTCTTTCAAGTACGATGTTGAACAAATCGCACGACAGCGCATCGCCTTGTCTTAATCCTTTCTGGACATCAAAGGTCTCGGTGAGATCTTTACCGACCTTGATGGAGCAGCATGCATTCTCCATCGTCATCCTGCACAGACGGACGAGTTTGGCAGGGATGCCAAAACCAGACATTGGTCTTTATAGCTCGTCTCTATAGATGCTGTCTTAAGCAGCCTTAAAATCGATGAATAGGTGGTGGGTTCGATCTGAAGCTCATGGGTCTCCTCCAAGATTTGCCGTAGTGTGAATATCTGGTCGATGGTGGACTTTCCTGGCCTGAAGCCACACTGTTATGGACCTATCAGGTTGTTGACGAACGGCTTCAGGCGTTCACACAATACGGCGGATAAGATCTTATATGCGATGTTAAGGAGATTGATGCCTCTGTAGTGGGCGCAGTTCAGAGGGTCTCCTTTCTTGAGAATCGGACAAACAAGCTGAGGTTCCATTCATCGGGCATACTTACATGGTGTATGCTCCTTACCAAATCATCGCCTGCCGCTTTGAAGAGCTCGGCAATCCGCTCATCCACTCCAGCAGCTTTGTTGGACTTAAACTTCGATATAGCTTTTTTTCACTTCACCCAGGTCGGGTGGACGGAATTGTTGGTCATCATCGTCCAAGTTGAAAGGTTGATTCTGCCTGACAGCGGTATTTAGTCCGTCATCGCCGTTATACAGTCTGCAGAAATGGTCTTTCCAAATCCTCAGCATTGACTGCGATTCTACTACGATGTTCCCTTGTTCATCTCTACAGGCTTCGGTTCGGGGTTTGTTTCCGTGGCATGTTATTTTTGACCTTTTGATAAAACTTCCGAACCTCATCAAGCAGCATCTCTGATGGCGTTTTTGCAATGTTTCCAGTGGTCTTCGATGCTTGATGCTGGCGGCATTGGACCTCTTAAGAGATTAAGAGACACTCGATTGGAAAAGGACTTAGCGATCTCTTGCGATTGTAGCCGTCTGAAGTCGAATTTTCTCACAGCATTAGTTTGTCTTGGCGTAGTGCAACCGTACCTTGGCTACAACAAGGTAATGGTCCGAGTCGATGTTGGCTCCTCGGAACGTACGGACATCCATAATACTGGAGTGTCTTGTGTCGATCGCAATGTGATCAATCTGGTTGACTGTTGATTGATCAGGAGTTCTCCAAGTCCCCTTGTGTATTTCGAGATGTGGGAACCGCGTGCTAGCCACGACGATGTTTCGCCCCGCCGCAAAGTCGATTAGCCTGAATCCGTTATCGGAACTGGTGTTGTGCAGGCTATATTTTCCGATTGTTCCACCAAAGATACCCTCTCTTCATAGCTTTGCATTAAAATCACCTAGGACAATTTTAATATCATAGCTAGGGCATTGCTCGTAGGTCTTGTTAAGGAGCTCATAGAAGGTATCCTTGGTGTCGTCATCTTTCACCTCTGTGGGGGCATGCGCCCATATAAGGCTAATGTTGGCGAACTTAGCCTTGATGCGGATAGCTACGAGGCGCTCGCTCACATGCCGGAAGCTGAGGACTTCTTGTCTTAGTCTGCCTCCGACAACAAATCCGCATCCAAAAAAAGGCTGCTTTTACCGTCAATAGCAATTACCGTAGTAGATATCGCAGTTTTTCATCTTCATCTTGTCCGGCCCATCCCATCGAATTTCTTGAATGGCGGTTATGTCTGCTTTGCAGCAGTCTAGGGCCTCCGCTAGTTTCTCGGCTGCACGTAGTCTATTAAGGGATCTAACATTCCACGTGCATATCCGAAGCTCATTGTCCTTAAATCGTTTGCGTGGGTTGTCAACAGTAGATCCGTCCATATCCGAGGCTTGTTGATGCTTCGTAATTTATGTTTTTTTTTAAATGGCCGAGAAGTTACCCCGGCGGCACAACCCCCAACCTGGAGGACCAGTTCCATTTTTAATGCCCCTAAGACGAGGGGTAGGTTACACCGAAGCCAGTAACCCGTTCCGGGATGTGAGCACTGCCGTTAGCCCGCATAGTTTAAATTACTCATTATACCATAACACCAGTCGTAAAGTATGGGTTGCACGACAAGGAATCCCAAAGCGGGAGCGAACCAACATCGTTGAGAACACATCGAAATCTTAAGAGCCATTCGACTTTTTCTTCTTTAACAAGTAAGACAGGAATTTAATAAGAAGAATGGTTTATAAATTCGCATACCAGTTGAGACATTTATCATTATGGCCTGCTCATTCTTATGATTCAATTGTGCACCACCCTTTCGAGCATTTTCACTGGCTAATTCACTCGTCAGTGTCGAGTCCACAATATATTAATAGTTTTATAGATAAAGTGGCACGTAGCGCCATATGAAGCAATGCACATTTGTGTCCTGTCTCACTCCAGAAACGGCGAATTTACTAGTCCGCAAACCCATTTACCAAAGTAGACTTTTGGTAAAAATAAATGTTAAATTCAAATTGCTCAAGATCGCAATTCGCCAAATTTCGCCAGCCTTGGCCTTGGGTGGACCGGGCAGAGTGTGGAAGAAGAGGCCCTGTTTTTGCAAATGAAATTTATTTGAATAGATTTGTTATCTGATTAATTATGGCTAGGATGTATCACGATACGGACCAAGAACTTCCTTGGAGAATAACGGATAAAATCGTCGTAATTGTAACTGATAACAGTTAATCAGTTAATGGTTCGTAATAAGTTGAAAGATATGGATGTGGACCCCATGTGGTTTCGACAAGACGATGACACATCCAATATACACCAAGAAACAATTCAATTATTGTATTATAGTACTCGTATATAAGTCATTTCCTGTTCGTGTAATTTGTCGTCTAAGAAATCAGAATTGGCCGTCTAAATCATGCGATTTAACACCGTTGTACTATTTTTGGAGTTTTTCAAGTTTTACGTTTGTTGTAAAAAGCCTTAGCCCTGAAGGCGTAAATTGAGAGCTGTCTAATACTAACAATCAATCATCATAACAGCATTACCTTCTTCTAACGCCCAAAAACGTTTTACTATGATTTCCCACCGAAACAAAGTTTTCTCTGGAAAATTTATGAACTGCAACCAAGCGGTTCGAGGGACGTTTGCAGAACCCATACAGAAAGCTTTGACACAAAATCAGGGCTTTCGATACGATCGAACGCAGTTTACTGATAAGCTCCAGGCTTAAAGACCACATCTGCGGAAGTTATTCTGGCATTAGTCCTGATTGGGCTTTATCTTTTCAAAAAATAAATGTTTCTGGTATGTTCAAACTGTTACTTAGTAGGGGCTTCTTTCATCAATGACGTTGTCTAATAAAAAGCGGGGTTAGAGAAAAACTGGGCTTACAATAACATCTTCAGACTTTTACGCCACTAAGAGCGTCTATGATTTACCCAGTTTCAAGCTGCCGGTCATAGATCTTGTTGAGTGGCAATACCACCGATAGTCCATACCAGAACTTAAAACACGGTACCGTGGGAGTTAGTTGCCCCCGAAATTCGGTCCGGGCCTGAATGAAACTGAAATGCGATTACCCAGAGAAGATGAGACCAAAAAATGTCTTTGCCTACCAAGTCATTTCAGTCAGCTGGTAGCATTTCCTCTGATACACATATGTATATATACAGATTCTACCATATATAAACAGAAATATAGTAGAGTTTAAATTGCGGCTTTCAAAGGTGAAAATAAATGGCTAAGAATCATTGGGTATCAATAATTCGGGGTTGGAATAAAATATCGCCTATTTAACATTCCTCTCTCAAATGTAGAATGTTTTGAATTGAGGATTACTCTGCCTTCCTAACCATCGGGAAATACGTGCCTAAACAACTTATGTCTAGATCTATTAAATGCCGACTGTTGAAGCACTAGATATTAAGTAATTTAAACTTAACGTTGCCTGTAAATAATCTTTTCATGGAAAGTAGGAGTCAAAAAATGATTTCCAAATTCAATTTCCTATTTAGAAAATTTCTCTCCTTTTCCCTTGTAACATTTTTATTTCAATTCATAAAGTCAAGAAAAGGCCAGCGTATGCTCTAGCTAAACGATTACCAGAGTACAACTCTCAAAGTCCAATTTCATTTACAGTCTGTTTCTAATCTTTTCGATTTCATAAGCCTCTATCAAATTTTTGAAAGTCTTCATCTTCATTTGAGAAAATTCAATTTTCCAAAATTATATCCTCACGTTTGTGAGATTTCATCATTTACCCAAATACAAAAACGCTTTTCAAATGACATTGCACATACATTCCATTGCACAAATGGTCTCATCGAAGTTTTCAAACTGGATTACCAGTCAGGCTGTTGAACAATGCCAATTTAAATAATAATTACATCTCCTCTCTCTTCCACTGAGAATCCTCTTAAGTCGAAAATACACGAATGAAGTAAATATAAAATTACAAAACTATTTCGGATGAAACTTTTCGGGAAAAGTTGCCCTCATGAGGACACTGAAACATAACGAATTTTACTTCATGTTAAGAGTGTACGGGTATACGAGTAGATGATAATATGCTCCTGGGTTCCTGTTGTGTCCAATTGAATATTCGTTTCTATCGACATACTCGTAGATACATTATATTCGTGTTTATATGCACTGGAATAAAGAGAGAATGATGTCCTTACAAACTTCAGACTCTGTATTTTGGTACTCGTAAACTCATACAAATATTGGGAAAATTTATTTATTTCAAAGCTGCCGAATATTGAATTTGAACTTTGGATTTTGAATAATGTTCATGGAGGAGTTGGACTCTTAGGTCCAAAGAACGGCATTTTCTTTATGCTGATGGATAAGACTTTTGATCCAAAAGTCTTTTGGGGAAAGAAACTTCCTTTTGAAGGAGGAACAACGTGTCCATTATTAATTGATTACAATTAAATGATGATATATTGTTGAACTAATGAAGAGGTCGGATGTTGGCAAGTTGCTCGAATACTGTAAAATCCCAAGACAGCTACTTATGGATTATCAGGATGACTCAGCCAATGGAAACAAATGTAAATAATCTGGTTAATATATCATGATGATCTCAGTACCTACTTTAGTAGTTGCAGCAGAAGGATTTGCACTAGAGCGTAAGTGCTTCACTGTTTAAAAAGGAGGTGTGATATACAATTGTATATCCAATCTATAGAAATTGTTAGAATAACAGAGTAAAGCTAGAAGCTAGTTGGTGACTGGAAACTCTTACGATGGACATTCTTAAGTAAATATGAATGAGCCGAAAGACCAAACCGGAGTTAAGGGTATGTGGATGGATGGTTAAGCACCAAGGCTCCCAATGTCGGAAAGTTGACAAAGAAATGATTTGAAAACGCAAAGAATTTGGCTGAGTCCAAATTTGGTATTAGTTTTAATTTTTTTTACAGTTTCTCGTATACAGGACATATGTAGGTATATGTTATTCGTCACAAAGCGGCTTCACTCCAGACAGTTTCTACCACGCTGGGGAATTATAGGTATGCAAATGTTAACTCCGCCTGATCACTTTCATGCAATTGGCGTTTAAATAATCGACCGGTCCCAAGCAAGGGTAAAGAAGGAAAAATTTTCCAGTGGGGATAGAGAAGAAAACTTCGAAGATAAATCACTAAATCCAAGGTGGAACAGCAAACGCCGATTGGTGCATGACTAAAAGGGGGCTTAGTTTGTAGTGTTACGCAACTTATGGTTTTTTTTTGACGTTTTTGAATTCACCCATACTCTCCTCTTTTTTACTTTTGGATTAAAACACAGATTTTTTGATAAAAAAATAATTTTATTTTTCAACGTAGTCTCCCTTGAGCTCTATACACTTTGTCCAACGCTTCTCCAATTTTTTTATCCCTTCCAAAAAAAATGATTTGTCGAGGTCCTCAAAATAGGCCTTTGTTTGCGAGATGACTTCATCATTGGAGTCAAATCTTTTTCCACCAAGCCATTTCTTCAGGTTTGGGAACAAGAAGTAGTCGCTCGGAGCCAAATCTGGAGAATAGGGTTGATGAGGGAGCAGTTCATAGCCCAATTCATGGATTTTTGCCATGGCAATACGATTGCGTTTGTGGTCGACTGAGAGCAAACGCGGCACCCATCTTGCGGAAAGCTTTCTCATGCCCAAGTGATCATTCAAAATTGAAACCACTGAGCCATGCGAGATCCCTACGGCTTCCACAATCTCTCGCACTTTCAATCTTCGGTCGGCCAACACCATATCGTGAATTTTTTCGATTGTTTCGGGTGTAGAGACCTCAACTGGGCGTCCAGGACGTTCGGCATCTTCAGTGCTTGTACGGCCACAACGAAATTCAGTAAACCATTTTTTTACCATTGAAATCGATGGTGCAGAGTCCCCATAGTATTTATCAAGCTTAGCCTTGGTCTCGGTAATGGTTTTTTTTCGCAAGAAATAATGCTTAATAAGCACACGAAATTCACTTTTTTCCATTTTCTCCTCAAATTAGTGAGTAGTCTTATAAAAATAGCTGTCAAACACAAACTAACTGACGCAGCAAGTTTAAATTTTGACAGGAGTCAACTGACAGATGCCTGTTGACAGGAGCAGTGTTGCTGTTTCAGTAAAGAGGTCAGAAATTCAAAAAGTCACGGACTTATTGACCCGCCCTCGTAGCTGTAAAATTAGGCAAACTATGGTGGAACGGTGCGTACCATGGTGGAATAAAAACCTTGAAGCTATTTGGAAAAGAGTAAGAAAGATTTTTAACAAAGCTAAACGCACCGGAAATTGAGAACATTACAAATCCCTCCTAACTTTCTACAACCAAGAGATGCGAAGATCAAAGAGAGCCTACTGGAGTGCCAACTGCGAGAAACTTGAAAATCTGCCGGCAGTAGCACGACTCCATAGAGCCCTATCCAAAGATCACAATAATTGCATAGGTCTACTAATCAAATCAGATGGCAAGATCACAGGTGCCAGAGAAGAATCCCTGAACACCTTACTTCAGGTTCACTTCCCAGGGTCCCACAACTTTGACATATCAAACGGACAGTCAGCTGACCTTTCAATATCGAGAAACCTCAGCAATCTATCTGGAAAACTATTTAGCCCGGATAAGGTGAAGTGCTCATTCAAACCATACAAGGTTCCGGGTACAGGCGGTATTTTCCCAGCCCTGTTGCAAAGAGGAATAGACTTTCTTGTACCCACCCTAATAGTCTTATTTAGGTTCAGCTTCAACTGGGGTTACATACTACGTACTTGGAGGGAGGTTAACGTAGTATTTATCCCTAAACCAGACAACAAACCTAGTGAGCTACCTAAATCATATAAACCATCCTATAAGCTTGACATCGTTTTATTTGAAAACAATGGAAAGAATTTTTGACGTACACAGGAGGAAGCATAGAAAACAACTTGCCTCTACACCCATGACAATACGCATATCAAAATGGCAAATCGACAGAAGGAGCTCTGCTTGAATTGACGGCAGAACTAAAAAGCTCCTTCCGTAGTAAGGAAGTTGCACTCTGCGCGTTTCTGGACATAGAGGGAGCTTTCGGTAACACTGGATATGACTCCATATCAAAAACTTTGCTAATTAGAAAGATCGACCAACCGCCAGTAAATTGGATCAAAGCGTTGCTAGAAAGTCGGGTTATAACTACTTCATCAGAACATAAACGACCTGATTAATAAATTAAGCAACAGAGGCTACAATGTAATTCGATATGCCGATGACTTCGTCATCATTATTAAGGGAAGAGAAGCAAGTGAAATCACTGCACGCATGCAAAATGCCCTCAAGATAGTCCTAGACTGGTGCACCGAAGAGAATCTATCTATCAATCCAAATAAAGCTAACATAGTTCCTAACATAAGGAGAAACTTAAACCTAGGTTCTCTGATGAATTCAAATATCTGGGAGTTATCCTTGATAAAAGACTAAATTGGAACTCCCACTTGAACAATAAAATAACTAAAGCAACTAATGCTTTATGGGCCTGCCGTCGCATGTGGGGAAGTACATAGGGAATATCTCCAAAGATCACTCACTGGATGTAAACAATGATGGTCAGGGCAATTTAAAAATATGCTTTTGTAGTATGATGGATTAAAATCACACAAAAGACTGCCATTCCAAAACTCAAAAGAGTGCAGTGTCTTGCATGCCTGGGCATTTCCCGAGCCTTTCGGACGTGCCCAACAGCTGCTATAGAAGCAAAAATAGGACTTATGCCCTACGCTTGCTCATCAGCAAAGTGGCTATACACAGCTCAGCAAGTATGGTACAAGCCAAAGATATAGATCTTCAAGACCACGCGGACCTAAAGATCCTACTCTCCGAAATACCAAAACTTGACATGATCTATGCGGTAACAGACCGCCTTCAAAAAAATGTATGCTTCGACAAAGGATTCTCCATGGAGATTCCCAGCAAAGAAGCATGGGCCAGCAATAACCCACCAAATAGCCAAAACGGCATTAAGTTGTAAACGGATGAATCTAAAATGAGAACGTGAGTGGGAGCTGGAATACACGGACCAAATACTTACATATCAATTGTATGGGTAATACACGCTATGCAAGAATGCGCCAACCTGATCTAATTACACCTTTGAGATTAAAGGCGCAAACAACCATATATTCACGAATAGTCAAGCAGCTATAAATGCCCTTAGCTCGCACATCATTGTATTTAAATCAGTCATGGCAATGAAAAGGCCGACGAACTGGCCAGAAAAGGATCAGAGACCTTTTTTAACGGACCTGAACCATTTTGCTGCACCTGTTAAACAGCAGCAGAACTAACCATAAGTTGCTGGGTGCTCCCAAAATGCATCTCCTAAAAGGGGGGAGACTCCAGGTCTAAGACAGGCCACACGAGCCCTCCTACCCTTCAACAAAAATGCCAATAGATGCATGAGTCTACCTAGTGGGGTACCTCACAAGACACAACAAATTAGGACTAGTCGACTCTCCGGAGTGCCTACTGTCTCTTGAAGAAGACGAAATAGCTGAACACATCTTATGTGACTGACCAGTTCTCAACGGAATCAGTCGGAATACTTTCTTCCGCCGAAATCGTCAATCTAATATTGGAACTTTACCCGTTCCAAACTCAGGGATGTACAAATGAAACTATAAGGGCGAGTGGAAATGAATCAGGCACTATTCAGGATTAAATTTGCCGAAGTGTGCCTTGTTCCATTGTTTCTACTCTCTCTCACACACACATGAATGTCTCATTCATATTTGTCACATCTGTGGAAATTTTCTCTGAGATTGGGATTTCCCCTTGACCCGAGCTAATATTCGCTTCTACGATCAGTCATTGGGGGGAAAGGGAAAAATATAGCAACAATAAATGGTCTATTCGCATTTACGAGTATATGTACATACGTCCGTCGATAATAATCGGATGGGTTACCGTGAGGACAAAAAAAGGAACTACTTACGCGACGAGTGGAAGATTCTACCTCCGGAACGCTACGCAATCCAAACTAAGCAACGGCATTCCGGTGAATTTTCTTGTTTAGAATTTCATTAATGCGGGGCACGCAAAAAGGGGTCCAGTCTTTACCAGAATATTTAGTTTACAACTGATGTTTTTTTTTTGCGAGAGGATTTCGATGGGTAAACGTCCGTCACCGAATGGAACGTCGGTAAGATTTATTATACGCAGAGGGTTTAGACCATTCGTTTGACTCAAGACGTAAAGAGCTCAGATAAAAGTGACCGCCCATCATTCTAATGGAGATTCCTGTCTCTGCCTTTTTGCGGACCTGTGGTTTTCCCCTCTGACAAGCATAAAAGCAGAAAAACAAAATTTAAGAACCCACCAAATCTCTCCAAAGAGACAATTAACACAAACGGAAGGGGTAGGATAAAACATCGAATAGGGCAGGAGAGATAGCGATGGAGCAGAGATGCCTTCTAATGCTGAAGAAGCTATCCGATTGGTGAGATAACACCACATGAGGGCAAGAGCCGACAATTTCGTTAAAGGAAATTGTGCATCAAAACGTTGGACGCTGGTCTTGCGCATTTCTCTTGGCAGCTAAAATGTCTGCCTTGTGGTGTTTGGTCCTTCAAGATACTAGGAGGGTGCGCCAGTGGTTTTAAGACCTTGGCTGCCCACCACCCTTCAAGGCCCTTGAAGAATCAACTGAAAGAATGTGGATAGTCAAGGACGAAAGAAAAGTGAACGGGTAGAACTTGTGGTAATTTTTACCACATATAACTGCAACAACAATAGCAGTCACAATAAAAACAGTAACAAAAGTAGCAGAAACAACAACAGCAAAACGGGAACAGCATAAAATAAGCAGCACAAATTAACAAAATAAATTATCTCTTCATAAGATAAGATGAAGCTAGTAAAGTTGTCGACTAGTTGTCACTAGGATTTAGCGCTATAATATAATTAAGAACTTATTAAAGGACGCGATGTCGGCATTTTTCTCGTAAAGCATTCTATTGAGGGGATTTAAATCAACAACTTGTTCCAAGACCTCATTGTGTTGATTAGGGGGTTATACAGGGTGTCATAGTTTAGCAGTATAATCCTTTAAGGGCATATACCTGAAGTTCCGCCGAACAAAATTGTATGGCAGGGGGGCTCTGTTCTCACTCCATATCAAGTTCCAGCCCATCAAAGTGGGTGACCTCTAGTTTGGAGGTGTAACCACTTTAAACGCTATAACTTTTTTGTTTTCGAGTTTTTGAGATTTCGAAAAGATAATTTAGTAGTGCATACAAGTCTTAAATGCTTTGGGTACATCTGTGCAGCAACAAAAAAGTTATGGCTCGTTAAACTCAAAATTATGAAAATTTGCGGTTCCATTTTTTTTCGATGGGAAGACGCATTGAAGAAATTTTTGGATAACGCTGACAATGCAAAGTCAATAGCAAAACGATTTTTCTCCAATCCACCTTTTAAAGGCAAAAGCGTCACGAAAATCTGTTCGGTGAATTTAATGTCGCACGTTATCAAAGAAAATTTGATAGCAAAGAAGATGAAAATGTTAGGGATATAACGGAAATTTGAACCCTTATGATAATGTTGACTGATGTAACGTAGGCGGAAAACTCCATCCAGGAAGCCTTTAAACTACAATATGTTAGTAGTTTCAGCTTATGTATCGAAAATTCAGTAATTTCACTTCAGCAAACTTACTGCAACATCAGCGACGTATATCAACAGTCAATCCAAACAGAAAAAAAAAACTTATTGGGAAAATATACTAGGAGGCGCAAAAGTCATCACCCTATCAAAAGGTGCTATAATTTTTACAAATATCAATTCTACTTCGACATTTGCAAGATAAAGAGATAAAAAATACACGTTAACAAGATATAAATCGTTATACTCCTAAAGATCGCGGAATAACTGTGGCTGAAGACGTCGCAGAAGACCCTGGGGTACCGACCAGATGACGTGCCCGCAATAGGGTTTCAATCGGCGGTTTTTACAGAGAATTTTGGTGAAAGACTGTAGGATGTTCTCTCACAAAGTATAAACAATGCATCAGCTGTTAGTTGCTGACTGCCAAACGCGTGTAATCTACACTCAAGCCATCCTGAATCCCGACCACGAGGAAGACAAATTTTCATCGAAAATAATCATGAGCGGCGAGGTCCACTTCCATCTCTGTGGATATGTGAATAAGCGAAACTATCGCTTATGGGGCATCGAAAATCCGCGTTTAACCCACGAAGAGCTATTACACTCGCTCGAAGTTATTGCATGGTGTGCTGTTTGCGGTGGAGGCATTAGCGGGCGTGCGCCAAACGACTACTGTGGACGGCGACTGCTACAGAGCTATCCTCAAGGACTTGGATGAATTGGGGCTGGAAAATATGTGTTCTTACAAGATGGAACAACGTCGCATACTGCACAAGCCATAACCGAAAGTTTGAAGGCTTCATTTCCGGCTCGCCTAATCTCTCGTTTTGGCGATTTCCACTGACTGGCTAGATCGCCTGTTTTAACCTTTCCAGACTTCTTTTTGTGGGGTTTTATGGAGTCACGAGTCTATGTCAACAAGCCTCAGAATTTTGAAACCCTCAAAGAGAATACCCGTCAAGAATGCGAGGACCTATCACTGGAAGTACTGTCTAGAGTGATGGAAAGTGCCATAAATCGGGTCCAAACTGTCATTAATTCTGCGGCGGCCACTTAGCCGATATCATTTTCTTGACTTAATGTAAAAAAATGTACGACATCAAATAAACATAACCCAAAAGCAGAACCAAAGTTTTTCATTCATAAAAAACTTTTGTGCCCCCTTGTATTTATTAAAGAAAACATGAAAATTAATGAGAGTATGACATACCTAGCGCCCACCAGCAGACTGTTTCCGTCCTTTGTAACCAGTTTGAAGTGATCCAAAACTGTATCGTTGCCAAGGAATTTCAGCACATCTTCAGGACCTAAAATACAAAAATAAGAAAATATGTTAACATTCAATCGGTAAGTCTGAGTGTTTAGATGTCGATCAAAGGTCTAGTTTTAACAGCTGTAATAAGAATTTATTTCGGAATAAAAACCAACAAAACGATTTACACAATGTACAACTAAATCAACCACAAAATTGATGATTTTTTACATAAAAAAAAGAATAATAATAATAACAAAACCGACAAGGAATTTTATTTACCCTCATTTAGTTGGAACAAGAAAAATCCCCAAACGGAACTAATCAATCAGTGCGTGGCATAATAATAATTATTATTTTAGGGTAGTTGGCTAATGAAACGTTAATTTAATAATGGCGTGTCCTAAAAATACCCAGCACGGAACTCTATGCTACTCTACTTTCTGTTTTAACGGGCTATATTCTTTCAACACACTCCATATGGTGGCGTTTTTCTTCTGTTCTTCTTTTTTCTATCAAAAAACCTTGAAGAAGTTCTCCTCGTTTATGTACCTACTTCGGTTTCAGGAACTTTTTTTTTAATGCCAAATGTGAACGAGGAAAGGGAGATTCTTATACCACAAGAATAATAAACAATTTTTTGGGGAAAAAAGTTAAAAAAAAATAAATATGAAAAAGAAATCTAGAACACTTTGATCGGGCACACAATTTGACTTTGTAAACATTTCAATGTTTAGATACTTTATTGTGTTGTAAGCAGAGGCAGAGATTTAGAGGGTGCGAATTATGTGTGCGTTTTATAAGACAGGGCAAAGAATAATTTATGACTTCATTTCTGTCTATATATGTACATTGAAAGTCAGTGAAATTCGTTTTCCGATTATTTTTCGAACTGTTTTCTTTTTTTTGCAAGATATCTGGGAATATCTAAAACACCCATTTTGACCCTTAAGTTCTGCGCTTTGTACCCTCATCCACAATCAATATACATATACCAAAATATAGTGGGGTGTATTGTAAACTAGCGAATCTGAAACTCTTTTGTATTTACGCTGGTTTGCGATATAGCCAAAGATAATCAAAATTCCTTTGTACCAAACCTGTAGAAAGACGCAAAGCGCCAGTGCAAACGACATGAACAATTGTGCTCCCTCCTTAAAAACTTCTATGGTAGAACCTTGTTTTTCATTTGGTACGACGACGCTCAACAAATCTGCAGGAGTGCGACAGAGTTGCGTTCTACTCCCAATGCGTCTCAATATAACCATATCGATCGGTGCTATCTAGTTTGCTGGGCAACAAAACGCGAACCTTACCACCACAAGTTCAGGCCAAAACTGTGCCTGAAAATGTCTCCCTCATATTGAGATCAGGAAAATATATAGCGTACCGAAGAGCAAAATATTTTGTACATATTTTATGTACCTCTATGTATGTTATGAAACATATATCGTAGATTGATGCAAGTTGTTATCGTTTCAAGTTTTTGTAAATAGATGTGCTCGGAATGTTTTCGACTTTTTTTTCTATGTTTAGTGTATACAAAAATGAGGCTATGTCAAAATACGAAATTGGACGGAGGGCAAGGCTTATATTTAAAAAGACATTAACCGAACGATAGTCTATAAATTAAACCATTTCCATGGAAATGAAGTTACTGAGGGACTTCTTGTTTTACCTTGCGTAGGTTTAATTTAATAATGAATCAGCCAATCAGTCAGCAGTGCGGTGTACCGTATACCATCTCATAGTTAGTTTAAAGACAGCTTTTATATACGATAAATAAAGTTTTCAGATAGGTGGTCAAAAAATATTAACGCTAGAATTAAGTAGCGCTGATTTGATGGGGCGTGCGCTAATAAAGCAACATCGATCCTACATCATGTTCGAACTGTCGAGTAGTGTTGCCTAATTCGGTTCTACAAACTTGTGCTTCGATTTCTTAAATATTTCGATGGTAGGTTTAATAAGCTCCACTATTTGTGGTTGCCCTATATAACTATAGCGGCTAAGTGTAAATTACGCGTATGCCGTATTGTAGTACAAATACTCTGCAATACTGACAAGTAATTTGTTAACGACTTTTGGGTATCATATTCGATAACCGAAATGATCTTTTGGGCTAAAAATAGGTGGTGCTATGATTGATTACGTTTGCTACTAAGCCAGAAGTCTGAATTCAATTCTCAGGGAATACTCATGCACCGAAGCACAGAAGTAAATTCATGTGCATTAACTAAAGAATTCTCGATCTATCTCGTGGTGTATGGTTACCATAGAGAACCAAGTCAAGTTAAGAGGGGAATCGATGGCAAATATGTATGAGAACAAAACTGCAATCAATTTCGGAAACTTTGTGAAAAATCTTTGGCAACCATATAGGGGAAATATGTTGAAAGGAGGAAAAGAGATAATTTAAATTGCAGCCACTTCAGCAGTTAAGAGTTTTAATTCAAAAAGGCTGGTACCCTGTAAAATAAAGGAATTAATAAGAAGTTTACCACAAACTCTGCTTAAAACAAAATCCCGTCGAAAAACTTGGCAGTTCATTGTTCACATCAAAGAAGATCAGCTTTTGAAACGAAGAGAGAACTTTACAATACTGTTTAGCTTTTTGGAGAACCATCTGTATTTCGCTGCTTAAAAAATAGTGAAATATCTTAAATGGAATATCCGAAACTTAAGTTCTAAGCTTATAGAAATATTTTTTTTTTTCAAAGCAGAAATGTGATCGAGCTAACTCAGATTTTGATTTCGTAATTCAACGCCTAAGTATTTATAGCTTTAAACTATTTTAATTTCAAAACAAGAAATATTGTCATAATATGTATGGAGCCAGCCACAACCACATATGTATAAGCCAACAGAGTCTGCGACAACTAGTTTCATGGAACATAGTATTTAGCGGTTAGCATGAAGTAAAAATATTGATTCCACCACTTGAAGGCAAACCAGATTCTTAACAAATGAAGATCGTGTTTAATTTCAATAAAAAGGTTATTTAAGCTATATGCAAGGTCATCGACAAAATCCTTTATCTTGCCGACAAAGGGAAGGCCGAAACATGAGTTTACATAATAGTGTAAGATAAAACCATTAATATATGGTACAAAATATTCAAGAGAGCTTTGTGAACTGTCATGTTGAATGCTTTGGTTAGGTTATATGTCTACGAAAAATCCTGCGAATTTTTTAATCATCGAGTCTCTCGAAGATAAGTTGACAAAAGTGCAAAAGTGCAAGAAATGCACAAAAGTGATTTTTGGTTTAAAAAGTGATTGCTAGTGGGAAATTTTCGAAATCTATAGTATGCTTAATTTAAATATATTTGTTTTCAATATCACTGAGAGTAAGAAAATAGATTTAAAGTTCTTTTTCTTCCGGTTACCCTTTTTGAGACAAGAAATTACATTGGCTCGTTTCAATGATTCAGGAAAGCTTTCTGTAGAATGCCCAAGCTAAAAAGGTGAGCCAAGATATCTACCAAATACGAAGCGAATCTTTTTAAGGAGAAATTAGAAATTCTTTCGTCACCATAAGAACTCAAATTTGTATAAGAATATATGATCGTTCAAACCCCAATATTATTAACGACACTGTTGCTAGAAGCAGTGCAATCTGATGCAAAGTATGGGATGAATTCTTTTGCAACAACTTTACGACTAGTACCGATAACATTATGCTTCTATTAACGGAGTGAGTAAAGTAAGCGTTCAAAAGGCTGGGCCTATTCCACTTAACCGCAGCTGCACGCATTGAAGCAAAACTTGTTAAGACGAGCTCTTATTATGTAAGATCAAGGCAGATACAGTTCAATCGTAATAGTGTATAAAATGTAATTTGTCGGCACATTTCTTTTTGTTCGTAAATCAATATCTCTGCTGACATCCATTAAATCACTGAGTTCAATGACATTTGAGTATCTAAGCATTTCCATTCACTCCAACCTTCTACAGGAAACCATTTAAAAGATACATTTTCGACTTTATTCAGATCTAAAACCCTAATTATCCTTTTCAATGGATGATACATACTCGTATATGTACAATTGTACATACATATAGATATAACGTCACACCCAGTCATAAAGAAAGAGGAGGTATTTTTTGGTGTTATAATGGTATCGTCCGTATCGGCATATAATAACATATACATATATCTATGTACAAATTCGTACAGATGTTTAAGTAAAATTGATGCTGACGTGAAAGGAAACTTTCAAAAGAGCAGAATAAAAAAAAGTTCCGGTGTTTTGTCTCTCACCTGCTGTTTAATACTAACCTTAAGCCAATTTGACTAAAATGCGATAAAGCCCCATTGAGAATTCAAGTTTTCACTTGATAAACTTGCAGTTGATAGGTTGATAGTCGAGGTACTGCACCCCTTTGTTAGAGTATAAAATCCATAAAATCCAAATTCACACCGTACGAATATCTATCGCATCCCGTCAACCAGCCACATATTGTACCGCACCCATTTTCACCATTTCAAACGAACAAAAATAAAATAACAACAATTTGACTCTTTTCTTCCGTTCGCCAAAGTGTTCGCTGTATATTGTTGTCATCACCCAACCCCCTTAAAAAAAAAACCCCTAACCTTAGCTGAATCCCAACCCCAAATCGCTGTCAGTTTTTTTTTTTCTTCTTTCTTTTTCAATCTGACTATGTTTGATCAATTCTGGCGGACTGTGTTCTCATAATGGTCGAATTCACACATTGCGATTGCATGAGAATAATGACAGCATACTAGTATCGTAACTGTTTCCAGTATTCCCCCCATAGTTGTTGGAATTGAAGTATTTAACGGAAAAAAGGAAAAACACGACAAAAAAGTGCAAAAAAAAAAACAAAAACGGAAACGAAAAAGCGGTAGTGAACGTTAAAAAAGGCGATAAGCTGAAGAGGAGGAAACTGAAGAAAAAAAAGTAAAAACAAAAATAACCATCCAAAAACGTTCCTCTACCTTCACCTGCACTGGGCTGCTCACATTTTGGAGGATTCCAAGTTCCGTAGATGGTCGGTTGGAAGTTTTTTTTTTCGATTTTTCATTTGCATTCGTCAGATAACTGTTGTGAGATAGTACATTCTGCGGTATTCAAACGTTGTTGTACGACGACGACGACTGTGAGGTGGAATCGCGCTGTAAGCATAAAGGGATGTTAACTGCTATCGTCAAAACGACCGCGTGTCGTTGAGAAATTTATTCCAGTCGCATATCTAGTATATATTATCAAAACGTTTTTCCTCACCTTTGTTGACAGTTATTCTTCCGATTACTCAGACCCACTACAGTCGCTTTGGGTTCCCCATTCCAATTCCTTCATTTTTATGACGGTTATCATTTTGATATTTGGTTTTCTTTCATTTTTCCATGTTTCCTTTGAATGTGTCTCTGAAGGTTACCCCGCTCACCACTGAATAAAATACTCATATAATGCGAACGTTGGGATGAGAATCGAATTTATATAAGTACGTACACCTAATGGAGTTCTCACAGATTTTTCCCTTCGCCCACACACACCGTCGACCAGCAGGAAAATAAAAGGAAAATACTCGTACTCGCATTTACATCCGAACCATGTGTGTCACAGGGATGTGCCCAAGGACCTGGTGAAAACCGACCAAGTACCTGTTCTTCTTACTGAGAATCATCATTTCCTTCAAAATTGCAATCGCTATTCGTAGTACTAGGTCCACTTTCAACTCCATCCATCGAATTTATACTTCGTCGTCGTACTTGGTAGGCAAATTGGGAAATGTAGGTAAAATAAACGTAACTTAAAGCGGAGAGAGAGCACAATGTCATCGTGTCTTTAAAGTTTGCGTCTGAAAGATATCGATTTTTCCATGTGAAATTCTTGCGCTCTGGTCGACTCTACTACGCTATCCATACATACGGATACGAACCGAATTGCTTATATTTTCTGAGCTGAATTTAGCACGCGCACATTAACCTATTCGTACACTGAAAATTGGGGTAACAGGATAACAGCTTTCCCTCGTTTCTCTATCTGTGTTGGTATGGTTTAAGCATGTATGTGTGGTAGTATTTTGTTGCCTATTATATCCTCATATGATTACCCAATCATGGATGAGTGAAACTTTACGGGCTGAAAGGTGAAGTAAAACGAAATCTCTTTTCTTGAATACTTGAGTATGATACATATTTGGGAAAATTTCAAAATTTTCCCTTTTCGTGTTTTTCTTCTTTTTCTTTTTCTCTTCTATGGAGGGTGAATATTAATCCAATACAATCATGAATAGAATGTATGCGTGAGAAGTAAAAACAAAAGCACAAAAACTTTTCATACTCCCCTTGGGTTTTCTTTAATGCTTCTGTTCCCCCTCACTGTGTCTCTCTCCTACACACTCGCTCTCCCTGCCGATGTAACATGTCTATGTGTTTGCGTTTGTAGAAAAAAGTGCTTGTATTAAGATTTTGTGCTTTTTGGCTTCAGTTTTGGCTTTAGCTTTTGCTTTGGATTTCTCGCTAGTCCTGTCTAAGGCTATGACTTTGTTTGTATGCTGTGTCGTATCCATTTCTTATGGTCGAGATAAGAAGAAATTGGATAGCTGGTGTTGGATGGTGGGGTTTAGCTCCTTTAGAACTATAATGGATAAATAATTAATTCCGCTTGCTTTTAAGGATTTTCATTTCTCCGTCTTGTATCTTTGTTCGTGTTTGTGTTATAGGGAAAAATTCGACAGCCAAATATACAAAAGTATGGTAGCGTCTTATTATTTTGATAATGCATATGTGGTTGTAGTTATGAATATTTATATATTCGTACAGCAAGAACGATGAAAAACAAATTGGTGAATTTAATTTTTTCATTACAATAGTATTTAGTATGCCACGGTGAATAACTACAGCAGTAACTTGTTTTGCTGAAGGCATTGAGATCTCTCTAGTTCACCTGTTTTAAGAGCAGAAGAAATAAATAAAAGATTTAAAAGATATAAAAAGCTCAGCATGTTCTTGAATGCAATTTCATCCCATCATACGCCGGCGCATGTGTGTTTATTGTAAACTTTAAAAATTTATGAAAAGTAGTCATAAAAATGAATACCTACAACTTTTGACTTAAAAAAAAAAAACAAAGCGGCCACTGCATCTTGTAATTACAATTGGCAGTCAATGTGATGAAGCAACCTTAGGACCGATGAGCAGATGGGTGATGATCTTGACGACTTAACGTAGTAATTAAGTTCTCCGTTTACTGCACCAGAAATCTAAGTTTAATACCCAGACAATATAGCAAAAAGGGGAAACAACAATTTTTTTTAATGTCATCATTATTCATTAAGGCACTTGAAAACATCCAAAATTGCAATCTGATAGCTATGAAAAAGTGTTTTTGTTTTACACTATGGTCCACGCTAGACTGTCGAGCTTATTTGTTTGTCTTTTTTTTTTTTTGATCGAAAATCGATATTTGATCAATGTAGTTGATTTCAAATTGACTGAAGAAACAGGTTCTTCACTGAATCATAGAAATTTGACAGAAAGTAATTTTAGTTGTAGTAGATTTATTGAGAATTATGATTCTATTAGCTTCGCCGTATGTTTTCTGTTGGGTTGACAAGAAATTCATTTTGGTTATATACAATAAATAAATTGATTATGATCTTTTTTTCCTTAACACATTTGGTAGCTGTTTGCTTAGCATTTTATTTTAGAGGTAAATCGTGTTTCATTCCATTTGGACCTGTTATGTAAGTGTCAATTTCAACAGGTAGTACATAAAAGGAACATTCTGAAATACTTTGCGTCTTATCATTCTCGCAAAGAGATATGTGAAGTTTATGATTCTGAAGCTTAAAAGAACACATGTGTCCGAATTGGAAAATGCCATTCTGGATATCTGTCACTCAAAAATGGCAAACGTTTTGCACACCAAAATCGCTCACAGCTTTGAATGTATTGGACTCATAATTGGGTTCCACATAAATCGAAAGGTATCTAAAAATAAACAATCAAACTGGTTCTTATTGAAGGTTATCAACAAATTATCGTCTACAACAATATCAATCAAAATGATCATGGTCTTAGCGTTATAAGCCAGCACAAGCCACCAACCTAAAAGGTGGGGCATATAGCTCTAAGCAAATCGCTAAATGCATTTAAGAGCAATGCATTGTATCCTATGCTTGGATGCACACAAATCGCGGTACTTCTGCGAAGGTCACATTACAGTCTCTGAGACAAGGGTATGTTTACAAGGCTGTGCCCTCTCGTCAAATTTATGGCTCACTTAGGGAACTTAGTAAGCAAGTAATTATGATTACGGGTATATATGAACGTTAAGTGAACAGAATTATATAAAACTCTTTACAAAACGTTAGATAAATAGACCTAACTAACACAACTTTAGTGCCATTTAATTGGAGAATAAAACTAAACATAAGCTTAGTTACTCCTTGTCACAACTATGAGTTTATCTGATGTTGTCATATATCTAGTTGTTCTGCACCATCGAAAATTCTCCTGTAATGTCCACATCAAAAAATATACACATCTACCACGTATATACATATATATATATATGGCATAATGGTGTCGCAACTACGGCGAAGCCTGAGGGTCTTCAACAAAAATTATAAATCATAAAAACAAAAATTTAATTACAACATCTTCAAAAATCGGTATAACACAACATCACAGTCATCCTTTAGTCGGAGTTACTTTGTGATACACTTTCATAACAAAATCAGAAGTGCTACTACGCAACACGGAGAGTTTGATTCGGTTATGGAAGAGCATGTCTGAAAGACGATCCGGTAACTTACAAATTACAAACAGAACAATATACCGATATGTATATTATAAATTTATGGGCTGATCTTCCCCGCTAAGCCCTTAATCTAAACTTAACAACCTACTTAACTTTAGCAAAACAATTTCATCAGAAAAATACAACAGACTGGAGTTAATGACCAAGGAATTGGACAGCGTAAAAAAATAATTCACACCCTAAACAAAAACTTAAAAAATATATTTGAATAAGACAAAAATAATATCAAGCTTAACAGTTTTTTCGCTGTACACGGCGGGGTGACAGCTGGGTTCTCATCACGTATGACGACTATGGTCTCACGATATAATTTTGACGATGGATTTGCATCATGTAGCTTTCAATTATCCAAGCTATAGCGATTGAGCAAAAGCTATTTTGTTATCGTTTCATAGCTTGTTGTGTTGTTGAAAAGTTCTAAAGGTTCTTTATGAAGAAACGATTTGCAGTAATTTGCTTAGTTTTATTGAAAATCGAAATGAAAACGAAGGTAAATTGTGATATAAATGATTTCTTCTGACGTTCTTTATTTTAAATATAATTTAAGCTTAGTACAGCGTTTTCGTGTCTCAAAAGGGGCATTTCAATTCATTTTGGATGAAATCAGTTTGGAATGCGATCCACATATAATTCCTCCTATATGTCCGATAGATTTTGTTGTTTCTTATTTCGATTGCTATTGCAGAACCCAGATTGAATACAAAAATTCACACGATGCGAGATAGTTTTTCAATATACATCCTTGTAGTATGAATCAACTAATTGGCAATATGTTTAAGCGACAATTCCACAGTTTCAAATACTATCTGGCTATCTGAATAAAATGGCTTTGGCTTGAACAAAATCGCGCACTTTATTACCATGAGTAGGTATGCTTCAATTCTGTATACAAGAAACTTATATACTGGTCTTTCGAATGTGGAAGTAGTAGTCCAATGCTATCTTTACCAGAACTGTGTGGACAGCAAAAATTCTATATCCGAATTGTTACCAAGTTTCTGTCGAGAAAATTGTTTAAAACTGGCTGCCGTATTCGGGAACGGATGTGTGTTGGGCGGGCATATTAAACCGCCACGTGAAACAATGCAACACAACATGGTTCTGAACCTTGTTGGTTTAACATTTGCAAGATATTAGGAAAACTCAGTATTAATAAGGAAACCGTTCGCCAGATTTTGGACGAAGAACTAATGATGTGCAGGCTAAGTGCGAAATGCTGAAGACGTTGACTACGAACCGAACCAAAAACAGTTGTGTTGCACGATTTGTGCAGACTTCAAAGAGCGCATGAACCCACCAGAAGCTGTCAAAAATTTTTATAAGCGCATTCCGCAATGGCTTTCAGCTCGTTCTACGAATTTTGGATTATGATATTAATCGAGCCAATATGCCTGGCTCGCTCGAGAATAAAAATAAGTCATACTGGGCCAGATATGCTGAATACGATGTCTGACCGATGGTTTGCATTGAGTTTTTTCGCATTGAATCCGGTAAATCGTCAGTATTGTTGACCATTTTAGCACAAGTCGTGATTTATCCAAGAAAATCAAACAAATAGGCTCATAAATATATTTATTTAGCTAGAATGGCCATTATCAAACAGAATTTATTTTACTTTTCCGATTTTTTTTTTACCAGTTGAGGATGTCAAAGGTGGTCCAGAACTTGGTATGTCTTTAACGATATCTCGGCCCTCCGTTAATACTTTGTTCCACACATAAGCACGTGTTTTTGATATAACTAATTCTGCATAAGCCTTTTCTAGTAGTTTTACCGTTTTGGCACACGAAAAGCCGTTTTAAACACAAAATTTGAGTCAAATTCTTAGTTCAATAATTTTATTCGTGGTGATACTCGTACAATACTGCTACTAACTTAAAAAATATTCATATTTTAAAACAATAACGCGAGCGTTTAAAATTACAAATTCCTCTTACTTTTGTATAGAATGTAGCTGTATAAATCAGATTATACAGCCAATGCGATTGGTGTTCGACTTTTAATGCAAAATTAACGTAGCTAGAAACATTCATTATTTTTATTAAGTAGCTCTATTCGACCTGACTTATCTTCCAAACGAATAAAAGTAAAAAAGCGAATAAAAGTGAAGCGCAGTTTTTTGATTTTAAATCGTCCATTGTGTGGTAGTGCATTTTGTTAAAAAAAAAAGAGTATGGTTATATCGGTTTTCTAGCACACAAAACGTACGGACTGAGTTGGTAGTGGTGATCAACACACCTAAACAGTTCCACTAATAATTGATTTTTTACATAATAAAAATTTTCCCAAAAATCTTGCAGAAAAACTTGCACATTAAAGCGTTACCAATTGCGCCTGGCTTTATGGCGGCAAAAATAACATACCGGTTTAATTTTCCGAACCCGGACGACTCAATGCAAACCAGTTTCATGGCGAAAAGAAAAAAAGCAACAGAGGAGCACATTTACATAGTGAACAATGGCCAATACTAATCTCCAAATGGCAATACCCGTTGATTTTACGCGATTCCTCGTTATTACTAAGCCTAACTAACAATTGGATAGTGATAAAACAAAAATGGCGTTTCTGCCCTGTAACGAGCTTTTACTACAGTACAATATATATACTACAACATTGTAACTTCGTTGTCTACAATTTTTCAGACGTTCTATAATACTGAAAATAAAACCTTGTCATATATTAACTTACTTAGGTGTCTTGACATGTGTCATTTTACAAGCAATTATAGGAACAATTAAATCGAAAATCAACGTCACTTACAACTATTAAACAGTACATAACATATCAAATCCTTTATTAAGTGTTTTAAGACAATAGCTAGTTGTTTCCGTAGACGGAGAACAAAATATCTTTAGAATTAACTCCGTTTATAGGGCTATTTATTTGATGAGACCATTAATAAGGCCTTTTTGTTACATTTTGGAAATCTGGTTCTACCTCTCAATTTTTAACTTGATTTAATTCAATTATCATCACTTTGGAAAACAGTTTAAAATTCACCAAACTTTAAATCAACTCCTCGTTCTCCGGTAAACCTTTTAAAACTCGTACGTACGTACGAGTATGTGAATTTCTCTGCAAATATGACTGCTTAAAGAATATTAAATTACTTTAAATGAATATCGTTTCAGTTTTTCCTTAAATAATAATATTTTCAATTCAATTTGAATTATTTCATTTAATCCCATCACGCTGCCACTACCACTCTCTATCCAAAAACGTACGACTATTCATCAATTTGATTTGATGTCCAAATTAAAATTGCCTACATTACTTGCCGCCTGCTAGTAATGGCTACATATTTCGTCGAAAACAACGTTAATGGCCATCACGGCCGTAATTGAAGTAATTTATTAATTGCAAGTACATCCAAAAAGGTCATAAATCATGAGCTTTATGTATTTGTTTTTTAATTAAACGAAAATTGTATGCTCCACCCAGAGTCGTGTTGCATATTATGATTTAAGAGGAATAACCGATATTTTTTCCCCTTCTTTTTTTGGTCGAAATGAAAATTGAAGTTTATTGCTGATGATGTGCAATATCAAAAGTATCATTATTGCGAACACAAAACTCTGATTTCGATTGCAATGAATATTCCGTCGGTTGCTTAACGTCACGCTCTTAAGGGCCCTGCAATCCAAGAGTCTTGTCAATGTTTTGATGAACTGAAAAATTGTGGTAGGTAATTTGTAGAGTAGAGTATAGGTGAAGGTATGAATACAATATTGGGGTGGTATATCTAAGAATTCGGTTAAATTACTTAGGTCAGGTCAGGGATAAATTCTTACGATGTAAAGCACCAAACGCCATGGCTTTGACAGAGTCATAACAACGGAGCGTGAAGTTCGCTTCACCATCAATTCATGAAAACAGATGGGACATCCTTATGCCGCTGTTGATTAAAAAATGTTCTTATAAAGACTTATGGTGGAAGATTCTTCCCCTGAATTCCATGATGTCTGGAGCTAGAAAAAAGTAACTTCTCAAATATCAGTAAGATTATTTGCGTAGATGGCTGAACGGTGATCACTAATATCCCGCTTTCAGGCAAAAAAAAAACATTCATCCTGGACGAAGAGACAAAATTTCTGCCAACCCGAACAGCTCTTTCAAAATTTCTGAATTCCAGAGCTGATCATAATAGCAGAGCATATGCTAACTCACCTTTGAAGTGTGTTTTGAAAAGAGGGCCAACGCAGAAGATCTGAGTTTTAAAAAGTCTTGAACGGCGCGAGTTGAAGCGAAAAAGCGTATAAAATCATTTTCGCCGTATTATGTGAACGCCTAAGACCACTCGTCTGAGCGATTCCTTTCAGTGTAGTTTTAGGCTAGAAAAGTCTACCCTTTATCAAATTTCAACATTCGGACGGATCTTGGACAACGCTCAGGAGTTCCAAATCGATACGAACCAGCTTTTCATTGCTTTCAAAGTATCGTATCACAGCATCTAGCGACGAACTATACAGACGGAACCACGTCTAGTTTTGGTTTATTTACCAAGCTATTTTCACTATGCAAGATGATGAAGATGGACAACGCCCGCTGTTCTGTCCAGCCCCGTATTCTCAAAAGTGACCCCTTCAATGTTAGAAAAGAAATGCGATGCATTTCGATTTTCCAACAACACTTGCGCTACAGTCACAATTCAACTCCTAAAAAGAAGAAGAAATAACAGAAGACTCAGTCGAATGAATTCAGATGTGGGAGTAGCCTTAAGGAACCGAAACTACTTTTCATCGGTCTCAAAAAAACCATGACGTTGTGACATTAAAGATAAGTTTTGAAAGCTACAATAAAAATACACTTGGGCATCTTAATCAGTTTTACAGATTGCGTTAGAATGTCTACTTATCAATTAAAAGTTTAAAGTGTACTATATGCAGTATTAAGAACATATTTTACCTCAAAACGACAAAAACTATAACAAAGAGAAAGATTAGGGGTTTTTTTTTAAATTTAACCCAAAACTTGGGAAAGAAGTTCCATTCGATAAAAACAGTAATATAACAACATCACATTCCAGATTGTCAATCAATCTACAAAATGTAACCATTGACCCTCTCCAATGATACGTCAAACTTCAAAATATTTTCCAATTTTACACGCGTCAGTTGGGTTTAATACGTAATCACTCCTATAATTATAATTAGAGATATATGCGGTCCATCACCGCAAAAATATATCAGAACATTTGGGACTATCCGTGGTATAATCGTATATAGATGCGCCGTAACCATTGATTGGCACAGCTCATATTTCAGAGCTAACCTAAGCGTCATTTTATTAGTTTTTGTGGTGCAATTCGATCGAATTTCAATCAATGGTTTCAATGTATTTGCGGTGGCATAAAAAAACCAACGCAATTTTCTAACCATCACTCTATGTGGTTAGTAATGTTTTGGCTGTAACCCTAACACCATATACGGTATGTATGTTAATTTAATATTGAATTAATTAGTTAGAAAAAAACAAAAATAATGTTACATGCGATCATGTACTCTTGTCTCTGGGCTTTTAAAATAATAAATCGATACAGCAAATTATGGTCAAATTGCATTAATTAGGTAATGATGTAGAAAAAAAAACTCAAGCACCATACAAACGATTTTGCTTTAATTTGTTTTGTACGCATATTAGATTGTTATATATTGTAAGCATTAGAAATAAAATATTTACAGTTTCTAAAACGAATATTTATGTATGTAACCTATATTCGAGAAAAAAAATCATAGATATTTAATATTTTCAGATAATAAATAATGTTTAAAGTCTTCCGAGATAAACTTGTACGAGGGCGGGTCAATAAGTCCGTGACTTTTGGATTAAAACACAGATTTTTTGATAAAAAAATAATTTTATTTTTCAACGTAGTCTCCCTTGAGCTCTATACACTTTGTCCAACGCTTCTCCAATTTTTTTATCCCTTCCAAAAAAAATGATTTGTCGAGGTCCTCAAAATAGGCCTTTGTTTGCGAGATGACTTCATCATTGGAGTCAAATCTTTTTCCACCAAGCCATTTCTTCAGGTTTGGGAACAAGAAGTAGTCGCTCGGAGCCAAATCTGGAGAATAGGGTGGATGAGGGAGCAGTTCATAGCCCAATTCATGGATTTTTGCCATGGCAATACGATTGCGTTTGTGGTCGACTGAGAGCAAACGCGGCACCCATCTTGCGGAAAACTTTCTCATGGCCAAGTGATCATTCAAAATTGAAACCACTGAGCCATGCGAGATCCCTACGGCTTCCACAATCTCTCGCACTTTCAATCTTCGGTCGGCCAACACCATATCGTGAATTTTTTCGATTGTTTCGGGTGTAGAGACCTCAACTGGGCGTCCAGGACGTTCGGCATCTTCAGTGCTTGTACGGCCACAACGAAATTCAGTAAACCACTTTTTTACCATTGAAATCGATGGTGCAGAGTCCCCATAGTATTTATCAAGCTTAGCCTTGGTCTCGGTAATGGTTTTTTTTCGCAAGAAATAATGCTTAATAAGCACACGAAATTCACTTTTTTCCATTTTCTCCTCAAATTAGTGAGTAGTCTGATAAAAATAGCTGTCAAACACAAACTAACTGACGCAGCAAGTTTAAATTTTGACAGGAGTCAACTGACAGATGCCTGTTGTTGCTGTTTCAGTAAAGAGGTCAGAAATTCAAAAAGTCACGGACTTATTGACCCGCCCTCGTATATACTCGCAAGAACCACAAATTCCCAAACTTTTATTAATGCTTTGTTCATATGATTTTTTGTTTTTAATTGATTCGTTAGAAATTATACAATAGAACTCCTGGTAGACTATTACCGTGTGCTTATAGAAGCAATGGAAATTCGCATAGATATTCTAAAAAAAAGGAAGGCTTTTGAAATCCGTGCCGTCTATTTCCTCTAAATTTTCCCAAGCTACGCGAAATTGCCTCACATTCACACAGTATGTGTGTTATATCCTCCACCGCTTGTAGATCGCCACAGAATCTATAAATGTCTGTATCTGTCATTTTGCATGTTTCAGCAGGAGACAGAATTCCTATTAAAGTTCTAAGCCTATCCCTGTTCAGTTTAATCAGCTTTCTTGATCTTTTACCATAGACAAGTGGTCATAGAGCCTTGGGTACGCTAACATTGGCATTGACAGTACAGAGGGGTGGTTTGATGTTCGCAACCTCACTATTGTCTATCTATCTCCTTGCAAGCTCGTCCGCTCGTTCATTCCCTTCTATACCGCAGAGTCCCGGCAACCAGCACAGTCTCACCCGGTTCTGAGTGCATAATGCTTTGAGCATTGTGCGACAGCCCCTGACTATATCAGAGCTGATGTCGGTTGATTCCATTGCCTTAAGAGCGGCCTGACTGTCGATGTAGATAGCGATATCTCTATTGAATACCGATCTCATCTGCATCAGCTCAGCCGCTCTGAGGACACTAAAAGTGTCCGGTAGCCTTATAAACACGCGCAGTTTTGGGTCTTCCGAGAAAATACCGGAACCTGTTTCTTCCTCTGTTTTCGAGCCATCTGTGAAAATTGTAATTTCCTTCGGTCTGGTTAGTGCATTTTCTTGGCAGTCCTTCTTCTCCGGATATATGTATGTATCATACGGAATTTCGCAGTCGATTAAGGAAGGAATTTCATCAGTTAAAATAGGATTGCCTGGCAGTAAATCCGCTAGGATCGTGCCATGTCCGAAGCCACTACTTTTAAAGTGACCCAGATTAGTGAGTTGAATCGCACTGTTTCCAGCGAGCTTTTTTATATGTAAGTCAAGCGGTGTTAGGTACAGGATGTATCCAATGCTGCCGTAGGGGTAGTACGGAAGCCGTTCTTTGAACTCCCGCTAGTTTTCCGTAGATCGTTTTCTTATTTGTTGCTTTCCACCATCCTATTGCGCCATATGCAAGTATGGGTCTCACCACCACCGTATACACGTAGCCAATACACCATAGCATAGCTTTGGCCCCAAATTTTTCCTATAGTTCTTTTGCATATAAAAAGAGCATTATATGACTTTTGCTTCTTTCCGCTACGTTGAGATACCAGTTCAGTTTTTTGTCAAGAATTACACCCAGATACTTCGTGCTGTCCGAGAGGGACAGATCCACTCCGTTGAGTTTTGGGAGTGTGAATTGCGGTATCTTGTACTTTCAATACAGTTTATTACCCCATTTGCAAGCATTTTGCAAGCCAAATTTGTTATCCCCTGTTCTATATTTGCGTCTCCTAGAGCACTTTTAATGGCGCTGAACTTCACGCTATTAAAGGCTCCTTCTAAAACGAAGAAGGCCGCCATCGCAAACTCACCGAAGTGAGTTGTACGATATATACTATTTTCTCATTTTTCTTATCTTCTTGTTTTAGGGAGTTCATCGATTTGGCAATTGAAGCATTCATATATTGCAATAAAATTCTACTGATTCGCACTATTAAAGCGAACATTTGGTCTTAGAAGATAGTTTTGGGGTTATCCCGACATTGAGCATGACTTCAAAAAGTTCAAACCAGAGGCGATCAGATCTCGGAGTGTAGGCCTTTTAAAGTTTGTTGTTAAATCGAATATACAGTGAGCAGCAAAACTCATGGTACATTTTCTTCATGATGCTAAAATTTGGTTCCACTAACAAATTCTCATGGTAAATAATATTTTTTCTGCTATTACTTAAGCTTTTTCTTAAACTAATATATTCAGTATAGTAAGTAGAAAAATAACAAATGAGGAAAAAAATCAAAACAAACAACAAAAATAGCACCGCAAAAGTCTAGGTACAGTAACATATCACTTTATTTTTATTGTTTTAAATGCGGTTTTGACATGGTGTGATAAATAGTTATAGATATTGGATAAAACTGAATGAGGAAAATTAAACAGCATCAATCAAAGTTGAATTTAATTCTTTAAAAAAAAATCGAAATGGGAGGAAAAGCATTAAATATTGACTAGGAAAAAAATTGCCATTTGTTTACGATCAAAATGCCATAAATCGTTTTCAAAAAGAAAATGGAGTCGAAAGTAGAGGGTTTCCTGGTCGCCCTCAAAAACTTTATTTAAGAGATGAATGCAAAGCAAAATAACTAACAATAATCCTTTTCAAAGTGTACCTCATATGTCTACTAAGATAGAAAATTCTTTGGGCAAGGCTGTATCAGCTGATACTGTGATCCGTTCATTTAAAAGAAATGGGCTTTATTCCCGAGTTCCTCGACGTAAGCCTCAATTGAGCGCTATCAACTATTTTCAACTTCAGACGAATCAAATTTCAACATTTTTGGCTTAGATGCCAAGATAAGATTCTATAGGCAAAAGGGAGAAAAAATAAACCAAGAGAAAAACACAATGAAATCAATGAAAGATGGAGGCAGGGGCATAATGGTTTGGGGTTGTATATCATCTGCAGGCACGGAAAATTGGAAATAACTAAAAATATAATGGAGCGCCACTCATATTTTGATATTTTAAAAAGGAATTTCAAGGAAAATGTCATAGTTGCCTGTATATGAATAATACAAGACATGTACGGAAACGTGAAAACTGCGGTTAAAAGCTCTGCTGGACTAACGAGAGAATTTCCAGTTAATGTCGGAGTGCATCAAGGAAGCGTACTGAGCCCTTTCCTCTTTAACGTAGTATTCGATTATCTTTTAAAAGACTGCATGCGCGAAGCAAATGTAACGCCAATTCTCTTCGCTGACGACGCAGTTATACTTAGCGATAACGTCGAAGATTTACAGAACGCCTTAGATTCATGGAGAAATGCGCTAGAGAGAAACGGGTTTAAAATAAGTCGTTCAAAGACGGAGCATTTGATGTGCCCATTTGCGCATCCGTTGCGACCTGTTCCGGATATAATGTTAGACGAAATAGTTCTTCCGAAAAGCACTATCTTTAAGTACTTAGGATCAATCGTTAACATGGAAGCGAAATGTGACGACGACGTAAACCACAGAGTAAGTGTGGGATGGATGAAATGCCGGGAAAATTCGGGAATCTTTTGCGACCGAAAATTTCCACTTAAATTAAAGGGGAAACTCTACGCCACGGTTGTTAGACCAGCTCTTATATACGGTTCACAGTGCTGGACAATGTACGAAGCGTTTAAAAACAAAATGACGGCAGCGGAAATGAAAATGTTAAGGATGTCTAGTGGAGTCACTAAACGCGATTGCATTAGATCTACGCGTATAAGAGGAAGTCTACATATAAAGAATTCCGTAACCGAACAGCTTGAGGCGAATAGAATAAGCTGGTATTGCCACGTTCAAAGAAGATCTGCGGAAAATCCAGTTAAAAAGGCACTATCAACTAAGGTCACTCCAACTGTAAGAAAACGAGGTCGGAAAAAGAATTCCTGGATTTCTCAGATGGCAAATGCGCAACAACGTCTGGGGTTAACCACTGAAGCGATCCAGGACCGAGCATTATGTAGACGCGTTCTGCGGTCTGCGACATTAGCCAACCCCATAACCGGAGCAGCAGCGATGCATTAAAAATGGAAAACTCGTTACGCATAAGTTCGTATAACGAGGAAAGGGTTAATAAAAGGATAAGAAGAAGAAGAATTTCAAGGAAAATGCAAAAGATAGAAATATTTCAAAAGATTTTTATTTCCAACAAGGCAACGACTCTAAGCACACAGTACATATTTTGCGGAAATGGATCGCTTTCAATGTTTTTATGACTCCACAAAGTCCTGATCTCAGGCCCATAGAACATCTATGGAATCACTAAAACATTCGACTAAGAGCGCACCAAGTAATCAGCAATACCCAATTTAAGGATGAATTACTTTGGCAATGGAAGGAAATCACCCCTAATATACTAAAAAGTTGATGCATTTAATCTCATTAGGCTTAAAAGTGTTATAGAGCTTAAATGGAATCCAACAAAATAGTGGGTTAATCTTGCTTTTATCAAATTATTACATCTGACTTAATAATATTTTTGTTCTTGCAGATAAACCAAGACTTTTGCGTCGTTAAATTTGATTTCTTTTAATGATTTTCTTGTTTTTCAAGAAAGTATTCGAATGAAGTGTTTTTATTTTATAATACATATTTGTAAGCACCAGTTAACCTTGTTTTTAAAAAAATAATAAAATATATTTTTTTAAGAAATTGGAGAGTTATTTTGAACTTTTCTTTGCATGGCATGTTAGGGTGTACCATGAGTTTTGCTGGGCACTGTATTTTAATCGAAGCAATCCGATGGAGAGTTTTTCTCAACCAAAAGCCCACAGTAATTTTTGGGTGCGAATAATAACATACAATAATTGGTATTTTTTAGATAGCGCTGTAATTTTTATTTTTAAATGTTATCGCACTCTAATGTAGGGGCAATGGTTAGTAATACTATATAAACAAATGTTAAAAAGTACTTGCAAGTTACCCCGAACTTTGCTCGAGAACTTTGTTCTGCATCTGATAGCATTAATTACATTGCTCTCACTAATAACAACGAATCAACAATAACTTATATTCCATAATCTTTAGGTGCATACCTACTAGGTGGGGTGAAAAGTAACCTCGTAGGGAATGAAAAAACATTTTTTTTATTTTATTTAATATAGTCCCCTTTTAGCTTGATACACTTATTCCAGCGATTTTCCAACTTCTTGATCCCGTCCGAAAAGTAATTTTCCGGAAGGTCTGCAAAATAATCCTCCGTGGCGTCGATGATTTCCTCGCGTGAGCTGAATTTTTTTATTGATGAGTCATCTTTTGAGGTTTGGGAAGAGATAATAGTCCGAGGGAGCCAAATCGGGCGAATACGGTGGATGCGATAGCAATTGGAGTCGTAAGTCATTGTTTTAGCCGTGGTAGCGATGCTCTTATGCGCCGGCGCATTGTCTTACAAAAACAACTTTTTTTTTCGATTCATGTGAGACCGTTTTGCAGCGGTTTCGGCCTTCAATCGCTCCAGTAATGCACAGTAATACTCGCTGTTGATGGTTTTTCGAGGTAGTCCACGAAGAGTATGCCATGACAATCCCAGTAAATCGACGCCATAACCTTTCCGGCACTCGTGCCGGCTTCAGTCTATTGACGGGCACTCATTCTGTTCTCTGGCTTGTAAAAGTAGATCCAGGTTTCATCAACAGTTACCAATCGACGCCAAAAGTCCGCCCGATTCCGCATCAGCAAGTCCAAACACTCTTTCGCTCTCGCTTTCGTGTTTTTGGTCAGAAGTGAGCATGCGCGGCACCCAGCGGCAGGATTA
The DNA here is from genome assembly GCA_928272305.1 of Volucella inflata. Taxonomy (NCBI): domain Eukaryota; kingdom Metazoa; phylum Arthropoda; class Insecta; order Diptera; family Syrphidae; genus Volucella; species Volucella inflata. Next base: position 28,417,193 of record OV743717.1, on the reverse strand, counting down.
CTGTTTTATGTGCAGAATATTGCCCAAAATATGGCGTGTGCGCTCAGTACTAATCTTTGTGGTATCTGCTAGCTCGCGCACCTTCATTTTCCAGTCAGCCAACACTATTTCATGCATTTTTTTGACATTGTCCTCTGTAACCGCATCGGAGGGCCTACCGCTGCGAACTTGATCGGTAGTGGAGTTGCGGCCACCATGAAACTCTCGAAACCAATCTTTGACTGTGTAATCTGATGGAGCTTAGCCCTATAATATTTATCGAACTTTCGATTCTTTTGTTTCCTTCGCCGTTTTGCCTCTCAAAAAATAGTGTTTTATGAGAGAACGAAAATCGTTTTTGTCGATACTCAAAATGATGCCAAACACGTCAACAACAATCAGCTGTCAAAACAAAACTAAAGACAGTATCGCACTGAAATTTGGCATGTCTGCCTAAATATGAACTGACTTCAAGGCAGTAGCAGCGCATTCTGGCAGTCAAGGAGGTTACTTTTCACCCCACCTAGTATGTACATATATAAAGACATTGCATCTGCCTATTGTTTTTCTCCTCGCATGATTAGAATTAATAGTCGATGTATCAATTAATTAAGACTTTAAAAAGATCAGCCAAAACAATATGAACATTTAAAAAAAAAATCACATACAATACATAGGTGGTTATTAAAAAGTGTGCTCGCGTCATGCAGGTAGAAGGCCGCGTGCAAAACGTCTTCGATCATTAGAAAAAAAAACTGAATTGGTGCTCATTAGTAGGAAATATTGAATCACATCTTTAGCTTCACTAACTCTATCTGTTTCTAGTAAATTTTACTGAAAGACAAATATCTAGCAAAGTGTTATTAAAGTTTTACCGTATTCACATGTGCAAAAAAAAAGAAAAAGAATTAGGATGCATAGAGAAAAATTTTAACTGTTTGGAAAACTTTGAATTGCTCATTGGCTCTATATTTTGCTCATTATACGTATACAGTTGTATTGTGTAGCAATATGGTGAAAAGCTCTTGTCAAAAAAATATATATGTATCTTAAGTTAAAGTATCAACGGTGATTAATGTCTATGAGCCTTGGTACATGCAAATCGGATGAATAGGATATATATAACCGTGATTTGGACATGATTAAGAAGATTAAAATAACCCGTGTTTTATAAGTGGGTGTGCTTTTATTTATATAAACTCATATGTCCCAACTAGCAATTCAAATCCCATGGAAGAATAGATATACCTCGTCAATTGATAAAGCTATCTGCCCTTCGACGATATCGTCCATTTGTTGCGGCATCGTGCGGTTGAATCAAAATTTGTTTCATTAAATTCTGATGACATACATATATATTTCACAGTTATATCAGATTAACAAAGAAGTGCCACACAGGATTGTGGCAGTCTCTTGAACCAAAGAACACACAAGTAAATGTAGCGTTCATCAAAATATGTGCTAGGACTATAAGCTGGTGGGTGGATCATTCCGATATTTCTACTGTGTTTGTTAAACATTTGAGCGGATTCGTTCTTTAGTTATTTATACTTATATACTATATATTTATTGTTGCTTTTTTTTCATACTGTGCATTCTTGTACATAAAATTAACAACACAATCTATATGTGGCGTTGTTGACTCCTTCAGATTAATTTCAAATTTTACAGAATTTACACTAGTTAATGGAGCAACTTTTATTTTTTATTGAAGTTTTTATTGACTTCAATTCTGAGCTTATAATTGTCACCAATATGATGTAATTACTCACTCACTAGTGGTTGCAAATGGTTCATTTTTCTGAGTGGAAAATTATCTATTTTAATTAATTAAGGGACAGTGTAGGCTATTATCTCCGTTTTATGTTATAACTAATGAGAGCACTTCTCCAAAATAATAATAATTCTAATTAAAAGTTCAAAGAGTGCGTAATAGAAATTAAAACTCTAATCTTTTGAATTAACTACCAGTTGGAAGTCATATTAAAAAAATAAAAAATAAAACATTGAAAAGGTTAACAATGTCGAGTTTTATCTTACTGCTGTTTTTATATTTTCTCTATTTATTAATATAGTGTCCACTTATTAACTACTGAACTCCAAACTAAGATATTGATTTAAATATTTTGATAAATTTTCCCAAATGGCACCCCTTCAAATTTCAAATTTATTTATAACTGAGCTCGTTTATTGATTTCAAAACCAGATGCTTACATTTTAAATAAAATTGTCAAATTTTATTTGACTGGTTATTAGTCTTAAGTCTTTAATTTCATTTTGCAGCCACTCGGGACCCACTTTCACTCGATCGCCGTAATGATATTATTCATTGATGCGGTCTTTATTTGCTGCATTGTCTATTCAATACCGCAAAGATTTTTCGTAGATGATCTGAAATTGTTCTACACTGACACATTACAGGGCACAAAAATGCGGTGCTGTATAACACTACCCTGAATAGCTTACTGATAGTTCGAAGATCGGTTTACGATTACTTCAATACTAAAGTAAGAAAAGCCAACACGTCCACACATACTCGTACATAGTATCGCAATGGAATTTTCGTTCAGACAGTTCTGAGTTCAAGTATAAGAGAACATACGTCAAACTAACGTGGCCAATCTTGGAAGAGAACATAGGTATGTTAAATGTTAGTAAAAAAAATTCGGGACTTAATCAGAGTTAGAGCTACTGTGATAAATCTGCAGCAAAACTTATAAATATATATAAATAACATATTGTATTTGTCTTGCAAACAGTTCTTGCTTGCTGCCACCAAAGGTTCAAAAGCATTGGAACAGACATTTATGAGTTCAGTTTAAATCATTAACAATTCCTTTTCCGAGCCGTATGGTTTTAGGATAAATATCCATAATTTTAATTACAAAGTAATGTGCATAAGGCCGATTCTAGAAATAACATAAATAAAAATCGATGACATACATATCATTTGCAAAAGCAATAATGTTGATGCAAAAGTATTGCTTGAATATATAATTAACATAAATTAGAAATAAAAATGGACCCTGTGGCACCCCGACAATAGTTTTCAACTTTTCACTTAAATTATTATCAAGTATAACTGTTTGTGATCCATCTCCTAAGTACGATTGCGGTGCTCAAAATTATTAAATTTACTTGAAGTTTGATAATATTCCATGGGATTTCAGTATCCCATACATGTTCCAGAACTATATTTAGCCTTTTTTTACTCTCTGGTTTATATTCATCCACCCTACGTTGAGTTAGGTGCTATAAGCGTTCGTTTGGGTTAGGATCGGGTGAATTTTCAGTCTTGAAAATTGTCTGGAAATTCCGAGATCATCAAATGTTATATAAAGCTGAAAGTGATTGAAACACTGTGGTAAAATTACTTTCCAATTTAATATTACAATGTAAATCCAAATGAACACTTAAATTACCGATTTGGCTCGAAGACTGGTACCAACAACTCCCTTATAACCTGTCCATCCAAGTTCCATTAACAAAGTTCAAAAGGCCCAGACAAAAAAAAAACATCCCGAAACCATTTGACTTTCAGGAAACTTTACTATCTATATTATACACTAGTAGTTAAATCTTTCGCCTACTGTGGTACGTATGACGAAATTTCGGCACACAACAAATACTTTCTCGCCCACGTCGAATAAGACGGCATTTGTATGGTTACAAAAGGCTTTCCGCTAGTCGTCTTCTATACAAATATATGTATTGGAGATATTTTGGCACCCTTTTGCAATTTGCAATAACCAAAACGGAAGCCAATCGTGTACCAAATCCCTAAAACTAGCTCTGTGCAATTTATTCAATAGCTTTTGTCATACCAACAAAAAAAGTTATATTATATTGCAATCCAATTATTGAAACAACCATGTATGTGTATTTCGTTTTATAACCCGACTCCTTTAGTAGACCTTTCCACAAAACCAAATTGATCATAGCTTAAAATATTTATCCAAGTTCAGAACGATTCTTTTAATTTTTTTCCAAAATGTTTTGAGGACGTTGAGAGCAACGAAATGAGTCTATATTGGCTCATGAATTTAGATAACCTTTAACCTGTGACTTAATTTGTGAGCCTAGCTACTTTACAACAGTGGTAGGCACTCGTATTTGAGTACCAACAAAATTTAATAAATTTGCCTCGAACAGGCAAACCTCGGGGTTCTTCTTCAAAATAACAACACGTCTCCGTCCTCCTCTTGCTGCATTTAAAGCTCTCCTTTGGTTTGAAAGTGTATTTGGGCTGAATGCCTAGAGTTTTGCACAAAGTTCAAAGAAATGCGATACATCCTCTTCACGCAGATACTGAAAATCTCTTTATTCCGATTGATATCCTATTCTAACAATTCATTTATACAAATTGTCAAGTTCCGATGGATTTTCTGGGTTACCTCTTAGACTGCCTGGCTTTGTTCGACAATATGTATTGTACATGAAGGGTGGGCCATCTGTTGGTATCCTTTTGAATCAACTGTTATCTTGACACTGACAGCTCTTATGCGATTAACAAATTTATTAAAAAAAACAGTTCCATATAATATTTGCGGTACGAATTCTATCGATTTATATTTAAACAACGTTGAGAAATATTGCAAATTTACTTCCAAAGTTGATGCTGTGTTGCCGAAATAGCGCGAACGAAATTTCGGTCGACATAATGCATCAACTCCAACTCGTATATGCTAGTTTGTGAATTAGGTTCGTGAGACTGGTTTGCTGATTGATAACAGTACATACTCATGCTCAACCCTCCAAAGATTTAAGCATCCAAATATCAATCGCACTAGCCTGAGAAGAAGTGTGCATAAAGATCTGGGATCCAATTGAAACAATGTGACTAGCCGCTTTGTTGTCACTTCTCTATTTGGGCTTTAGAGCACCTTGAAATAAGCGGTGATTTTGCTTGGCCGCCACGGAGCTGCGATTTGACACCGTTGGACTTCATTTTGTGCGGTGCCTTTAAATATCGATGCTATGCTATCCTATGTGAACAATCTGGAGACGATTTAGGAATTCAAGATCAATATTGCTCCAGCTATTCGTGAAATAGGGACCAAAATCATCAACAATGTATTCAGAATGTGGCCTAACCAGCCGAGTCAGTCATTTGAATGAAATAACATTTCATAATTAAGAAAAGTATACTCTTTTATATAATGTAACAATCGTTAAAAAATATTGAACAGTGGTTTTTATTACCTTTTTAAAAAGTTACCAACACCAATATCATACATGTATTATTTATTGCGAAAAATATTTTCACAAAAAATGGCTTCAATCAGTTGGTTCACATTGTATAAGCTTGATAACACTGATCGCAAACATGTACTTAGCTTGGATTTCAAGTAGGTCATACTGAAGGTATAACATTACAACCACAATGTTGATCTATCTCCCCATGCAGTTATTGTAGCTCATTTCTTTTTATTTTTAGATAGTAGGATTTACTTCGACATCATTGTAGTTCATACAAAAACCCTCGACATCATGACCTTTAGCAAGATCCCAAATAAAACCAGTCCACCAATTCTAACAATGTATCACGACAAAACCCAACATAATTGCAATGTCCCTCAATTACGACAATATATCAAACTAAGCTCAAACTAAGAATGTCAAAGACATAAAGAAAATATCTGAGCGTCGCAAAATTTAATACATCCATTCTTGTCCTTGTTTTCATCTTCATCGTGGTTGTCGATATCAATGCCTTTGGTCGTCTGTCTCTATGCGTGTTTTTGTATACCCAATTCCAGGGTGCGTATATCATTTCCTTCTACTTCAAGAGAAGAGCACATGCTTTCAATAAATCTTCAAAGATTCCCATTTTTGTAGTCCGTATCTGCTAGTAGATATGCCCAAGAAGATTATCCTCTGTTCAATATCAGCTTAACTGCTTTATTCACTGATGTGTGCGGTTGACTCCCCAATGATGATGACGATGCTGATACTGATACTAATACTGATGCTGGTGCCGATACTGATGATGATTTTGTTGTTGTTAGTGACGATAACCAGTCAGTCCTTTACTGTTCACATTAATGGCAGGCCATTTACTTTATGCGAATCATGATATTCCCTAAAATATATTTCCCTCGTTACGTTGTCTGTCATCTCCCAATTTTCCCGTTTTCATTATCATCCTCTTTTTTAATGATACACAATTAGTCTGCTGATAAATGAAATGTCAAATACAGAATCATCTGTACAAGTAGCAACCAAAGTCAACCGCACACAGTCGGAGTCACATGCAGAGTTAAAATCATTATCGTCATTGGATTTGGAAGTATTGTATCTAGTCCCAAATTGATTTTCTGTAGATGCCACCGTATCAATTAGTTATTTTTTCCACCTCCCCCTTCTTTGATAGAACAGAAAGAAAACAAACTATACCAGTGTTGCAGGGTTTTTATTTAAATTTTCCTTTAGTATGACCAACAAATTCTCTTTGCGCCATCAAATCAACCCTTATACTACTCCAAGAAAATTTAAAACGTTAAGTTCATTCGAAAGGCAAAAAGTGCAGCTTGAGTCGTTTTAAACTAATGTGATGGCAATCCCACACTTATTGAATCATCTACATCTGTAGAAAGTACCAAGTAGTTGGGACAAGCATCAATGTTATCTGTAATTGATACTGCGATATACTGCGTCCACAGTTATGTATGACCATTCTAATCTTACATTTTGGAATTCTTGGATAAGGCATTTTGATAACTTGAATTCAATCACCGACTTAGGGGCAGAGGAGAGCTACAAATAATTGCATAGGTCGAAATTAATCTTTCTGTAAATGCTGGACCTCTCGAAAAAAATAAGAATTTAGTAACGCCTGTGTATGTGTTGTTGAGTTTAACGTGTCTCAACTCTTTTTTATTCATTCCAAGTGCCAGGTCTTCAAGTGAATTGGGATCCTGATATTACTATACAGACAAGTCACCTTCGGCGATAACTTGAAAGGCACCGTCTTTCAGAAATCTGTTTAGTTATTCTCATGCATTAACATAACGGAAAGAACACAACGAGCTGTCAACGGAGCATTTGCGACTTTTGAGGCATAAGCGGCAGATGGTTCCAGCGGCCAATAAAGGAAAAAAAGTAATGCTGTCAACAAAGAAGGGCAAACAAATCGACGCTACAACTTTGAGATTGTAATGAAGTTTTTCTACCTTGTCCCCGCTATCAACTCCGACGGCGACACTAGCGCGAAAATAATACGCAGAATTACCGTTGCTAATCACTGTTTCCTTGGGATAAGAATGCAAATGGAGTAACCGAAATAACTTTAGACAGGACCCTGATTACCGCAGCCCTAATTAATTGAGTAAAAGTTTAGACACTGGTTCATCAGGTCACGTCTAGTGCATGCACACCAGCGCTTCGACCCGAAGAGTTTTCATCTCTAATTCAAAGGGACAACGCCGTGGAAGATGAACTCAGATGAACCTGGTTCACATGTTAACTGGGGCTCTGGTACACTGTGGACTGTAACGCCATCTAAGAGAGTAAGTATGTAAGTATATAAGGGACAGAGCGACGAAAAACGCAAAAATCTTCTACTAGGCTCAAGCTGCGGCCATCCAAACATTCGTGGACACGAGTATAGTCCACTTCAGTTACAGAAAATCGTAATGGTTTATAATTTGTTACATACTATATGTACATATATATTTCTATCGTCCTTAATGGCATGTTGACAGCAGACCTTATGTACATTTAAAATTTTTGATCTGGTGCAGCTTTTACATCAATGCTTTTATAAGTTTGACGGTGCAGTGGGCTACTAAGCAAGTGATTTCGGTGCCGTCACTCAAATAGGATAATCGCTAGACAGATCTTCTTCAGATCCATATAGCTGTCCTTTTCGTTATTCCAGCATTATTTTGAATTAGATTTTCAACCGAGACAGTCGTTTTTTTTATGTGATCAATCTTACGTAGTTGACTGCTCATAAACTCATGCAAAAGACAGTTTAGGATCATGTAAATGGCGAAAAAATTATAAACAATGCAGAAGGACAAATTTGTATAGTTTAAGTTTTGGGATAATTCAGCTTAAAAGTATATATGTACCTATGTATATAACTAACACATGTACTTCAAGTCGACTAAGACTCCGTGATATACGCTCTCAACATTTACCCATTTTAAACATATTTTCTCTTTTCTGAGCAAGTTCTTTTTAAAAAGTATCTCAAAAAGGGAAATTTCTTTTAAACTGACAGCACTGAGGAAAAAAGGAGATTCAACCAAACAGAGCAAATGATTTCGGTTGCTCCAATTGCATGTGATATACGAACAATACACAAAGTATCTACTCGTACGAAACACAAAATAAGCAATAAGATACTCGTATATACAAAATGAAGACTGATTAAATGGTCGAGAAGGTCCATATCAATTACATAACAATGGCATAAAAGTGTGCGTAAAATGTGTAGATACATTTCTCCCGCAGAAGCACTCAATTCACATTAAATTCCTTTCAATAAAAACCACAATTCGATTGGGTTCGGGACTGGGTTTCGACAAAAGCAGGCGGATTTTCGTCCCAGATGAATTGAGAGAAAACGATCCCCACTCCGACATCGACCCCTATTCAAACTTTGACTCAGATACGACTACTCGTACCTACAGATGACGATGACTTTGACGATGACAACGATAGAGAAGACGATGAAGACGTCGAAAATGCGGAAAACCGTTAGCTAAGTGGTATGTTAAAAAGTTGCGTTTGTACACAATCTCACCGATGGTGAAGGTGATGGCGTTGGTACCGCTAGAACTCTGATATTAGAAGGTGGTACTTACGAGTATGCCAAACTAGCAGATACTCTCATATCCCTTTACACACACGCATTCTAAACTCGTATTTATAGACATTCATATGTATGTACATATGAGCAGTCGGTGACTTATGAGCAGATACCCTCTAATTCTGAAGCTCTTAGGAGGTGGTATAGGTTGAAGTTAAGTTTCTGGTAGCTGTGAAGCTCAACTGACTGAATATGACTACTACGGGCGCTATGATAGAGATTAAATGTGGGTTGGCATCAATTTCGTCTTAAGCCAAAATTGCTATCATTGTATCTCACGCTGTTGCTATGATGATGTTTTTTCTTTTCGTCCACCCCACCCTTTTCAATTTAGATGTAACATGTTAACTTTAATGCTGTCGTTATATGCGGCAGATCTGTGTTGGTGGTTGAACTTGTAGCATCATCCATATGACTCATATAATTTGCTATGAAAGATAGTCAAAGGATAACCTCACTCTATCTGGATATTACTCACATTTTCCGTTCCATTTTATCTTATCACGGATATCAGCACATGCAAGGAAAGAAGATGAAGTGTTGTTGACAAAAATACACCTAAGAACCTGAATCAATATTCCAGAATACGTATTCTTACCATTCCATCATTTGAAGAGTATCATTCCACCATTCATTCTCCTTAAGTCTTCGTGTTTTTTGCTGTGTGTATAGATAGATGATAGAAGACCATAGCAGGAAAATTACTGGGTTCTGGTATGAAACTATGCGATTTTGCTTGCGGGAAATCGATTGCCTTGTATGAACAAGTCGTGTGAAAACAACTTATTATTACTAGAAGAAGAGTGATATGTTTTTGTACACTCTACTTTACCAAATTGACTTCGATCTGTATTTGCGTTTAAAAAATGTTCTTATTGAACACTTTTAAATGTACTACTGTTTGTGTGTAATTTGATATGCTTTAAGTTACGTTTTTTGTTGTCCTACTTAATAGTAAATCAGGGTTTCAGTTGATCGCTTTCTGTTCTGGTTTGTGTGCCAACAATCAAATTAGAACTAAATATGTCTCTAGTATTCTTACTCTTATAACAGGTTCAAACTGTCAGAATAATTGTGGATTTTATAGCGAGAAAATTCTTAACATGATCAATATACTTCGACTTGGAAAAAAATACGTTGAAGAAAGGGTAGCGGTGTTTACATGGAGTTCCTTATCTTGAACGTATATTTAGAGAGAAATTCAAATCAACTGAAGATAACATCATAGGAAGTATACACCAAAAGACATAGACAGATGCTAGTCTCTATGCACCATGAACCGAATCAATCGCTGGATTGATTTCCTGATACACAACATAGCAAACTATTAGTACAGGCCTTGTAGAACGATACGAGTAACTTCACACATGAAATACCGTCATTCCTTTAATGCGAAACTGAGATGTTGTAATGAATATGATACGTTTTAGATTTTAAACTAGGTCAGAGACAATGAACAAGATTTTCTCCCTGGTTCCTACCTTGTACAAGTCTCCCTTCTCTCTATTCCTGTTTCTCCTTATCCATTCAAGAAAGAGTCTTCGATTTTGTGGATAGCTCATTTAGTAAACACGGTTTACATCACTAAACTGGAAAAGGAACGAACCCCATGGATTTTCCGATCGAAAACAATAAACAATTTATAGATTTCAGTACTACATTTTTGTCAGTACGCAAGGCATACAGCCAAGGCCATTTGGTCAACCAAATAGAAAATATATTTTTGGCCTACAGAATTTGGCAAAAAGTATGCTATCATTCTCTCAATATATCATGGTCATCTGTACTGATGAATTCTAGTTCTCCTGGCTATGTCAATCTCGTTGTCTAGCTCATATAACTTTTTGTTTATGTCTTCTTCGTCACATTCTGGTTAAACAGACGTAATCGAAAGTCGTTCTAAGGATATTGATTCTATTGATTCTGGTTAAGAAGTTTACCTCTCTGGCGGCGTCAAGTTATGTTTGTGAATTTAGCCTCGATACCGATTATATCAACATACATAGCAACATAGCAACATAGAACAGTTTAAGTATCTCTCAATGGCATAAAATAAAGTATATCCGATTGAGTAAAATATTTATGATTTCACAATCATTCAATGCTTGAAGTTTTAGTCTACACAAGCAACAAGGCCACCACAGTAGCCTTGCGAGCTTGCCCCAAAACAGCCCTAGAGTTTTTGAAAGAATTTTTCCTGTGAGTTTTACATACGAGTATGAAGATCGAAGATGGCACTACCGGCTACCCAGTGCGGTAAGATGTGTTTTTTTTCTCAGAGAAGATCAACGAGAAATGATGAAGGAAGTCAGGAATTTCTCTTCAAATATTCTTGAGCTAGAAATGGTCAAGATAGATTCTTTATTCTACATTAAAATATGGTATACGAGTACTCATATAACTATAGAATACATCACACCATGTCATGAGTGTACCTCTACTTTCCCAAAAACAGGTCTATCTTACTCAAAAGAACTAAGAACATTACCAAACGCTTGTCAAAATGATAGTAGAGGCCTAAATGTATATTAATTTCGGTAAACTTAATTCTACTATAATTTGAAGACTTATATAGGTTTACGCAATGCCAAAGCTTTAATAAGAGCCATACTCTACAGTTTAAAATTATTTTTTATAAGAATATCTATCCAATCACAATCGGTTTCATTTTCATTACGAGTATTAGGTAGTTACTTTTTTGCCGTCAAATTTACATTTTTTAAGCCGAAACCATAACAATTTAATTTTTAGCACAACATGGTCTTTTTCTAGTGGCAGTGTGATTATGCAGCAAACCAGAATGAGAACAGTTCGCAGTGTCTGTAAATTTTACTACTAATATGGCTTTATGCCATTTGAGGTTATTTTAAACTACACTGCTCTTTGGCTGATTCAAATTGCAATCTTCTCCGCTTGCGGTAGTTCACTGAACGTATATGTAGATCATCTTTCACAACGCTTTAGTGAATGTTAATTCAAATACAAGTACGGTATTATATATTTATATGTATAAAAAACAAAGAAGAAATATGACACCCAATATGTCACAGTTTTTCTATCGTAGACATCAAAAAACCTATCAGTCTCAAAAGTTTGGTCTTCCATAAAAATATCGTACCTAATTGGGATTGGGATTAACTTTCAATTTTGGTTGACATAAATGTTGTAAGGTTCAGTCGGATCGTATTTTCTGAGATTTTTATAGGACTGATGAACACTCTGACAACACTAAAAATATAAGTGTTTTCCCCGAAGCGATGTAAGATACGTGGCCTTGCTTGCCAGTACCGATTCAACAGGTTTTGGTCAGAGACTAATTTGCTTCTTTCTTGTAGAGATATTCTTTCCGTAAAGTAATAAGTACATGTTAAAGCAAATAGATTATATAATTAAAGATTGCACAATTTGACAAGAAGCAGCCAAAAATATACACCGTTTTTTTTATAATGATGTCCAGAGCATAAAGATTCGATTTAACTTTGTCTATGAAGTCAATTATAAAGTGAGAAATACAAAATCTGTTTTAATTTTTTAACAAGGATTAGCAGCAGAAAGTGTAGTTGACCTGCAAATAGATACATAGATCCGTTCCAAAAAAACAACAGCTAAGAGGTGAGTTACATACTCCCAGTAACTTCTTTTTAAAAAAAAAAACGGACAAGTGCGAGTTGACATCGCGCGGAGAGGGTTCCGTACGTCGAATATGTCACCACGTTTTGTTAAATCTGATCTAAATTTGTTTGCGGAACTAGAATAATTTATACCAAGAACAAACTTAACATTCTAGTTGCAAAAAAACATATGCCCCCATGCATTCAAACGGCAAATGTAAATTTGTACGCACAATATGGAAAGATTTACCGCTTCGCTTCTCTATTTTTTTCAAAATTGTACGATCAGTATTTTTGTTAAAAAAGGGGGAGGGGGGATGGTAAATTTTCATCTATGTATTTTGTTAAATAGCTTTAAAAATATTTATTTTAAAATTAAAATTTGATGTGTCCCACTGTACAGTTTGCAGAAAAAAACTAATTTCCTAATTCGCCCCAAAAAGTGGTTTCGGAGCAAATTGGCTGTGACACACTATTTATTTATTTATCCTAAAAGGGATAAGATAAGAGGGCAAGAGGGCTACTAGGTGCGCTGCTACTGCAAAAAAGGTTATGGTGCCTTGAAGTCATGCCAAATTTCAGTGCGATACTGTCTTAAGTTTTGTTTTGACAGCTGATTGTTGTTGACGTATTCGGCATCATGTTGATCATTTTCGTTCTCTCATAAAACATTATTTTTTGAGAGGCAAAACGGCGAAGGAAACAAAAGAAAAGTTCGATAAATACTATGGGGCAAATGCTCGGTCAGATTACACCGTCAATATTGGTTTCGAAAGTTTCATGGTGGCCGCAACTCCACTGATCAAGTTCGGAGCGGTAGGCCCTCCGATGCGTTTACAGAGGACAATGTCAAAAAAATACATAAAATGGTGTTGGCTGACTGGAAAATGAAGGTGCGCGAGCTAGCAGATACCACAAAGATTAGTACTGAGCGCACACGCCATATTTTGGGCAATATTCTGCACATGAAAAATTAATCCTGCCGCTGGGTGCCGCGCATGCTCACTCCTGACCAAAAACACGAACGCGAGAGCACTTACAGAGAGTGTTTGGACTTGCTGATGCGGAATCGGGCGGGCTCTTGGCGTCGATTGGTAACTGTTGATGGAACCTGGATCCACTATTACACACCAGAGAACAGAATGAGTGCCCGGCAATGGACTGAAGCCGGCACGAGTGCTCCGAAGCGGCCGAGGGAGGCTCAATGGGTCGGAAAGGTTATGGCGTCGGGTTTCTGGGATTGTCATGGCATTACTCTTCGTGGACTACCTCGTAAAAGGGAAAACCATCAACAGCGAGTATTACTGTGCATTATTGGAGCGATTGAAGCCCGAAATCGCTGCAAAACGGCCTCACATGACGCGAAAAAAATTTTGTTTTGGCAAAACAATGCGCCGGCGCATAGAGCATCGCAACCAATCTAAAATCAATGACTTACGGCTCCAATTGCTGTCGCATCCACCGTATTCGCCCGATTTGGCTCCCTCGGACTATTATCTCTTCCCAAACCACAAAAGATGGCTCTTCAATAAAAAAAATTCAGCTCACGCGAGGAAATCATCGACGCCACGGAGGAGTATTTTGCAGACCTTCCGGAAAAATACTTTTCGGGCGGGATCAAGAAGTTGGAAAATCGCTGGAATAAGTGTATCAAGTTAAAAGGGGACTATATTGAATAAAACAAAATAACATTTAAAAAAAAACTTTTCTCATTCCCAAGGAGGTTACTTTTCACCCCACCTACAAAGTAGGTTAAGGTTTAATTTTAGGTAGTCATTAGTTTTAGTTTTTAAGAAACAAAAAAAAACTCCATTAGGCAAGTTTTTTTTGTAAACAAAATTTATTTTCTTAGTTTTAGTTTTACCTAAAGTAAAAACGAAATATACTGTTATAGACGTGGAAGACATGTAGTTTAAGAATTATGTTTAACCCAGAGTTTCCGCATGCGCTAATTAGTTCGAATAAGATAATTTTATGTTAATTAAACTAATTTTTATGCGTTTTTCGCCTAGCATTTAAGAACTAAGGAATAAATATACTTTAATGAAAAATGCATTTAAATGGAAAAAAATAGAAAACTTCCAACTCAAACAGCCATTGCAACCATAGTCGAATCGGCAGATCTGGTTTGGAAAAGCTTTCGTCTGTCAATTTCAGTGTCGGATTTGTAACATTATTTGATTTGGATTAGCACGGCAAAGTGGTGAAGTATGAGATATTGTATCGTAGTGCAGGATCACACAATTCGCTTAAATGCGTCTGTTTTTTTTTCCAACCGTAATCGACAATTTTATTTACAAATGTCAATTAATTAGAACTTCCAGCATAAGCATTGGTTATCGAATCTAGTGTATAGTTTACATTGATTTCTTTTTATTACTGAAACAATTCTGGAAAAAACGTCCAACATCTGCTTGGCTGAATCAATTACCCATATCTGTTTGCCTTCTAAAAATTCAATTCGTTTCAATTCAAATTACTTAACAAATCTAAAAATAACACTTAGTCTTTTATATCATTTACAAATTTTGGATAGTTATATAACAATTGTTTAATTAAAAGAAGGAAAGAACAATATAATATATGTGTATTAAGTTATTGTGAACATAATATAAGTAAATTTTAGCCGAAAGCAGCTAGCGCTATCCAAACTTATTAATTAATGGTGTAATTAATTACATATAAATAAACTTATAATAATAATAATAATAAGTAAATTTAAATAGAGAAAAAAAAACGAGAGTGGGAAGAAAGAATGCGAGGTATATATAAAGTGAAATATAGCAAAGTGAAGAAATAAATGTACAATTCAAAATTATATTTGCTGTCATTAAATCAGAGCACCATAACACCTTTTTTTTAAATTTATAACTATCAAATTAGTTGTTTTTAGTGTTGGTAATTAGTACCAAAGTCTGGCAGCATGGGCAAAGAAAAGGCGTGATGAGTTCAGATAGTTGAACAGAGTTGTAATTAAATTATTTGTTCCGCGTGATACTACAAACTGAAGTTTGTTGAGAAGATGTGTTGGTGATCTGCTATATATATATAGTATTCTTATGCAGAAAGATGCAACACTGTTGAGGCCTGCAAACGAAAACACTTTCTTAAAAGTCAGAGACGTGATCATACCGGTGGAGCCCTAAGACGCATATGACCATATCATTAAAAGCGACGTTAAGTTTATGTTCTGATAGAGAATCAATCTTAGGATTAATAGTTATGGCATAGTCAATAATAATCACTAAGAAATCCCTCAAACCGGTGGCTTGAAGAGTAGAACTGGCGAATAACCAGAGTCAGCGAATAACTCGTTTCAGTGAATTTGATTTTCATATATCTAAAGAGAAATCACTCTCTGAAAGAAAAGCATATTGAAAAAAATCATGAAATGCACAACATATTCACCTAACCTGTATACAGAATGAGCAATTAGATAACAAATCTTGCAGCAACGCACATGCAAAAACGCACTTTGATTGGATTTAAATATATTTCCAATAATCGGGTTTTTAGGTGAGCTGCTGCCATGAATGCCTCAGGAACGCTATCAAACTATTGAAAACTGTCATTAGTGAGTATTCCTCTTCATCCTAGCCCAGAGAATAAATGTGGCATGTGATGATGGACTAAAGATTATGATTTCAACTAGACCAACGAAACACTACCTTCATTCATACCTATAAAAGAATACATTATGAGAAAACCTTCGTCACATACATTTTCTATCTGCGCTCTAGGGCACAAGTATAATTACAATCAAAATCGGTTATAACGACCTTCAAGGGACCGACTAATTTGGTCGTTATAAGCGATAGGTCGATGTAACCGATTTCAAGGTTCTCCAGCTTCCAATCTCTTCAACCGTTAATATTTTTCATTTCTGACTCATTTTCCAACACAACTTCATGCGAACAAAAGAAAAATAAACTGCTCGGACCACTCGTCACACAGAAAAAATTGCACGAAGGAATTATCCAAACTACTGTTGAACTCAAAACCAATAACAAACGCGAAAAAATAAAAATAACATCTCAACAAACGGTAACCTGTAAGTTATCCGAAATTCCATGTACACAGATACATCGCATCTACAAATTAACAGTTTACCGTTTTAGAAAAAAATGCAATCGCATTTTAGTCGTTGTAATCAACATTTTATTTCATAAAAGGGAAAAATCGGTCGTTGTAAGCGATGTCGTTATAAACGATTTGTTATTCAATGGGATTATAATGGAACTCAGCCGGGACCTAAGAATTTGGTCGTTATAAACGATGTCGTTGTAAGCGATTTTGACTGTAATTGAAACTTTGCTCAAAATAAAGATAACAAGTATTTTCTTACGCTTAAACCTTTCTTACCAATGACGCAGCGTTGGAAATAAGTCGTCTTGCCAATTTCAAGAACAACAGGATCTTCGGTTTTTGGTCGACTTCGAACGACAGAAGCATGAGATATTATATCATATAGAGACTTTTAAAGGTTTACCCACTGAAAGATCTGAATGCAGATATTCTGACAAAGTACTTTGAGCAAACTTAATTATTGCTCGACGACACCACACAATATTTTACAGTGTAAAACTTAATATGGGAAACGATCAACCGATTCTCTAAAAGGAAGGGTGATTTACCTTAATATAGGGTTTCCTGTTTTCTCTTAAATTGTTTCTTTGATTTAAGAAGCTACTGATTTAAGAACCTTCCTACCAAATCGTATAATTCTTTGATTAGTTCTACATAAAGTTGGAAAAGAAGGGGATCTTTCGCAACACAATTGGAAGCCAAGACCTGAATGACATTATTTACGAAAATTAACTCAAGCTTGTCAAAACAGTCTGGACGATGACCGTCAAATGACAGATTACAATCTATTTAAGCTTACCCAAAAAAAATCTTCGAAGGGATTAAGAAATACTACTGTTAACATAGATCTCTGCAGTAATAGTGTTCATCAGACACAATACAATCAAATAAAATCCAGAATCTTGACACTGGTAATTTATATCTATTCATCGATTTTGAAAATGCAAATAACAACATCGAAAACGGGAAGTTATAAAGGTTTTTTCAATAAGGAAACAACAATTTTGCATTTAAATAAAACACACAATGTTTGAGACATCGGACTGAAATTTATACCAGGTGTAGTACACATGTTAAATTGAAGCATGGAGTTTGATCTCTTTCATATGACTTCAGTGAGCAAGTTTGCAGCGGTCGATTCTTCGAATCTTCCACGCATATCGGCCGGACGATATCAATTTCGCGTTCGAAATTATTTCTGGGCTTTTCTAACGCTGTTGGCTTGTGTGGTTACAAAACTTCCCATTCAATAGATTATTTGTTGGAAGTGGCATGTGGCACCATCTTGTTGGAATCATATACGAGTATAACTGATGCCGAGTAAATCCAATTCTGTCTTTCAACATTATACGACAGCGAACTCTATTTACCGTAACATAGCGATCATTTCTATTGACGAAAATATACGCTCCAATCGCACAACACACGGTCACTTTTTGTTGATGCAATGGCATCTCTTGAAACACATGTTGATTTGTTGCTGTCCAATAAAGCACATTTACAAGGTTATGTTTTAATTTTAGGGTTTTCAATGTAATTTTGTGACCAAGCTCGCTGCTTTGTAAATGCCTGTTATAATGCTAGCCTAATGATGTTTAAACAGATTTTAATCAACTTCATGCGCAATTGCAGAACAATGCTGTTGTCTACACGTTGCTCAATCGTCACACACGGATTCCATAGAGGCAGTTCAAGTGATTTGCATTTAATCTGAACATGTAGATGTACATATGTTTCTGTGCAAATGAGTTTCATTACAATGTGTGTTTGCTCCATCTTATAAAAACAAAACAGTTTCTGTGAAAACTATTTAAATAAGAAGGATATTTTGTTATATCACCCTTAAAGTTATGTCAAGGTTTTGGTACTACCCTCTATATTAGATATCGGTCGAAGCGACTTTAACTAATTTCCGAATCTACCCAAGTTACACAATTTATTTTGTAAGTCGTACAATCAACAACCTACTACAAAATAAGTTCAAAGTCGTTTTTAATCGTTGTGCTTCGAAATCATTTTCCAACGAATGAAAAACATTTCATTTCCAAGAAATAAAAAAAATCTATAAACCGGAGATTGAACATTTCTGTGTAACAATTTTGGTTGGAGAACCAAAAAAATTCCAACAGAATTTATTTTCTTTGTTATTTAAAAAAAAAAGAAGCAAAAACAAGCATTGTTGTTCTCAGTTCTTTGAAGATAGATTTAAGATGTAACATTTAAAACGTTTTCACAATAATCGGGTATTCTTTTTTGTTCTGAACAGGATACTACTAAAAAATTAATTTGGCCTTGTTTGCCACGTACGTGTACATGTATACATATGTACATATGTATGTATTAAAAAACGATGAGCCGGGCTAGTGAAGGTTTTGGATACTTTGTCCTCGTCTCCCTTATATGGTACATTCTTCATGAAAGTCGCTTACTTACATAACATTCATCGATTAACAAATAAAGAAAAAAAGACATTACCTATAAATCGCGAATACACTGATAGATTACGTGATATCTAGGTATATGAAAAAAGTGAGAATCAACAATTGAAGACATCCAACTGATGCCGAATTTAATCTTTTCTTTCGAATTTATACAAAAGTTTTATTGGAAATTTGAATATTCTTCATGTTTAACTGCGCATAATCCTATTCAACGGTGTACCTTTTGTGTGCTGTTGCTTTGGAAATCCATTTTGCAGGTAAAAACAAGGAGAAAAAGAACGAATGTTCTGCATATGCCCTACTTTCATACGATTCATTCAATTTTTCTGATTTTTCCAACATAATCTAAAGAGATATCTTTCATTCAGTACTCCCATAAATCCCTCTACTAGATCGTTCGAGATTAACTTCCATCAGCACTGGTTAGTTTTACTTAGCATCTTATCATCAGGCGAAGTAATAAACGGTGATGGGTCATTTTGCTGCTTACATGTGCATGATCATATTCCATTATCTTACAGTGTCCACTGAAACAAAAACCGAAAGTAAAAAAAAGGACGCAATTACCCTCACCCTTGAGAGGAGGGGATATAATACTCGTATACTCGGTGTTCAGGGGTATAAAAGGAAAAACCACTATTCCACCCGGCCGTTGGTCGTCCTTATTTCACTTCGTGCTAGTGAAACTGCCATTTTGTTAGTGGCAATGGTGGTTTTTTTTCCCTCACTGTTGTTTTTGTTTTTACCGTCATTGCAGAAGTAGTATCCCTAAAGCCTCCTTGTCATTCCGTTCTCACCACATGACCCCCTCAATGTTATCAACACAATACACTTTTATGCAAAAGTTCGTTTATTAGACCTGGCAACGGGCAATCGTTTAGTTTTGTCCAGCGCCCAACGCCCATAGCCCATCGTTCTTGTCATAGCCATAAGTATAGCCATAGACATCATAGCTTATAGCGTTCGTCCATCCACATCTCCCTTCGATGTTGCTCCTGATTCCAATTTCCCAGATGGATTGGTTATGAGGGCATGATGGAGTTATTCAAGTGAGTGGAGTTGCAGCTGAAGCACACTATATGCCATGGCATCAGAAAAGGAAACGAACGGGGATTTTTTTTTTCTCTGTGAAAACGTGAAAAAGAGACCTAAAGCGTGGATGAGGATGAGGGTAAGGGCGACGAATGACCCCTTTTGAACTGGGTTGGTCGAATAATAGAATCGACGTTAAATATGTATGTGCACACGTACGTCACTCGACTGCAATGATGATGAATGTGCAATCTATTGAGAAATCAGAAGGGAGCTTCTACTCACAACAAATCAGGAAATGAGGGTAGATTTTCCTCCTTTCCTTTTTTCTCATTTCGCAAGGTATCCTTTTCTAGAGACGGCCCAACGAAATTCAGAAACAAAAAAATACAAAATTCTGATATTCTCCAACAGAGGACCAAAGCTAGTTTTCTTCTTGAACTCTGTGGTAAATCGTTGTAGAATCGCCGACTGTGAATCTCTGATGAATGCAAACAGATTCGTTGGGTGTATCATTTTGATCCCACTATTGGCAGGCGGCCATAAAAGGGGTGTACATCGAAAATTGTTCCCTTTTATAATATTTCTGGGAGAGTGGGTGAAAGTTATGTGGGTTTGGAAGAGGTGGTTGGTGCCAACTGAAAACCTTGAAGTTGGCTCAAAATAATGGGCAAAAACCAGAAGCCGTGTGCGTCTGTACATAAATTACATCCATGAGGAGCTAAGATAGAAAAAATTACACTGCAGTGGTGTATATGGCGTATGAACACCAAGGATCGTATGTTCTTTTAGCTCTGTTTACCCATTTTTGATGAAATTATAGAGCATTTTCTTACCGTTTTTGGTCCGTACAATATGTGGATGGGAGAAAACAAAAAAACTGAATCTAAAACAGTAACAGCAGCAAGGAAACAAAAACAAAAAACAAAAAAAAGATAGGAAAACAGAGGAAGAAAAATAGTTCACTGCGGGATTACGAAGAAGAAAGGATGGAAAAAGTGATTAACGTTACGTTGAATCGTTTCGAGCAATATTTCTACTTCTTGTTGTTATCTAGTATTTTTTTTAGTTTGTTTGTTGCTCCCCTTTTTTGGTGCTTTTCCTACACGACTGTCGTTTTTTTTTTTCTTTTGTTGGTGGCTGTTGTTGATTTTTTTGGGTTACCCTAATGCCACATCCATTCCTGCGGTTTCATCGTTTTGATAGTAGTCGGCACGAGCTTCTGTATCTGTAGTACAGGCAATAGTACAGCAGCAATATTGGGTGGAGGAAAATGTAATTTGCTGATTCCACAGATTTCAATCTGTGCTCTTTGTTAGATGAAGTTTTTGTTCTCTACCTTTGTGGGTATGAGTTTTTCCCAATGCTCTTCCTTGGATTAGATTGACGTTTGGTTAGTGACCAAATGGTGGTATTTCGTTGTGGTCCACTGAATGGATAGGCACTCATTCTCGTAGGACATTTTTTTTCCCTATGAAGTTATGTGCACCTTGCAAAATTACACAAACAAACGCAAAACAAAAATTCTGTTTGTTTTAGGTGATGTATGACTATGAATGTGGCATTGTCATTTTGAAAAATTTAACAGAAAAAGTTTACACTGAGATTTTCAGGCTACTGTGTTGCTGACCGTTCTTGTTCTGACAATAAACGACAAGACATGTAGAGTAGGTGAACAAAAAAATGAGGAGTTCATAAAATACATTTGTACGTTTTCGTTCAAGTTTTTTAGGTTTCCCTAATCTAATATTTTTTGAACTATTTTTAAATGTAAATGTAAAAAAGTGGGCTGGGTGAAAGACAATTGTCTTCTTATGAACATTACCATCATAAATAACTTGTTGAAACGTTTTCCCATGTCTCTCCTATGAAGCTCATTATACACACGCATCTGTCTATCCTTGATATCTAGAGGAAATCTGCCGATCTCAAACTCGGGCAAAGAAAGAAACTTTAAAGCAATAGATTTATGCAAGTGAAAGTGAAGGTACTCGTATAATGTTTTTACTTAGATAGATCAAATTCATGATAATGTTGCAGTGGATATCCACCTGTTCCTATCTTTTAAAAGTCTTGAATGTTGGTGGATATTGTTCAATTGTTAACTTTCAGCTTTCGTATCTAGACTGTGGAATAAAACATCCAAATGCTATTTTAGTCTCCCACTGGTCTTCTTCAACACGCAACAGAGGCCCGATAGTATGCATAAATAACGTGCAAGATTACACTTTTATGCCAGATCCACGAAAAAAATGTAGGTATACCCGGGAAACCTTTAAAACAAAACAGATGAACAGATTAAGGATCGAAACCATTCAATGTTATCATCTTACGATTGACGCCTGAGGAAGACAAGATTTGCATATACAGTATCGGACAAAACATTTGCAACTAGAAGTGAAACCAAACAATTTCTTCAAATTCATAAAAGTTTTATTCAAAAACATAACATTCTTCATAAATTATGAAAGCTCTGTATTTCATTTATACAAAAATAAATAATTTTCCAAATCAAAAAAAAACATTTAATAATCGACGTTGACTTTTATCGAGTAACTTCAAATAACTGCGCGACAAAACAATTGCAACTGATGCGACATCAACGCCTAACTGCAAATTAACCGGTACATCGCGGTAGTTTTCCATTATTTTTGAGTTGTATTGTATTGAGCATATGCCTGAAGCTCGTGATTTGAAGGCTCACTTGCGTAAATACTTTTACAAATAGCAGATATCCGGTGGAATCAGTTACAAGAGAAAAAAAAGTTAATATTGGCACCTAATAAATTTTGTGATGCGTTAAGACAGCGTATTGTATATGATTTTACTTCGGGCATTTCACAAAAAGATATTTCAAAAATATATAATGCACATAAATCGTCGTTTTCGCGAATTATAGGTCAATATCGCAAAACAAAAGAAGTGGATGTTGTGTATCGCGGCGGTCGACCACGTAAAACACAACGAACGGACGCTGTGTTGGTAAGAAAAGTCAAAACAAATCCCTTCATAACAGCGCTGAGATTGGTTCAAGAGTTCCAACTAACAGTAAGTGCTGGCCGTTACTGATTTGTGCACTTATCGCCCTGCTAAAAAGCCCTTCATTTCGATCCGAAACCAGAAAAAGCGAATACAGTTTGCAAAGGAACATCTTGTTTGGGACATACAGAAATGAAGTGGAGTCCTTTTTAGTGATGAATCGAAGTTTAACATCATCATAACGTAGTGATGGAATTGCTTACGGCAGAAGACCACTTCGCAAGCGACTTCAATCACGTTATTGTGTACAAACTGTCAAGCATTGCGGAGGATATGTGATGGTGTGGGGTAGTTTTTCTGCTGTTGGTCTGGGGCCATTGCATCGCATTAATGGAATAATAGACCAATACGCATAAAAAAGCATCTAAGAAGATATTATGTTGCCGTATGCGGAATGGGAAATGCCATTGCGTTGGGTCTTCCAGCAGGACAATGACCCAAAACACACGTCTAGGCTAGTCAAAACGTGGCTCAGGGAACACAATATTACGGTTGTGGATTGGCCACTGCAGTCACCCGATTTAAACCCAATAGAAAATCTTTGGGAGATCGTCAAGAGAAAAATCAATCGGGAAAATGTTAGAAGTGCAGACGAATATTTTAGAAGAATAGAGATGGCCTGTAATGCAATTCCATTAAATATTATACAAAATTTAATTAAATCAATGCCACGTTGATGCAAGGCAGTCATCCAAAACAATGGGTTTGTCGCTAAATATTGATTATTTTTTAGTTTGTTTTGTATTTCAATTGAAAGTTGCAATTGTTTTGTCGCGCAGTTATTTGAAGTTACTCGATAAAAGTCAACGTCGATTATTAAATGTTTTTTTTTTGATTCGGAAAATTATTTATTTTTGTATAAATGAAATACAGAGCTTTCATAATTTATGAAGAATGTTATGTTCTTGAATAAAACTTTTATGAATTTGAAGAAATTGTTTGGTTTCATTTCTAGCTGCAAATGTTTTGTCCGATACTGTAGGCAAAATAACATTCTATAGATTGGCGGCTGAAGAAGACAATGAGAACTGTTATATTTGACAAAAGTTGCCGATATGTAAAATGACACTCAACAGAGCCATATATTGTTTTGATGAGAGGCTTTAGCAAAAACGTAGGCAAATAAAACACACACATTCATCTAAATTTCCGATTATACTTTTCCTGAACTACAAATAAACCACCAAACGTTCTTCTTAATGGTTTACCTTGTCCATAAATTTCTGGTCTCAGTTCTCTTAATACATTCTTAGTACTTCTGAGAACATTGAGAAATTTAAAACGTGCTGATGTTCAAAGGTAACTTCTTTTACAAGTCGCTCTTCATTCGGTACTTATTTTCATAGACGAATTAAGGTAAATGCAAACCACACCCAACCTACATATGAAAGGAGTTCCTTTCGAATTACAATTCTTTTCAACTTCCAATGTCAAGGTTTTATCAAGAGCACTCTGTTCTGCGAGATAATTAAATTTGACTTTAAAATAACACACACATCTGTTACAAACAGGAATATGTTTAACAGACCGAATCGCATACAATCGCATTCGCTAGCAAAATTTCTAATGCTCTTGAACACGAGTACTGTTCCTGTGTCTTAGATAAAGAACCCTGCAATGGAATAATGTGGCACAGTCCCACCCATTTTTCATAGCCAACCCCTAATTCCAAAGAGTTTTATTCGGTTGTTCTTTTGACAAATAAAAACGAACAAAAATGGAGCACAGAAAAAAAAAATACGAAAAAGTATCTAGAACCCTTCCCTAATGACTGTCAAAGGGATAAGCGCTAGTCAAATGTATGTCTGTACTTATTTTCTCGTTTGTCAACGATCAAGGGGTTTCCTTCCATTCAACCTGCCGGAATAATTGAATTTTAATGTCGCTCAAGTGGCAAACACAGGGTGCCGCTTACTTAGATGAACTTGCTTTGTTCAATTTGCCCTGTTATCCCTTTATTTCTTTTTTCATTTATCCACTTTTTGGGTGAGCGTAATTACTGCCATGTGTAATGAATAAGGTGAAACAAATGATTTTAAAGCTGCCAAAATTAAGTTTTTCCCAGCAGCCCCTATTTCGTGCCATATTACCGTGTGCATAAGGATTAGCAATACAGATACAGTAAGTGAGGGTTAAACTATGGATATTCGAAATCATACGTACTCCTACTTGTATATCTGCATTAACCGTGTGTCTTTTTAGATAGCCGTTAATACAATCACAGACACTTCTTGAGTTTTAGTTGGGAGAATATTACCAACGAATTCAAGAATTTCAAGTTTCTTTTGCTATGCGGGTCAGATGGAAAGGATGCAGGCTTGCAAGATAACATTCCGCCACTGAACTTTTCTGTCACCAAAAAAAAAAAAACTAAATCAGATAAAAGAAAAGAAAACTACTCGATGATGAAAAAAATTGTGAGGGAAAACTTCAGACGCTGAGATGTGAAAAGTTTATTTCTTTCTTTCGGATTTTTACAAATATGGGAGAAATAACTTTAAAAGCGATCAGAGTTTATAAGTTTCGTTGTTTAGGAATGTCAGAATGACAATACGAGTATGTCCTTTGTGTATTTGTTAGTCGGTGAAGGTTTTACCAAATCAATTGGTTAGGCTAAGAACGTTATTTTAAAATTGAAGAATAAACAGATGTGGTTCACTGATTTGTGGTTACATTTTTGAAAGAACTTGTTAGACCATTTCATTAAGGTGGAACTTTTTGATTAGGAAAAATATAAGAGTTTTATCATTTTTCGATTGTTGGTGGGGGTTCACGAATAGAACAACTGTTGGACGTTGTTGGTGGATTGACAGAATGATTATATTCCATTTTTATTTTTATTTAAACAAGTTCCTGTCTAACTAAGCCTTCTTCCACCTCCAAGTAGCAAAACAAAAGTATTATTAGTACTATTAGGAAGAAAAGAAAGTGAGGAGGCTTTTAATGAGACACGCTTGATCGAAAGGAATTTTTGGTCTACTTTGATGTACGAGAACATACTTGCATTCATATCATATATCAATCGATTCGATGAGGCCAGTGTTTATTAGAATCAAGATTGGACTTTTAGATTTGATTATATTTATTTTGCTCAAAAATTTTCAAAACAATAATTTAATACGATGGACAACTACAAGGTGGCGCAAAATTAATCATCCTATCGGAAAATGTTATAATTTTTGCAAATGGCGTCGGACGTCAATCATATTTGACGTTTCTGAACTAGACAGCTGCCGTACACAAACAGACAAGCAATGGAGCGCTATACTCCGCTATCAAGCCATCCTCAATCTCAACAACGAAAAGGACGATTTAATGTCGAAAATCATTCTGGGGCACTGAAAATCCGCGACTTCTAACTGCTCACAATTTCTTGAACCATCCTGATGCAGTCTGTATTGCATAAAGCGCTATTATTTTTGACAATCGGTGATCTCGCATTTTTAGAATTTTAAGACTAAAACCTGAAGTAAAAGAGTTTTAATAAAGAGTGGGGATAAACCTGTTTTCGTTAGTAATATGTAGTTCTATGTATTCAGTGGAAGATAAGATGCTCTTCCGACGAAGTAAGGTAACAAATTTCGATGCTAGCATACTAATTGCCTTACCTCTGTTATGCTTCGTATTTGCTATTTTTTGTAATAAGTTTTCTACAGACTTTGAAGATTCACACGGATTTTATTATATAGGTATACATTACGCATAAGTTCGTATAACGAGGAAAGGGTTAATAAAAGGATAAGAAGAAGAAGGAGGTATACATTAATAAAATCAATCAATCAAAACTTGTTGAGCACCATTATATCGTACTTTTCGATTTTAAAGCCAGAATATGATGACGAATTTCTATAAAAGACATGTTCACGATGACCCCGTTAGCACTACACAGAAGCTGGCGCCAGTGTTTGTTGCTGCATTGCATGACGAAAACTTTCCCATTAGTAATGTGGCAGCACAAACATGTGTGGCTACATACATATACATTCTGTGAAAATATAAACAGGACTCAGTAAATAAAAACAACGCAAATCAGGTAATCATCAAAATTTATTTTGTCTTCTTCAAAATAGGCTCCGTTTGAAGCGGTACATTCTTTCTAACGAACATTCCAGTCATCCACATATTTTTACAAGCTTACTCTAGGATCACCTTCAGTTTCTCAGTGAATTTTCTTTCATGTCTTGAATCGACTCAAAACGGGTTCCATGAATTATCTGGAGAGTGGAATGCTTGTTCGATCATATTCGTACCGTTTTTGGTGAAAAGGGTCTTTTTCGGCGGATAAAGCCTTTTAAACGCTTCAATAATATTGTTTATTCACTATTTGACCACCAATATCGAAAACATTTTACAATTCTTTGAACGCTCTGTACCACTCAAATGGCTTTCTCAACGCGTCCAAACAACAAATTCCGTTCACAAGGCAAAATTTTAAGCAAAAACTGTTTCTTCAATAGTAAAAATCTCGGGTAGCACTTGATAGTCTTTGGCTACTGACAACAAACTAGTTAATAGATGGTTCCCAAACTCAACATCAAAATAGATGACAGCTGTTCCACCATAGTGATTTTTTCCGAAACCATAAATTAAATTTTATTTTTTTGGATTAGCATTACATATATCTATCTTAAACGATACCTCAAATCATCTAAGAAATCAAGCCATATCATAAAAATGGCTATTTATAACAATAATAAATACATTTTGTTAGAGATAAATTGCTAGATCCCATGTGAGGAATACAGCACACAACTCTGAAATCAGAGTTCGCCCAAGTCCAATTCATTAACTTATTGCCGTTTAACATAACAACATGCTATGTTGTTGACAAGTACTCGATAAGGAATGCCACAACTCAAAAAAGCCTCAGAATCAAGCTTTGCTACTTCTTAGGGCTAAGAAGGCAATTGACTATCAAAGCCCTCTCTCGACCAACCAATATTGACCTTATAACATAAGACCTTAACAATCCCAGTCACGATCAGAGGCATGGACATTATGAAAAATGGGTGAGGGTGATTTTCGCTACTTTGAGAGGGATAATTCTTCGGGTGATTTTCAGTCAACAAAAAACTGTCCGGACTGTACAGCGACTTCGACTTACCCAGAAGAGTGAATGTTCAACAACTGAGATGACTGGGTCGTGTAAAGTGGATGGACACCAGCGTTCTAGTCTAAAAATTTTTAATTCGCCTCCGAGAGACAGCGCATTAGAGGAAGACTGCGACTCAAATAGCGCATGTAGGGAAAGGGAACTCAGGCAACTCTTGTCGGCAAAACATCCGTATAAGAATTTCGAAAGCATAATCTTGTATAAAATAAAATTGGAGTGCATAGGCGACCATCCGATTTCCCACCAAAACGAGCGACACACGATACCCGCGTGATCATTGAATTACAGCAAGAATGATGACACAATGTCTACAAGGTATCCACTGGTGTAACCACCGCAATTTTTGTACAAATGCATAGCTTAATTTAC
The DNA here is from genome assembly GCA_928272305.1 of Volucella inflata. NCBI lineage: Eukaryota > Metazoa > Arthropoda > Insecta > Diptera > Syrphidae > Volucella > Volucella inflata. Next base: position 28,388,705 of record OV743717.1, on the reverse strand, counting down.
AGTAAGCATGTAGAAAGAAAATTAGTCTTAATATAGATTCTAATGTTTAAAAAAGTAAACGAGTTTTTATTTTTAAAGTTTATAAGGATTCAAACAAAAAGCTCAGCATATGGGTTCCTAATGTTCTTACGGAAAGAAATTTGTGCCGCCAAATTGATGTCTGTGATTTGCTTCTCAAACGACAAAAAAAATGATGCATTTTCAAGGGCGCGCTTGAGCATTCAAAGGAAAAAATATGAAAAAAATTAATTCATATAGAGAAATAGAATTAAATCTTTCTATGTCATACACTATGTATATTTACAAACAGAGTTACTGTTTTAGGAAATCGATTGAAAACTTGTACCAACGAAGAATTGAATGTAGTACATGTACACATAATGTGTACTATATACTAAAGGCAAAAGAATTCATATTTCCTATAGTTGAAAAATCTAAACAAATATATAAAAAATTAATGTTGATTTATATTTAATATTTTTTTGGAGTCAATTGTCCCATCTTTTTCTTTCTTTCGTTTTGGAAAATTTGTTGAGATATTTAGTTGCAGAAAACATCAAACAAATGCCAAAAGTCGCCAATTTTTTGGGAATTTCTTATCTCGCAATTCATGGACATGCCATAGGCATCCATTCCCATATTTGTCCTTATTTCTTGGAAACTCAAGAGCCAAAAACCGAAAAACAAAAATTCACATTTACATTAAACGTTAATCATAAAGAGGGATTCAAAATGACTTCACCTAAGTACACATTCATTCAATTGAAATGCCAGAAACGTGTAAGAACAACCAAAAGAATTCTATCACAAATCCAATCTCTAGTATTTTAATGATTTTTAAATGACCTGCTGAACCCACATATTTACGTCCCAGAAATGTGCCACGGTAAACGCTTAACACACATTTCATTCACAAAAAGTTAACCTCTCCTCATACTGCTTGCTACGCGCGATGCGACGACAGATCCGTATCCGTATTTGTATCTGTGACATTTTTTTTTTTTCACAAAACAAACAAAAACCCCTGCCGGGTAAATCCTATTCACTTTTCAAATGACGCGTACGAGTCAGTATACGAATATTTGAGGTGACTAGCGCAGACTGAGGTACGTTTATGGGTGAACAAGGACGGACTAATGATTATCCCAAAGGTTTTTGTAAACAAAGTATGAATAAATTAGAAGCGAATTTAAAGATGCGCCTGTGGTTAGTGATAATTTGTTTTCTTCTTCCTTTTTTTTTTGTGAGGAGGTATTTCCATGTCCTTTATCTTTAAAAAATAATGTTCATCCATCTTTTGAAGATTTCAGCATGCTGCTCTCTGCTTATGAGAAACAATTCATTTTTAAACACGTTCGTCTTATCGGTAGGATACTGGGCGTATAAATAGGTTTATAATGCACATGACCCTCTATTTTACTTTTAGACTCTACTTTGTAATACTGCTAATACGAAGCCCACCCAGGCCAGACGAACTTTGCCTTTTACATATATAGTACAGTATACTCGTATTATCCTATTTAAAGTAATTGACACCATCCCTTCTAGAAGGCGCTTGAGTCATGATATATCCTTGCTGGATAAAAACGTTTCATTGAATTTACTGGTCGCTTTAATACTCGTATTTCCTGGACAATCTTATTTGACTAATTTACATTTACTTACCCTAATTCCCACGTTGTAATAAACTATGTCATATAATTTTGGTTCTCCTGTGGATTTTCCACCTATCCCTGAATCGGAGCCTTAAGCGGCATATTCATTGGTCAAATTCTCATCCAGCATGTGAGAGTGTATTAGTAGTATTCTGTTTGACGTTGCACATACACATGAGTCTTTAATCATACATTTTTACGTCGACTTCGAGGTGAGAGGACGTGCGGTTTTTTGTGCGATTTCAACTTAAATCGGTTTTTTTTTAAAAAGAAAAGTAAAAAGATCGCTTTGGGACTAGCGCTAGCTTTAAAGAAGAAAAGTAAAAAGATTCGGAAGAAACGGGTGTGGATGAAAGAATGGCTGAAAAAACGAAACCATTTTTTATACGAAAATCTTCTAAATGGGCCAGCGCACACTGGACTAATTAACCCCGGGGTAAAACTGGTTTTATAGAAGACGGAGATTAAGTGCGAAGAGAAAACAGGGTACAATTTTGAACCAGAGATGAAGCGGTTGAACATCGGAGTAAAACATAAACAAAAATACCACCACAAACAAAATCGGTTTATATGTATACACAATTTTACCCCGAAATATTCATTCCGTGTGCGATTGAAGTAAAAGTTAACCCGTTTTAACCCCGGGGTAAAAGTAGTCCAGTGTGCGCTGGCCCAATGAGCTATAATTAAGTTCAGCTCCGCATGGGCGAGGAGGCAGACATATGATCAACTTCTTCAAATGATAACATCTTCACGTTCCATAATGCAGGTAGAAAACAATAAACTTCTAGAAATTCAAATATAAAATTTATATCCTCCTTGATGAGAATTTGATGCATATGCATATGCCGCTTTATAACTCCAGACAATGAAAGGGACAATCCTTGGTAGATCATATTAGCGGCGTTCATATTGCACGACAAATCCTTCGACCGGGTCGGACGACCAAAAACTGCCTTGCGTTCACTTTATTCAACTTTATACAAAATGAAAAATGCTTTGTAGTCGTCCGATAAGTGTTCACACACAACAACATCTCATCCGACGAAGTGAAAAAGTTTAAAAAATTGAACTTCCATACGACCGATCGGATCGACGGTCGTAAGAGCAATCCATTATACGACCTAGTACATTTTGGTCTATCCGACGAAGTTGAAAGACCGGGTCGAAGGATTTGTCGTACAATGTGACCGTAACTATTAAGATCACTATTTGCATAGAAATACGCTTAATTAATTAAAATTTCTAAAGTTAGTAGCATTAAAGTTGTGAGGCAGCGGCTTATAGAATTTTGCCGCAATTCGTTACCCAACTTGTTTAAGTCAGCTGAATCGGCAAAAATCGCAAGGGATGCGCCATCTGTTGGTATCTTTTTGAATATGTTCTTCTGACACTAAAAGCTCTCATGACAGAAACTCAGCATTACCTTTCCCCAATGCAAAAAGAATTGACTTACGTTTAAACTGCGTTGGGGAATATTGCAAAGTCACTTCCAAAGTAGATGATGTGTTGCCGAAGTAATGCACCAACTGAAGCTGCTGTTTGAAAGTTTATGAAGACTGTGGCGACATTATAAGCCTATTTTTCTTTCGAGGCCAACGACAATGGAATAAAAGTTAGAATCAATAGAGAGCGCTATAGAGGCATGAGAACCGATTGTTCACGGGCAGAAATTGGGAATGGTTCTAGCAAGATGTGAAAGCTTAGATGATTTTTCTGATTCCGATTGATTGTATCTATATTTATTATACTTTTTATATTTTTGTCTATTCAGATTTGATTTTTGTAAAAATCAAAAATATCATCCAATAGTTTATGCCAAAAAATCTTGCATTTGGCCCCTAAGTGGGTCATTTGAAATACCAGATGGATATCAATGGATCTTGATGAAAACATTTCATTTCATGTATGGTTACTTAACCTTCAGCTTTCCTTAGGAAGATAAACCTTTTTAAAGAGAAATGCCATTTCGCTTACGTTTTGACACTAATAAACGTGTTTATTGTGATATAGTATAGGTGGAAATTCGTCGTAAAGTAAAACTCTCCATGTGGTTTTCTTTGTAGCTTTTTTATTCTGTTAAACAATAAGTACTCTCTACCTTATCATTACTTTGAAACGTCAGTGTGGCACCCTACTAGCCGATAGCGTACATTTATTTATTAAAATTTAGCGCTGAAGCTCTGTTCGAGAATTAAAGGGTGCCATAGTCCTCATTAGTTCGGAGAAAATTTTTTGGAAGAAAAGACGAGGCGGCTCACAATAAGTATTCGAATGCGATCGGCGATGAATTTACAATGCCGGACTATGTTCTGCCACACTCTCATTTACAGGAGATACAGTTTCTTCTGTATGCCCATTACCTTAAAGAAATGTTTGTGTGACGTAGACTGCAGGTATATAATATTGCCCGAATACAAACAAAATCAAGTTATATATTATATTTTTAAACAAACCTGAACATACAAGGCTTCAATGTTTGGAATTATTTCGGCAAAACAGCCGAAAAGAGTATTTGTTGGGATTCGAAGACATTTCGGACACCATTAGTCTCCATCCGCTCTAAATGACCCAGCCATCTCAGTCGTTGGAGGCTAAGTCGACGTTATTTTGCACTCCATTCAGTTCGTCGAACGCAACTCACTGTCAATGCAGACGGGACCGAAGAATTTTTCTCTCAAAGCAACCAAGAGCACCCTCATCCGCTTTTAATAATGCCTCTATGCCATAGAGCAGGACTGAGATTATTAAGGTCTTATATAGGGTAACTTTAGTTGTTCGAGAGAGGGTTTTACTAGTCAATTGCCTTCTTAGTACAAAGCAGCAGCGATTGGCAAGAGTTCTTCGTTTGATCTCAGCGCTGATGTCGTTGTCTGAATTTATAGCGGAGCCTTGGTACAAAAAGTCCTTAAGTACCTCAAAGTTAAACCTGTCGACGGTGATGTTCTGTCCGAGACGTCGGTGTTCAGTGTCCCTTTTGCTAAACTCATTTTCGCCGCTTCCGTTTCAATACATGCAAAGGCGCCAGTGACATCACGCTGCTTTCTTCCGATTTTGTCAATATCATAGGCGTATTCGAGTAATTGGACGGACTTTTAGAAGATAGTGCCTCTTATGTTTGTTCGTGAGTTTTGCACTATACTTTCAAGTATGATGTTAAAGAAGTTGCATGACTGCGCATCGCCTTGTATAAATCCTTTCTGGACATCAAAGGTATCGGTGAGATCTTAACCGACCTTGATGGAGCAGCGTGCATTCTTCATCGTCATCCTGCACAGACGGACGAGTTTGGCAGCGATGCCAAAACTAGACATTGCTTTGTATAGATAGTCTCTATAGATGCAGTCATACGCGGCCTTTAAATCGATAACTAGATGGAGTGTATCGATCTAAGGCTCATGAGTTTTCTCCAAGATCTGCCGTAGTGTGAATATTTGGTCGATGGTGCACTTTCCAGGCCTGAAGCCACACTGATATGGATCAAGTTGTTGACAAACGACTTCAGGCGTTCACACACTACGGCAGAAAGGATCTTGTACGCGATGTTAAGAAGACTGATGCCTCTGTAGTTGGCGCAGTTCAGAGAGTCTCCTTTCTTGAGATGCGGACAAACAATGCTGAGGTGCCATTCAACAGACATACTTTCGTCCGACCATATTTTACAGATGAGTTGGTGTATGCTCCTTACCAATCCATCGCCTGCCGCTTTGAAGAGCTCGGCGGTCAGGCTGTCCGCTGCAGCAGCTTTGTTGGACTTCAGCTTAGATATTGCAAACTTCACTTCATCCAGGTCGGGTGGACGGAATTGTTGGTCATCATCGTCCAAGTTCAAAGGTTCATTCTGCCTGACAGCGGTATTTGTTTCGTCGCCGCCGTTATACAGTCTACAGAAGTAATCTTTCTAGATTTTCACCATCGCCTGCGACTCTACTACGATGCACCCTTTTTGGTCTCTACGAGTTTATGTCCGTGGCAGATTTTTTTTTACCTTTTGAGAAAACTTCCGAATTACATTCCTAAAGTAGCATCTCTCAATTTCCTCGACCACCCGCTTCTCATGCTCTTTCTTCTTCCTCTAGAGAAGCCGGTGTTCGTCTCTCCTCTTCTGCTCATAGAGCTCGTGAGCAGCTCTAGTATTTCTTTGCAGCGCCACATTGCGTGATTATTGCTTAGCTGCATGTGCTTGCCGGCATTTGTCATCAAACCAGGGCTTTCGTTGTGGTAGTCGAGTGAAACCCAGCACATCAAAAGCGGCATCTCTGATGGCTTTCTGGCAGTGTTGCCACTGGTCTTCGCTGCTTGATGCTGGCGGCAAGGGTCTTCTTAAGGGATGAAGGGAGACTCGATCGGAAAAGGATTTGGCGATCTCTTGCGATTATAGCCGTCTGACGTCGAAATTCCTCACAATATAATACTGTCTTGGCGTTGTTCGGGATATACTCAACCGTACCTTGGCTACAACAAGGTAGTGGTCCGATTCAATATTGGCTGCTCGGAACGATCGGACATCCATAACACTGGAGGAGTGTATTGCATCGATAGCAATGTAGTCAATCTGGTTGAAGGTTGGTTGATCAGCAGTTGTCCTTGTGAATATCGCGATGGGAGAATCGCGTGCTAGCTACGACAATGTTTCTTTTTCATTAAAGTTTTCAAAATTAAAAAACCAAATCATGGACCAATTCTGAAGTTTTTCTAGTTAATTCACATTGTCTCCATTGGTGGTGTTTGTCATGCATATTTACAATAAACCTTACCACACATGCTTTGCGACTTGGAACTTTTGTAAACACTTATTAGCACGTCCCTAATGTTCACTTAACTTCCTATTTAAGATGAATTTTCTTTTTATCTCCCCCGAAGCTTGCCGATACTTTTCCAAAAACTTTTCCACAACTTTACCCAAACCTGGATTTTTGTTTTTCTTCATTTGCTGAGGCATTTGTTGTAGTGGCGATAGCTGTTGCAGTTGACAACATCTTGCATTTTTGTTCGCGAGTTGTTTGCCAAGGGACACTGTTACAGCTATACCACAACTTATCTCCTATTCTGCGGCTTACCCTAGAGGATTTCCCCCATATGTGTACGAGTACTTGGTTTTAGGTACCCCCTCACAGTATAAGTCCCGTGTTATGTTGCGAAAATCACATTTAAATGGGCGAACTTTAATGCCAAAACAAACTTTTGGAGAAAGAAAACAAAAAAGGTTCATTGCAAGGCTCCAAGGGAGATGTGTATTTTTGAAAGCCATGCTAATTAAATTTCCGTCTGTTGCATTTTTCTAATAAGAGCTCTGGAATTTCTAACAATATCCTTAACCGGCAGACCAAAAACAAATAAATATCCTAAACGTTCCCTATTTATAGACACAACAATGGAAAAAAAAAAGAAAAAGAAAAATGCCAATTCCATCCGAAGGAAGATATCATTGACATCTGTTGGTAAAGCAGCAAAGGAGCATTATAATCTCCATTGACATCTCCATATGGCATCTGCATTTGAAGGCAGATTCATATACACATCAGGTTTATAGACCATAGATATATACTTATATATACCTACTCGTATTCATATTCCTGTTGGTATATGTAAGATTCAGATGTTAGAACATTTTGCAGAGGAAATTTGTCGGCACACATTCTTCAAAGATAAAGTGCTCACCAGACAGAGACATATTATTGGACATACCTTTACTGTTCAACTATACTCGTATAGTTAAGGGAAACCCCCGAAAGGAAATAATGCAAAAACAAAGCAAAGTAAAACACAGCTAAACAGGAAAACAAAAATAACGACAGAAACTTGAAAAGAAAAGAAAAAAAAACTGGTCCTATCGTATCGTATCGTACTACGACTATATAAGCAAAATATAAAAATAAACGAAATCAAATATCTTTTGCTTTCCCTAGTGAGAACCCTGACAAATGTTCTTATCTGAGGCAAACCGGATAGCTTAAAAAATAAGAAATGTGTATGAACAGACTCACTCCAACAATCCTTTTCAAGATGTTTTGGAATTTTCATTTTTTTTTTTCGTCGGAATGTTCAGATAAAATTGTGCGGATACGAGTATATCCCGAGCGAAACAATTACTTTTCCGATTTGTTGTTGTCTCTTTAGATATTGCCATTACTCGTACTGCCACTGCTTCGTCACAAATGTTTATCTTATTATTTTTTCTCAAATTGAAAATGAAAATTTTGACTGGCAGCGACATACAGAGTCCGTCATACAAACAAATAGAAAAATGAGGGCGGTATAAAGGTAATGTGGTTAATTGAGAAGGGTAAATCCAATTGAAAAGTTCCAGCAATCCCGTAAACAACAAGTTTTTATGTTACTTTTGAATGTCGATTAATTTGAAAGATTGCCCTTTCAAAATAAAAAGATTTTTTTTTAAAAAACAGTGACTTGGTTCTTACGTACGAAAAATGGAAAAGAAATCGTCACCACGTCAAGGTGTGAAATAAAGCATTGGGTAGGACTCACTGACTAAACATGCCACAAATTTTGCTATACAGTTTAAGAGCCCACTACCTCCGTTTAGAATAAGACTGTTTACTGTTTTCTCAAATCACATGCATTGACGAGTACAGAATAGGAGCCCGTTCGGTTTCAACTTGCGATCCTAAAATCGGATCCCGTTAATAGCGTCGAATAAGTGTAGAAAAACCACTAGGTACGTGTACATCCAGAATGTTTTTTCTTCCGGACTTATAGCCGCTTTGGCGAGTTGCTGTAAAAGCCGAGCGTGAATGAATTCACGGAAACCCCCTTCAAAAGCATGTCTGGAGATCTGAAAATAGCCACCAGATCCATGTCAGGACTGATTTGGGATAATCTCCACATGAAAGCCTATCATCGGTTACAGAGACATATCTAAACTCCTCAGCTCTTAAAAATTGTGCTGAAAATATAACAAACAAACTGCGTGTGCAGTGGCATGCGGTTAATGGCCATAAAAAAATGTTGGTTAACGGATGATTTTTCACAAGCAAAAAAAAAAAATCTATGCTACATCATCAAAGAAAGCGAAAATTGTTCCAAGGTTTCAATGTGGCTATCATCCTGTTTTTATAATGGTTTGATGGGACGCATCTCACCAAAGGGTCACATCTTTCCATTTCTGCTGAAATGGTGTGAAAACGGGTGCAGAAATTAACTAACAAGATATGCTAGAAGGTGTTCTGAAGGGTTTAACTAATACTCTGCTCAATAGGAAAAAAAGACTGCTCCAGCGCACAACGTAAAACCGCACAAGAGTTCATGGTTTTACAGGAGAGGGGAGGATTGGCAGTCGGGAGTTCCAGCTTTGAGAAAATGGCCTGCAAGCCTTCTCACAGAAATTTGGAAAGCCTCAAAACAACATTTAAAATAGCAACGACATCGATATCCATGAATACAGTGCGTGCCGCAATTGCCAAAGGCCAACGTTTGAAAGTTTGGATAAAAGCAAAAGGCAGTCATTTCGAGTAACAATATTTTTTCTAATAATTAATACTATATTAGTTATTAAACGATGTAAGGTTTTACCACCACCGATTCCAAAGGCAGGCGGAATATGACTAGCAATTTTTTAATACTTTTTCATATCTATCCCGAGCCGAAGCGGTTCCTTTATCGAAGAAATAAGTAAATATGTCCAAACAAACTGAATTTAATTTTTAACGTCGTCTTTACCAAGGAAAATCCTCTAAAATTATAAGCTACTTAAAGTGGAAAAGAGTCACACATTTAATTTGTTTTATCAGAACATCATCTAGAACACAATTTTGATTACTGGAATTCCAACCGCCTAAAGAGAAAAGCTTTCGGGGTGTGCATAACAATTTTTATTTCAAAGTAGCAAATGGAACAAAGTGAAATATGAATGAGGCCATCTTGCATAAAAGAAGTGCGCACTTACTTGAAAAAATTGCTGACGATAAGGTCCCGAGGGAGGTAATCGCATAGAAGACATTACTAAGGGTAAATTAATTGTCGTTGTAATTGAAATCCGACTAGAAATGCCAAAGTGTCTCCCTTTAGCATTTAAGGTTCAAAATTCTTTGAGTCTTATCCAAAAGGACCAGAAATGTGTTATGTTATCGAATTTGCTAATGTAAACAAATATCTATTTCGATACACAAGTAAAAGATCGGTGTTCAGGCTGTCGTTGGTTTGTGATTTTCTTAGAAAAAAAAATACCAGACGATAAAACATTGACACCAACATCAGCAACTGCCTTAGCAGTATCCTTTCGAGTTAAACTTCTACATTGAAAAACAAAACGTCCATATAGTACAACACTTTATACACAAAGTTTTAGATAAACTCTTTGGACTTTGGATAAATTCTCTTCCACAAAAAAGAAAAACTTACGACGCTTCTTAAGCCTATGTATAAGGAAAACGAAAAAATTGTAAAATTAATCAGAGAATATTATTTTGTTGCCAGTACCAGGTAGCATATAGAGAGAAATATAACGTCCTTAAAATCGTGACAAACGACGAATCACGGATCTTAGCATATGAACGCGAAACTAAGCAGCAATCGTCAAGAAAAAATCCAACAAAATTTGTTCGCGCACGAAGCACTTCGAAGCAAATATTCGCCTGTTTTTTGTCAATTTCACTTAATTCTGAATAGAACACCACCATTTATTTGCCAGAAGTTTTCGGACAAATTAGGCAAATCAATCGGAGAAGACGAATCATTCTAAACCAGAACAATGCAAGCTCTCATACATTTTAAAGCATTCAAAACATTGAATTGATGGTTCATCGGCAGTTCAACCCTAAGAAGCGGTTGATGCGTTCAAATCACATGTTTTGGAGATACCACAATCGGGGTGGAGAAATTGCTTCGAAAACTGGTTCAAACGCAAGCAAATGTGTATTGATCTTCATTGAGAATATTTTGAAAATCAATAAGGCTATTTTCGATTTCAAATATTTATTTTCACTTGGCTATCTCAAAACTTAAGTACCAAATTTCGTAATAACAAATGGATCGAGTAAGAAAAGCTAAAACTTCAAAAGACTGCCAGACATTTAACTGATGTTTACTCACTCCATATTTTGTTAGCACCAATTCAGCAAGAAAAAAATATTAACCTTTCCCCAATTTTTGTTACGTGTTGATATTTTTAAATATAAGCCCCGGAGCTGGTCAACGTCCTCGACAAACTGAAAGTATCGATCCCCATTTCTATGCGATGGAAAATCCACAGATTTTCCAAAAAGTGCGCAAAGTGAATGATGTTATCGACCCAAACAAAGATGACGAAAAATCGACCTGCTATTTAGAGTTTCTAACCCATATTGCGACGACTGAAAGTTAAAGATCTTCAAAAACAAAAATGAATAAGCAAAAATCTTCTTTAATGAAACAACAGAGACAATGTGAGCCGTGACTGATAACTTATAGGCAATTAGTTTGTGGTTTCTTCGAAGCGGTGTCTATTGAGGATTAATACATTATAGTCGATATTCGAAAGATTGGTGACCTCAATTAAGCCATGCAAACCTCAACATCAAACTACTGACTGTTAAGTAACATCATAATCATTCAAGTGAATATTGTGTATTAAAAGTAACTTGGTTTATATTAAGCACTTTCCAACTATACAAAACGTGAAATTGAAAATTCCTTTCTCTCTCGGTAAAAACGACTAATGAAAAGGTCATTACCCAATTTCCCAGCAAACATAAATCACTTAATACTTTAAAGCATTTATGAAAATCCACTTTGGACTTCGGAAAAGGCATTTGTTCATTGGCATTGTTTTGCACCCTTTAGAAGTCATTCGAACAATTTGAGTTGCCAACCTACGAGTATGCGAGTAACTTCAGCATTATGATTTCGAAATTCACTTTTACGTAAGTTTCAATTCATTCATGTAATGAATATGCATATACGTATAGAAAATTCTAATTAAATTAATTACTAGGAAAATAAGCCGTCTGTTGAGAATGGTTAATTAACCCCATAGATGGTATATGCACACATGGCAAATACGAGTATACATCGTATCCGTATATTGCATAACTGTATGTGAGGATGTGACAATATGAATACTCGTAGCTATACACACAAGATTTCCTTAAAAAAGGACTATTTGATATTTTAATTGCTACTGCGAATACTGTTGTCGTTGTCATTGGGTTATCGTTATCGTTGCCGTAGTTGTCCTCGATGTCGGAGCACAAAAGGATACATATTCACATTTTGCCTTTGAATTTGGCGTTGCATATATAATTCGTTTTGGTGATCCAACAATCCGTTGGTGAGAACTTTTCGGCATGGATATGATGAATAAAGGGCTCTTCTTGGATCAGAAACGTGCTGAAGTTTTTAAAAAGTTTCAAATTTCCTTTTAAATGAAAAAAAAAAGTTTATTTCGAGTAAATAAATCGCAACAACAAAAAGTTGTTCATAGAGATACTCGTATGTATGAGAATCATCAACAGCTATTTTGAGTTCAAGGCTATGCCCTCTTAATGTAATGCTGTCTCCCATTGCTGATTTGAGAAAACAAATCAAATACTCAGAGATATGTATTACTAATAACAAATTTAAACTTCCTCTTTACGTTACGATCTTCAGGTGTGCTATAAGATCTGATAAATGCTTTCTGTGTTACTAATATGAAACCAAGTATGTAGTAAGGTCTGTTATGGATCAACGGTTCAATGCCATCTAAAGCACCAAATACCATTCCGGCCTCGTTTTTGAACATACATGTTACACCCCCCTTGGGGCGACCAGGGGAGCATTATAAATTTTATTAGACGAGAGCTTGTTCAACTTGAAGCCGAACCACACCCAAGGATTGAATAGACGGTCTTTAAAAAACAAATAAGGACAAACAGATCATCATTGTCGATTTCAATGCTAATTAAGAAAAGAAGACAATTCTGCAATAAACTATCTCACGTTTTGCACCCCCTAAAAAAGACATGCTAGCGAAGCAAAGCATAGTTCCAATATTTTAGCTAGAATACAATCTGGGCCATTCCTGATTCAAAGGTTGCCAACGCAGAATTATATCACACCTTTTTTCCAATTAAATTTTCCGAACCTTTCTCTAGACTGACAGCATGAAGTGGAAATTGTCGCAAACGACAAAACATTCTGCGACATTATAAAATTACCAGAAAGAAATGTCTCCTGGTTAAATAAAGACAAAAAAAAAAACAGCAAGCACAAGCAACAAAACAAAAGACGTACAAGTCAGAGCTGGAGAAAATAATAAAACCGCCTTACGAACTATGAAAAAAGCGAAATAAAGGCAAACTTATTTTAAAGAAAACTGATGGGGAGATAAATATTTTATTATTAAGATGGCTTCTATGATGACCAATACTGGTTGTTGGGCAACTGCTTTCTATTTGTTCATATGGATCTGAGTCTGACCAGCTCATCAGCGACCTATCTGCTACCCTTGGTTTCAGTGACCCGGAACCCAAAATTGATGGTATTCGAAGTTATGGATCTCATCACTGCTGCCTTTGTATATTTCAATATCCAACCTGTGTTTTGAACTAAGGGGGAGCCAAACTGCGGCCTAATGAATAGATGAGACTTCGACTTGAGAGACATTATTGTATGCGGGTATACTGAAGGTTGCTTTAAGGTCTTCTGAAACGATGCAAATTGACTTCCTGAGGAAGACTTCGTGTTGTTTCCATTCATTCCGTCATAAAATTAGATAATTGAAGTTGAGGTTGAAGTCACTTTGAAATAATTAAAGGTCAGTTGATAGCTTAAGAGAGTGATTAGACTGACATGTCCCAATTTTTCTGAGTCTAGAGTAAGCAAACAGAACAGAGTCTATGTGTGTTAGATAGGGTCTAAGCGCTATAGTGATGCTTATGCAGACAGCTCGTTGATGTAAGATCAATTTTGCAGTACAAGGCATATAAGACGGCTATAATGTAGTGAGAATTGGCCTCGCAAGCGTGATGTGGACCCAGTGCATGATGTTCAGTTGTAAATATTATAGTCCTTCAGTGCAACTGTGAGGCAATAAGATCTATTTTGTGATTCTCACTGCAAAATTTTCTATCCAATTGCATATTACGGATGACGTCGTCTCATAAAATATCACACAATATTCAGCGCCTTTTGATTTGGTTGGCAGGCTGTGTGTCTTCTTTTTTTTAGAGGGACCAATGGTTGCATTTACTAGTAAAGTGAAAATGAAGTCGATTCGAGAGACAAAGTAATGTATGTGAAAACGATAAAACTGGATACATTCGTCCATACAACCTTCAAGATAGTGAGGAAATGTAAAGATGATGATCTTCACAAGAAGTCAATGAATTATAAAAAGGACATACCGAAAATGCCCGTCAAATAAACGTAAATCCCTAAGAAAAGAAATCACTGGCATAAATAATATTACTCATCGAGTTTCAGGTGTCAAAATCAAATAAGTTCAAGTTATATCGAATTCAATAAATGATTTTTGATCAGTTTTCCTAAAAAATACAATATACTCATATAGAAATGAGTCTTTAAAATCCTCCAAACCACTTTCAAATGAATTGATTGCTTTGGGGTGCGCATCTACTCAAACAATAAAAAGAAATCAATAAACATTTTACTTTGAAAAAAATCTCATAAAACCAACAGATTCATGAGCAAACACATGTTCGTACACCATAAAAAAAATATTTACGATCAAACATTCAATATGAACGATTTTTACGACCTCAACGCTATGAAATACGAGAAATCGTTGCAACTCAAATCGAATCTGTTTTCATTTCTACAAACAGTAGCGCCAAAAATTAAAAATTAACCAAACTAAAAATTAATGAAAATAAATACAATATTTCATGGCTGTTTAATATGCATACCTGAACTCTGAGTAACATTTTTTTATGGCAGAACTATTTGATGATGAATTTTTTGTTTAAGCAATGAAACTTACCTAATTCCACATAGAGTTTGGGTCTAACATTCTCCTGCCAGGCACTTAAATTTCCAATCACGTACAGCGTTAATAAAAGGAAGATGTGTGTTTTGTTAATGCATAATTTTTGCAATAATTCTTGCGTCATATTAAACCAGTAAATGGACATCGTAAACCGTTTTCGTTTTTTATTTCTTTATTTGATACACAAGACTAGGACTATTGTGATGGAATTCGAATGAAGTCATACACAGTCTGCAAATGAAAAGAAAAATTTTTAAAATTAATAATATACCAAATAGATTGTCTTTTTTTTATGATTTTGATTAATAAATCAACGAGATTTCGCCTTGTACACTTTAGACTTTGTTCACACTTTCAGGGGATTAAAATATTTAAAAATGTTAAAAATTGCAGTAACCATTCCTGGTTTGAATAGTAATAAAGAGGGGTATTAAGAGGTTTAATAAATAACTAAACTTTAAAGACAATTCGTTATCATTTAACAAGATGATTTTCGGTATATTGACGAACCGATTTTTGAATATTTTTTCAAGCAATAAGTCACCATATATTGCCTTTCGAGGCAATATTCGCTGCTAGTTTATCGACGTAAAGAGACGATAACGTATGGCTATGACAGAAAAAATCAATCGCTTTAGATCTCAAGATTTTGGTGGCACTGGTCACAGTGTGACACGCAGCCCCATACTGATAGGAACCGCACTTTGCCAACACCAATGTCACATAAATTTAGAAACAAATGTTCGTTGATCTCTCTATATCGGTCATAATTGAGTGCACCACGAGCTCTTGGCTCATTTTTAAAGAAATTAGGCCCAATGATGACAACAGCGTAGAATCCATACCACAGACTCGTTGTTGTACCTAATTTTGTTATCAATATTAAATCCAAATCATGCTGCAATTGGTTCTGAGCCCATTTATCGGCAATTTTATTTTCGATGATTTATTTTTATTTTATTTCGTAAATGTACATTTCAGTGTTGTTACAATATTTGTTTTTCCGCGCAGCCACATTGGCTTTTCTGCAGGAGGATATATTTCATAAACAAAATTTAGTTTTGAAGTAAGCTTATTTTTAGTTTGTATAGGAATGATAATTCATTAACGGATTCAAATTCGAAGGTTTGTATATTAATTTAATTACTAATATTAGCATTTAAAAAGAAATTTTGAATACTTTTTTTTCTGGTTTTATGATTTGTGGATTAAAGCAGGAACGTTGTATTTCAATTGACGTCTGCCATAAGTTTTGTAGTTTCTGATCACTTAAAGCATGCCCTGAACTCGTCGTCCGGTGTTCATCTCATGGTGGAACGGTCGGATAAAATGGGTGTCGTCATAGTACTCAGGAATTAGTGTCATTTTAAAGATTTGCTCGATTTGAAGAACGTTAAAAATTCTTTCCCCACGTCGCGTATCATTATTATTTATTATCTTCAGCGCCGAGTTTTGGAGGTTTTGCAGCTTTTGGATGTGGGTTGAAGCCGCATTGCTCCGCGCTAAAATTCCATACCGCAACTTTGATTCTACCAGGGCATAATACACTTGCCTCAAGTGCGTAGAAGGCCTTCTTCAAATCCAAGCGTAATTTGTCGATATGAGTGTCCCAGAGAAGATGTGAGTCGATGATGACTCCCAGATATTTAAAGTTTTCTACAGCTTCAATAGTATGGTTTTGAGTAGTTGGACAGCCATCATTTGTGTACTTAATCTTATATTCGGTGGGTTTAAAATGTGGACTACGGATATGCATCATTTTCGTTTTGGAAGCGTTGATCACCAATCCGTTGTCGTGGCACCATTTTGCTGTAGCATTAAACTCCTCCTGCGTATTGTTAGTTGCTGGGATACTGTGCTTCAAGATGCAAAGTAGTTCATTACTGTACAGGATGAAGAGGATCGGACCCAGTTTTGACCCCTGAGGGACTCCAAATTGCAATTTCTTTTTTCCACTTAAAACTTCCTTAACTCCTCGTATGCCGATTCGTTGTAACGCTTTTAAGAGGGTGGAGTGGTTTAGTGTGTCAAAAGCTTTACTAAAATCCATGAACAAGACTAGGACATGATGGCTTTTATGTAAGCTCTCGTTGATGCAGTTAACGAACCCTCCTAGCAATTTTCTTGTGCTTTTGTTTTTTTTGGAATCCGTACTGACTTTTATGTTTGAGAGAATTTTTTTTAATTTTTTTTTTTTTATGCTTATCAATAAAACTCTGTAATCTTTTAAAAAATTACACCTTCGAGACACTTCTCTACCACCGGTAAAATTGATATCGGTCTATAGTTACTTGTTTGATTTTTAGCTCCCCCTTTTATTATGGGTCTCACTATAGCCGTTTTTAGCGTTATCAGAATTTTTGTTTGTATAAGACTAAGGTTAACAAATTTACATAAAATGGGAACAAAGATGTCTACATGTCTTTTCATATTAATTGCTCGAATTCCGTCAATTCCTGGCGAATTACGAGTATCAACTCCTAATGAATTTATGATGACGTGCATCTCACAGATATTTGTGGAACTTGCAAACATTGTGTTGTCTACTATTGCATTTTTATTAATCGATGTAATCGAACTTGCAATGAACTATATTTGAGATCTGAGTCGAAAAGATAACTTCTGTTGGAAAATTTTTTACTATGCTTTCGTCAATATTTCGATTTTTCGTACCGTGTTTTCGTTTATTAAATCCCAGGTTTTGCGCAGATTTGTTTTAAATTGAATGAATTTGTTATTATAGAAATTTGATTTCTCTGCTGCTACAATTTTTTTAAGTTTGTTTCCGAAAGTTTTTTACTCAACCTCATAGCTTTTGTTTAAGCTATTATTTTTCCACCTCCTGTCTCTCTCTTTGTCTGCATTCAGCGATAAGGTTAGGTGTCAACTAGGGTCGGTTTACGGTTCCATATACGATGATCCTCTATAAATGTCTTTTAATTTTTGGGATCAATTTTTATAGAGAGTCTCAGCATCGTTTTCGTCAAGTACCTCATAACAGTTTGTAGCACAAATAAGCCTCGCTTATACGTCTGGTTTTAACATCTTCACCACCTGATGTTATTTTAACACCTGTGGAGTAAAGGATTGCGTAAGGGTCGCTGAAATCACTTTCGATCACTAAAGAATTGATTTGGTTGTCTACTTTTCTTACTAGAATGTGAACAATTACAGACTTAGTTCCATTATCTGGTTCCACCCTTGTATATTTTGTAATGACGTTTATAAGCCTCAACGACGCTAACATCTCCAGATAATCTTTGATATAAATTGAGTTTAAATCATGAATGTTAATGTTTATGTCTCCCATTACGATCATTTCTTAATTTTTCCGTAACTGACCTAGATTATTCTCCAATTCTTCAATGAATAAGTTGTTATTCTTTCCTCCGTGGAGCGTGTTTTTATATTTTCGAATGTTACAGGCTGCGAAGGTAAAAAGAAGTTATTCAGAAAGACACACTATAATCCAAAAAGACATAATTCGAAAGATTCGGAATTGTCAATTCGATGTCAGTATTAACAGTTTAGTCTTTGTCCGCGAACTATATAAAATATTTTCTCAAAAGATTTCTGTTAAAAAACGTATAATAACTAAATCCACAAGATCATGGCTTGCGACATGAATTTTCAGATATTTATTTATATCGAAAAGTAGTATTTTATAGAGAGGATCAGTTTTGGTTCTCTATGTTTCTATATGTACAATATATAGACAAACTTTATATTTCTAAAATGTGACAAATCAAAAAAGACTCTAAATTACACTAACAAAAGTACATTGTTTGGCGTAATGATCAAATTTTCAAAAATTAGGCTGTGGCTTGCGTTATCGCCAATGACCACGTTACCAGACAATGATCAAATATCTGAGCTCGTGTTCAAATCTTAATGACAAGAACCATTCCTCATAATAAATGAAAATATTTGATTTAACTCAATTCCTGCCTTAATTGTTTTTAAATAGAAATATTTCATCATTACAAAGTAATCGTCATATAACACAGTAAATAATAAATACATGAGCTAAGGAGAAGTACACAAAGTCGCATTATCCCCTTCTTAAGGTGGCTACGGGATTGAACAACATACTTATTGTCAATGAATTTGGATTGCATGCGTAGAATTCAATTTCTCCACCTGCGAGATTCTGAACATCAGCTTTCATTCACTAAAACAGATAAGACATTTATAATTGACATGATTGTTGATATAGCACATCAAATAAGTAAAAGCTTATATACGACCGCCAGATTGACATATTATGCAACCTATTTGCATTGGATCCACTATACACGAACAGGTAAAACATATAAAATAGATTTGCTGATATCAAAACAGTATACGAAGGCAATCATGGAAAATCAAGCGCTTTTTCACATATCACAATCCGTTTAAATAACTAAAAGATGTGTAGCACAAAACTTCACTGAACAATATTGCACTTTTGCCTTCTCGTGTCGAACTTAAAATTGGAATCTTTGCAATTAAATCAAAGAAACAACTTAGATTTTTCGTTTAAGATTGGTTTTAATGCGTAGTTGGAAAAGGAAGGTATCTTCGGTAGTATAATTCGCAGTTTGGTAGAATTTTTAACAACGCGCTTAGACTGGTCGACTACGCTTACGGAAAAAATTGTATCATGGTCAGTGAGTGGTCAAAATCTTGAATTAAAGATTTTACGTTGCAATCGACGCACACTACTTTTTCGGTATTCTAGAAAGAAATGGACATTCTTAAAATGGTTTAATAATATCACATATCAATGGCGACTCTAGGCGAGCACACGAAGCCAAAAAGAAATTAGTTGGTTGACGTGCAGAAAAAATACATATTCGTACTGATTAAGATGTCTTTGAGGAAAGAAAAGAGAGTCAATTCAATCGGTGGTAAGAATATTGGATTACTACGTTTGCAGACTGTTACTTAAAATACTTAGGGTAATAACAAGCAGCTGTGCAAGGTGACTTCAGTAATTAAAAAGTAGCGAATGAGTGGCTGATATTGATTTTTGATAGGTGAACGAACTTTCGTGAAGTAAAACTCTTAAGTAAAATAACGTTTCAAATCGCACTAAAATTATTGTGCATAAAAAAATGGAAATATCTAGATAAAGTTGTCATTCTCATTCTCATCAGCTTCTGCATTGCATCAAATTAATAGCAGTTGTTACAGATAAAGTAATAACACACTATATAGTACGCTATCCCAGTGCTACTTAATTTATCTGTTCTACATATAACTTTTAAGAAATAAAGTTAATTGATAATTGTGTTGGATACTGCATCCACAGCAATAATTCAAATGACTAAAAAATGCAAAGATGACTATTCATAATTTTCCCTTAACACTTATCCTTACTTTATTATCAATTTTCCTCATAGATAAATTGCTTTATATCTTTCCCACAACCATTAAGTTCTTCGACAGACATTACCATTAAGATGATGTTCAACTTATAGCACTGTGCATATTAGTGCTTCCTCATAATAGTTGCAATGGATTGTTGTTATGTCGCATCATTATATGTGTCGAAGATGTTTAAAAATAGACTCAAAATACGTACGTTGTGAGAATGTCGTATGCAATGAAATTAAGCTCCAAATAGAACAAACAGTGATCAATCTAGTGTGTGGCAATGCGACAATACAGTACACCATTAAGAAAATTCTAACAATTTGCGGGGGCTTCCGTCATAAGACAAAGTTAACGAGTCTATCTCAGGGTTTCGAATGAACGGGTTGAGGCATTGTTTCCACTTTTTTTTATGATTAGCTTAGTTGCAATTAAAAATTTAAATATGAAGCAAACAATTTTAAAAACTTAAAAAAAGTAAATAGAATAAATAGTGAAGATATAGCCCATATAATTGATATAAGGCCAAGTATATTTTCATATAGAGTTGGGAAACACTTTTTGCATGTGCTTCCTCCCTATTTCTCCTCTTGGGACTCAAAATTGTTTAAATGTCCCAGATGTTACACAAAAACCGTTGGATGTTGTAGGTATTCACAAAATTAGTGGACGTGCATCATCATCCTATAACTCTTAGCCGAGCACAAAAAAGTGGAAGGTCAATTTTGCCAGAGACATGAGACCAGGGCTAAGACTGGATTGAGAAAATGAGAGGAGAGTAACCGAACATGCAATATCACAGCCACTTTGAAGTGGAGTGGGTGAAGTTCACTGCATAATCAAAATATGGGGTTTTCGCCAAAGAAGCTCAGGAGTCAGAAGTTTATTCAGCAATAGCCTTCTTTGAGCTACATTGAAATATGTGGGAGGCAAGTACATTTATAAAATATTTTTGGAATCTAGCAAAGAATCAGAGCCTATAGGGCTGAAATAGCCGTCATTAAAGACATGCGATGGGACTGACAAGAGAAAAAGACAATTAAAAACTGTGACCTTTTGATCAAAATTCGATAATATCGGTCACATTGCACGTATTATGCAAATGCAGGAAAATACTTTGAAAAGTGCCAAACTGTGCCGATCGCAAATCCCCCAACCCCTAACGTTTTAATAACATCAAGTACTGAGGACCAGTGGCAATGCTGCAAGAAGGCCATCAAACTGCGTCCGATGTGCTAAGATTAATAATGCAACCACAAACACATGGTAAAACGAAGACTATCAATGTGCACTTTCAGCGTACCCTTTTACATTGCGCGTCAGGACGGTACCTGAATTGAACACGTGTCAGTAGAGCAAAACAAATTAAAAAATCCTTTGATTAAGCCCCTGAGCTTTTTAAAGTAATAAGAAAACCCCATGTACAATCCGGTCGGAAAAACAAATGCCCGCTAACTGGAATCTGAATCTGTCCGGTTCTAAAAAAGGCTGTGCCAAAAACAGGGGCATAAGTCTTTTAAGTCTTCCATATAAGATTCTTGCTGATCCATATAAATGTGGTTTTACTTCTTTACTCGCTCGCGGTAGATCTTGAAAAAGACTTTTACATACGAACCTATCACGTCTTTGGATATGATAGCATCTATAGAGGAGCCGATCTAAATTGAGCTATGTCTGGCCTTCGATTAAGCAAGATGTCGTTGAAACGAGCCAACTGTTGCATCAATGTAAGAAGAAACATCACCGAATCTTTCCATCACATAATCGGGAGAAACCAGCGTGATATCAATGGGGTTTATGTGAGTTCTATAATTTTTCGACTTGTAAATTTGAAAAAACCTCTTTTATCCTATCTGTTGAATATCCAGTTTAAGTAGAATATTATTATTTATGTTTCTAGACATCGAGATTGGTCTCGGTTGCCTTTGAGATTTTCCTGACACACTAGTCAATATTTTATCGATGAGGCACCGAACACAGCATTAAGTATAGATAAATAATTCTTCTAATTTCAGGGAGAGATGTAGTCGTATGTGGATATCATTCCGTCGGGCTGAATTATTTGTTCTCAGATTAGATCTGATCGAGATTTAAAGACTTTTCTAAGCAATCATAAAAAGCATTTATAACTGAATTTTGAAATGGATATGTTGGAGAGTCACATTCGGCAAATTCCTCAAGTGATTCTCGGCTCCGTCTGCATTGACGGTGAGTGAAGGAGGAGCTAAAACGACATCGCCAGAAGAGTAAAGATCCAACGGCTGAGTTTTTTGTGTCATGTAGAGTGGATGGACTCCAACGCTCCAGTCCAAATCCGCCCCGAGGGACACCGCATTAGAGGAAGACCGAGACAGACTCAGGTGGCGCACGCAAGTGGAAGGGGACCTCAGTCAGCTTAGCTTGTTAAACTGGAGGTAGCTGGCGAATAATTGAGCTAGCTGAAAACTCGTGTTGACTGAGGCCCAAGTCCAGTAAGCAATATTCGGCGAATTCTATTGTTTTTGATTCGGAAAAATTATCATGAAAGGGAAGCCACTATAGAAATTAAAAATGTGCACAGAAAAGGGTTCTTACAGCAAGCTCAAGTGTCGGCGTTGAATTCCAAAGTTAAGGAATGCAAACTTTGACCAAGATGATAAACCTCGTTCTTGTAGACAAGAAGAAATCCACCAATGAAAGAAATCTAACATACTATGATGTGTAACTATCAAAAGCCGTTTTTGAAACTGATTGTTACCGGTGATGAAAACTTTTTTCTTTACAATAACATTCAATATCGTCACCGCTGGCTTAGTCCAGAAAACACACCACAACAACATCCCATTTTGAGCTGTTGTCTCGTAACCAGACTATTACTGCGGAAGTCTACTGATGGCTAGGTCATAATAATTAAATTCATTTGTTATCCAATTTAAATACATCTAATACCATACTGTTAACACAATTATTATAATTGCATTGACGGTCGGATTGTAGTAATCCTGATCCAAAGGAAGTCACACAGCTAAAAAGCTTTGGTTCGGAATATTACTGGTAGAAATTCATATTAATGGTACCGAACTGGATGTGGTTAAGTTGAAACCTTCTTTATAAAACAGTTCCATTTAAGCATCATGATGATCGTCAAATGGAAAATATTGTAGTATGTCACTTTGTGGTCTATCAGGCGCTGGAATAACGTGCTAGCCCTTTAAAAGAGATATATTCAAAAATAACCAAATAGTATCTTTAACTGATTTAGCAAGTTATAATTACAAACAATACATATAGTCCATTTAAAATATTCAAATCAAACGATCTTTATAAAATTCAAGTGGAGGTCACAATAAACGAATTTTCACAGGGCATTCCTTTTGTTGGATAATCTGTAATTTAAGTAAAACGACAGGCCCACAGCTACTTGCATTAATTTCTCTCCATCAATTTACCAAGATTTATGGGAAAACCACTAAAATTCCGTTTATGGAAGAAAATTTTAACAAATATGAAAACTTTTATGGTCGGTTTTGTACAGAGAATGACTTTTATGACCAACAGAGTCATAAAACAAGTATAACAAAAAATCGACACCTACCAAGTCTAGTCGACAGGACAGTATATTTGTTGCAGAAACGATTAAATGGTTAAAATTGCAATAAGTACAGAAGCAAGACCGACTCTTTGCGGTCTCTCTAAACCGATAAAACACTTTAATTTGACGATTTAAAATTTATTCAAATTACGTCAATAAAACATAGCACTTAGCCCCGCATCATCATTACATGACTCACAGGCATTAATAACATGGTAATTTATGGGTTTAATCTTCTTGTTCGTCTCCAGTGGTAAAAATGAAAAGGGGCACCATAAAGAATGCTCATAAATTACACAATACCGAAACGAAAAGAACAAACAGCAAAAATATAACCTATATCTTGGAAGGACAAATCATGCGGGATACGTTTCTTTCTCTCATGGGCGTGACAGCATTCTCATATACGGCACACGCACAGAAAAATGGAAAATGGCAATATTTGCTCCTCTCATCTTTTTTTGTCAAGAGAAACAAGAAAACAGACAAAAAATAAAGACAATCGAAAAGGGAAACAACCTATGTTGAATATTTACATACATTGTACTCGCATATATGTACGACTATATTCACACAAAAACTCAAAGCTCCAACGATTAAACCATACAAATATAGAGTCGTGAGAATAGACGTGTAGTGTCGTCCTAGGTAGAGAGAGGTAAGTCGTATCTTATATAGAATATCCAACTTTGACACTTTGCCACTCGGTACGAAAACGGACGGATATCTACCCCAAGGAGATATACGTTTAATCTCCTTTTAAGAACCGCACCCAGTGCCGACTTAATTTTCTGACTCAATAGCGAATAAGAGCTCCAACCCAAACTCAATCCGTATTGCTACGAGTATCACATCGAGCAAACTGTTCTCAGCATTTTAAATGAGTATGGATGGATACAATGAATGAATGAATGGATGAATGGAGGGATGGATGAAGGAAACGATACAGAAATAGCAACAGAAAGAGACAAAGAAACATCGAAACCCAATCCGACCGAAACCGACACTGAATCAAGAAGATGATGTCGATCCGATCGGAATACACGACTTAAATATTTATTAAGCATCAAAAGCAATAAATGAACTTGGCTCGCTTTCGGGATACCGAAAACCAATCCTCGACTTATCTCGAAGCACATTTGAATACTTCGATGACGCTATATTAAAAGCATGCTCCCCCTATGGGTGATTTAATCCCACTTAAGACCGTATGTGGCAATGACGACGAACAGCCCATCACTGAGACCATCAGACCGATAGGAAAATCGCTTTTCACTTCGATACTCTGCACCCAGTATGCATACGGAGTATTCGTTTCTAAGGGGTGGTGTTCGGTTTAAATTCGTAGGAATCGAGCGCACAATGCATGTGTTAACAGAGGCTTTGCATAAATCACTTATGCAGCTTAATTACGTGATTATGATTTATGTACGTACATCGACTACTTGAGAACGTGGTCTATCCGGAATAACAGTCGATGGAATAATGTTTTGCCACACTCTCCGATTTAAGACTGAACAACATTGAATCAACCCAAGGGCAAGTTTTGAGAACAGTAGTAGTATGGGGTTATTCGTATTTGCGTGAAGGGTTGCTTCATCAAATTCTTCACCCCAAATAAAACTGTCAAAAGATCGAAACTATTGTACTTGTAGTTACATTAAATTTACTCAAAAGGCACTGTGCGTTGTCGGTGGATTTTGCTCAAGGGCGGTATACTATACTCACTCGTACGACGGCTACGCTGGTTCGGTCACCATCTTTGATGGCTGACGGAATGTCTGCAGGGTGTAGGAAATATTTAATTTTCACACTCGGTATGGTTTTTCACTACACAATGAATAGTCTAAAAATAAGACCATCCATGTCTGTGTACCATTGGGGCAAGGGTAGGAGTAGGAGGTCGAGTGTGGAGAGTAACATAGTGCTTCTGCACATACTCGACGTATAGCAATGATGTTTCCAGATGTGTTAGATGCTGGAAATGCCACATTGTAATCTTTATACTTTTTGAATGACAAGTGCAATTAGCTGTTGTTGGCGGCGGCGTTGCGGCACATCTGTGACCAATTAAATTGATTCACTTCTAAATGGTTGCTACTTCTGTTGGAGGCACTGTATACTCTACTACACTTATTTGCCCACCAACCCTTGTTTTATTTTTATGGGCAATCAGGTAGTGTTGAGTTTTAATTTCTTTTGTCAGAGGCCAATGAACTTTTGTAACATGTTAGAAGGGTGTGTTAATATGCAAATGACGGTAAACGAGGTTCAACAGAAAAGGGTTAATATTTTTGATATGAAATTTGATCTTTAAATACGAGTACGAATATATGTATATATTAATGAATAAATGTGGCTTTTAAATTCGCAAAAGTTAAGCCCTTGCGTACGGTGGGAAAAATAAATTATCAATAACATGAGTATAGACTTAAGTCATATTTTGTCAGCAAACTCATGACATTGCGTCCATTTACAAGACTAAAGTTAAATACTCTCTGTCTAAACATTGAACTATGAGGCGTTTATTTGTGAATTGAAAAAGTTATGACAACGTGATAAAAGCAGCAACTGACTTTACCAAATCACTGTGACAAAGTTTCTGGATTCCACAAGTTATCTTTCAGTATTACCAAATGTTGTAAAAATGGATGAACTTTGTGTTCTTAAACGAGTCCAGTATATGGACTCAACCATTTGCTGCACTGCCTTCAATGAAAATGTACATATTTATAATAGATACAGTTAAAAGAAATGCAAAACATTAATCTTTTATAAGAAAAACCTACACACTTCTAGTAGAGGCGACGAAGTGAAATCGCATGTTGTTATATCGAAGCAATTTGATGATCCTCCCCGAATTTTCTTTCCATCAAAAGGACCTAGTTATGAAAGAGATAAAAAACTCGAATAATAGCTTTCGCTTTAGATTACGACCCAGAATGTTAAATGATTATGAATTGAGAGTATGCACCCTATTTTCTCTCAGATGATGGATAGGATCAGAATTTCAAAAACGAAATACTGTGCATATGTTAGAATACATATTTGTCATAGGACATCGGCTACAGTCAATGATAATTTACTTCAAGACTTCAAAAGCGATCGCATTATGCGATATCATGAAATGTTTAAAAACTTTAGTTAAATATGTGCATACGGCACTACCGAAGGAGCTGAAGGGGTTCTATGACCTCCGGTAAGGAAGACATCTTCTTCTTCTTCTTATCCTTTTATTAACCCTTTCCTCGTTATACGAACTTATGGGTAACGAGTTTCCCATTTTTACTGCATCGCTGCTGCTCCGCTTATGGGGTTGGCTAATGTCGCAGACCGCAGAACGCGTCTACATAATGCTCGGTCCTGGATCGCTTCAGTGGTTAACCCCAGACGTTGTTGCGCATTTGCCATCTGAGAAATCCAGGAATTCTTTTTCCGACCTTGTTTTCTTACAGTTGGAGTGACCGTAGTTGATAGTGCCTTTTTAACCGGATTTTCCGCAGATCTTCTTTGAACGTGGCAATACCAACTTATTCTATTCGCCTCAAGCTGTTCGGTTACCGAATTCTTTATATGTAGACTTCCTCTTATACGCGTAGATCTAATGCAATCGCGTTTAGTGACTCCACTAGACATCCTTAACATTTTCATTTCCGCTGCCGTCATTTTGTTTTTAAACGCTTCGTACATTGTCCAGCACTGTGAACCGTATATAAGAGCTGGTCTAACAACCGTGGTGTAGAGTTTCCCCTTTAATTTAAGTGGAAATTTTCGGTCGCAGAAGATTCCCGAATTTTCCCGCCATTTCATCCATCCCACACTCACTCTGTGGTTTACGTCGTCGTCACATTTCGCTTCCATGTTAACGATTGATCCTAAGTACTTAAAAATAGTGCTTTTCGGAAGAACTATTCCGTCTAACATTATATCCGGAACAGGTCGCAACGGATGCGCAAATGGGCACGTCAAATGCTCCGTCTTTGAACGACTTATTTTAAACCCGTTTCTCTCTAGCGCATTTCTCCATGAATCTAAGGCGTTCTGTAAATCTTCGACGTTATCGCTAAGTATAACTGCGTCGTCAGCGAAGAGAATTGGCGTTACATTTGCTTCGCGCATGCAGTCTTTTAAAAGATAGTCGAATACTACGTTAAAGAGGAAAGGGCTAAGTACGCTTCCTTGATGCACTCCGACATTAACTGGAAATTCTCTCGTTAGTCCAGCAGGGCTTTTAACCGCAGTTTTCACGTTTCCGTATTGTCTTGTATTATTCTAACATACGTTTCCGGTACATTTTGAGACCTCAGCGCGGCCCATATGAGATCCCTAGGCACTCGATCGAATGCTTTCTCGAGGTCGATAAATACCATGTGTAAATCCTTAGACGAATCTCGGTGCTTTTCCATTATTATTCGTAGGCTTTGGATAGCGTCCACCGTCGATCTTCCTTCAACAAATCCACACTGGCTATTATCGAGCTTTATTATTTGCCGAAGACGTTCGTTTAAGACTCTTTCGACGATTTTCATTGTGTGTGACATAAGCTTGATTGAACGGTAGTTGTTGCATTCTCGAGTGTCGCCTTTTCCTTTGTATAATGGAACCAAGAAGCTACTTCTCCATTGATTCGGCATGCGTTGTCCACATTTTAATTTATTTAAAAGTTTCGATAGCCAAACGCTGCCAATCCCCTCCATCTTCGACCAAAACTCTGATGGAATGCTGTCTGGTCCCGCCGCTTTCCCGCGCTTCATTTTTCCAATTGCTATACTTATTTCTTCGATTGAAAAGTCCGAAATTTCCTCCTCGAATAGACCAGCTGTCGGCACGATATCACGTGGAAACTGTTTGTTAAGCAACTCCTTGCAGTATTCAAGCCACCGGTCACAAATTTCCTTTTCATTTGTTAGTAAGCGACCATCTGCGTTTTTGATGTTTTTTGGCGAGGTTATTTCCATTGAATTTTTTCTCCTCTGTGCAGCGAGCTTAAAAATATTTGGCATTTTAGTATTGTACGACGTTTGAACTTCTTGGATAGCTTGTCTTCTATCCGCCGATCGTGAGGATATTTGTTCCAACTCCTGGTACAGGTTTTCCGCTTCTGCCGCTCGAGTTCGAGCCAGGATTTTCTTTGCGCTCTTTTTAAGACGCTCGTATTCAAGAGCCAGTCGAGCTTTTTCGATATCGTCGCTCCGATCGCATTTTGTCCACGCTTGGAATGCACTCTTCTTGTCGGCCACAGCTCGTTTGGTTTCGTCATTCCACCACCATGTTTCTTTGCCGACGTGATGGTATTTCGATATAGTCCCTAGATGGGACCTTGCGTGTGTTATGCATTCCTCGTGCATGCTGTTCCACATTTCTTGCGGGCTAAGTGAGTCTGCGATACCGTTTATATTGTGAAGTACTTCTTTAGCCAGTGCGATAAATCTTGCGCTTCGTTCC
Source organism: Volucella inflata (assembly GCA_928272305.1). Taxonomy (NCBI): domain Eukaryota; kingdom Metazoa; phylum Arthropoda; class Insecta; order Diptera; family Syrphidae; genus Volucella; species Volucella inflata. The sequence continues at coordinate 28,359,754 of OV743717.1, read as the reverse complement.
TTCGATAGATTATAACACCGGATTTTTGGCTTTCCAAACGATGCCCGTGTTTTCGGTGGTTCCGCTGTGAAAAATTCTGTAATGAGCAGACGGTGTTGGCTTACTAGCGATTCTCCAAGTATTACTTTACAGTCCTTAACACGGTTTCTCATCGACATTTTGCAGAGGTGATAATCTATTTGCGTTTCGTGGCCTCCGCTGCTATAGGTGATAAGATGTCGTTGATGTTTAATAAACATTGTATTTAAGACGGTTAAGCCGTAAGCCCTACACGCTACAAGGATGTCTTCGCCAGCTGAATTTCTGGTTACAAAGCCTTTACCGCCGTGGCAGTCCTCATAATCAACATTTGTTCTCCGACGTGGCCATTTAAATCTCCGCCTACGAAGAGCATCTCATCGATAGGTATATTTCTAAGCAAATTACCGAACTCTGACCAAAATGTATCTTTTTCCGATTGGTCGCATCCATTTTGTGGAGCGTACGCGCTAACAATGTTCCACGTTTCATTGTGTATGACGAGTTTAACACTCATCAAGCGGTCGCTTATTTTCAAGATACCAACGATGTTGTTTAGAAGATCCGCTGCAACAACGATTCCAACACCGTTTCGTCCATTGACCGTTCCATGGTAGAACATCTTAAATGCCTTAGTTTTTAAATCTAGAAAACGCGCTTTATTTCCTGTATTACACCACTTCGTTTCCTGTACGCACAGGATTTGTAGAGTTCTGCGACGCATAATCGCTTCCAGTTCTAAACTTTTTGAGGTCATCGATCCGACGTTCCAACTTGCAAACCGAAGTTTATGAAAATATTTTGGAAACTTCATTTTGCCCGCCCCCGGAATCCGTCGGGCTCTGACACAAGCACTTCTGCTTGCTCTGGGATCACCCGAGTGCGTTGCAATCGTGGTGCCCAGCGGGGTAGTGCTATTAATTGCGATCATTTCCATGAAGTTTAAAGTTTGAGTGGTTTGACACTTGTATGCTCATTTCGAATTGATTGACTGTTCTTTTACCCCACCGGTAGTCTCCAGACGTGGGAACCCACTGATTGCATACAAACTTGTGGGAAAGTTTTAAGGTGTTAAAGTGTCACAGGCTCATTTTTGGTGTCAAAGTTGCCTGTATATGATTGGTGTCCCATTTAGTCGCCTCTTACGACAAGCTGGGACGCACTGCGGCACTATTCTTTATCCGATGCCGCACGGACGTTAACCACAGCGGGTCTGTCTTTGGTTTTCCCCATTTTTCAAAAATTACAAGAAAAATATCTATGCAACCTATTGTAATCAAACTTGTTACACAATTATTTGAAACATTTCTTAACAACCGTCGTATTAAGTCAATCGGATACTATAATGTTAAAGTTCAATTGCACTTACCATATATTTAAATTATGAACTACCGCAACAAATCTTTGAAAACCCTGAAGCAACTGTCGAAAAACCGATGCTAATGTTTTAACAAAGAGTGACGGTTTAATGGCGCAGAACAGTGAAAGTGAAGTAAAAGTCAACCAATTGATTTGAATTGAATTTAATCGATTTAAACAGGGTGAGAGATCAGCAAAATGTCGCTACAAATCTCATGAACAGTGAAGCAATTGCATTCACTTATTGGTAAAAATATTTTCTGGATGAATTTTTCGTTTCAAAGAAGGCAAACAAGTGCGCAAACAACTACTAAACGAGGTTGCTCGTTCTTTTTTTCTTTTTTCTTAAAAAAAAAAAAACCAATTGCCAGATTTCGAGTTCTGAATTTTTGTTTTTCTTCTTTGTTAAGATTGAAATAAATATCTCAACATACGAATATTTTTACCGAAGTATATAGCTCAATACCTACAACAACGAGAGGTTTCGAAACCTCTAAGAAGTTTCTCTCTTATCCAAATGTAGGTAAATTTACCTTCTACCCTTGTGATAGATACGATGGTAACATGCACGTTTCAGCAAAATGAAATATATCCAGAAAATTTGTAATATTGATTCCTCAAACCAAAGCGAACATCATTATTTACCTAAATTTCAACGAAGTATGTATGCACATTTCAACTTTTAACCTTCATCTACGACCATACAGTAGAATATTAAACTAACCGCTAACTACTGAAGGCGGTGAGATTTATCTATTCCCTTTGAACTAGAAATAGATTTTTGAGCACTTTTTTGAACACACTTAACTATCTACCAAATATAAAAATTTCTACGGAATATCTTTCCTTATTCTATTTTAATACCGCAATGGTTTGCGAGATACTAAAAATTCACCGACATTACTTAGTCTTAAAACAGAATAAAGTGTGGTTAAAATTCAAAGAGAGAGTAAGCAACTACAAATTTGTAATTCATTATTTCTTTGGTTATACAATCCAAATTAAGAAAAGTGATTCTAAATTTAATAGGCCTGCTGTCTGGAGAAGTACTTCCCATTAGGCGCTGTGTATTTCAACTCATTATTCGAGAAGCACACGTGTAATTTGATGTAACCTTCTCGAGACTAATAAGGGTCTTCCTGACTAAAGCAATCGTCAATCTTAGCTCAACCCTTTTATTTCTGCTCGCATAGGTGACTATTTGAATAATATCTCACTGTTTTATTTGTTTGTATCAAAAAACTGTCGACAAAAGTTCTTGTGTTATAATAACACGTTATAACGTGGGACACCAGAATCTCTTTTACAAGAATTATACATATGAATTGAAATATCTATAAAATGTCATGGATAGAAAGGGTCAAATTTTTAATGTCAATGCTGATAATGTACACGTACATCCTTGTCGTGTCGCTTCTTCGAAAGGTTAAGAATTAAAATTCTGGGTAAATTAGAAGATTACTTTCAGATTTTTATTTTATAATTTAGAATTTTGAATGAAATATTTATGGCGGATAAAAGGTAACGAATAAGTAAAGATCTTTACTTAAAGCAAGTCCTTTTTTTAAAGAAAATTTAAAAATAAAACGAAGAGATGTTCTTTACGAGTAGTAAAGCATAGAACGAACGACGAAATGACAATACAAGAATTCTTTTCCTCAATTTAAACAACTGATCTTCTGCAATTGTTCCAAAAATAAAACAAGATTATTACGCAATCTCACTTACCACGAGATAGCCAATAGAATCAATATTCTCTTCAATTTTTAACCCAAATGTTAGGGCATTCGCCTGATCTGAAACCTGGTAAGTACCAGTACCAGTACTGAACTTCTCATATAATATCCTTTGTAATTATTGCTTTTAAAAGCGTTTTTTCAGACCGTGAGTTAGTAATATTAGACTAGCTTTATGTATTGTTATAAAGAGGTTGCTTCATCACTACCAGTTTTTCTGAATTCGAATTTGGGACTCGTGTACTCTTACCTAGTATCAGCAAAAAGATCTATACGTTATGTTTAATACGAATATATCTTTTACTGATAATTCTTCCCCCAATCTTAAATTACAATGCTTTACAAAATTGTTTAGATATTTTTATTGAGCCTTTCTTATAAGTTCAACTCAAAGTATTGTCAAACATCAAACCTTTTCGAAGTCAACCTTTTTCAAAGAAAGATTCAGGACTCAAGACGGGTTCTGCTCGGAATGGGAAGTTTGTTTAGACAATCTTACAAGCGGAATGATATCAAAGACACGTCATATACATCGTGTTTGCAGATGAAAGCCGGAGCAACTTGTCTAAGCCCAGTTCCAGTGACAAAGTGCACCAGCACCACATATAATTATCATGAGAACTTTGTATGTTTTCGCTTGAAAAACAGACATAAATTTGCCAAACTCCTCAGCATGCTAAGAACACCTAAAAATTATAAAGATGGAAGACCTCAGAGTAGACCACAAATGCGCAATCATTGTGAACAACTTGGTGTCTCCAAATGCCTGACAGCAGCCAATGACTTTAGCAATTAAAGATTCTTAATGACCATAGAAATTAAGACGGTCAATACAGAACACGAGGTGGGAATTGACAATTTATAACGCTTCTGTATTTAAATCGGCTAGCGACTATCTAGTGTGGATTCTAAAAAAAATCACCTACGACACTATTTGCATTTCTCATGTTACAACTTAAAGCAACAACTTGACAACCTTTGGAGTTAGCCGGAGAGGATGTAAAACTCAACTCCTCCTCTGATTTTTTCTATTCATCTTAAATCACAGTCATACTCTTGAAGGGATTCTAGTTAAAGGACAACTGATTTTTTATTGGAATCTTATTTTCCGGGGTATTCTTAAGAGTCTATCACTATACGGTAATCCGTATATCCGAGTCGCTTTATATGAACGGGCATCAATTAATCCAAAAATAAATACCTCGACCCATGAGTTACGATCGGAGGTTAAAGCGGATTTCATGTTCATGGCTAAAGCATACAAAAGCTTTTCGTTTATAGCCACGTAAGTTCGAACATTTTTTCTTCTGAAATCATAAAAAAAGCTGAAAAGCTGATTGACGCTAATCTCCGTCATAGCGTGAATAACTTGCTTCTGACTTTTCAATATGCTTATTAAAATGAAGAAGCAGTACTAACAGCACTGTACTCAATTGAATGCCTGACTACAAAAGTTTTTAGTGTTAAAGAATATGATATGACAACTTAGTCGAACCACACAAAAATGATGTTATTTCTTCGTTTCTATGAAACTTGTTAGTCAGAAAGTCATACGAAAATATCTCAATATTAACTATGCATGAGTACAAGGACGGAGCCGGTTCCCGGATAAACAAATATAACTGATTGCGATTAATCCAAGGCATACCTCCACTTTTGTTGTGATATGGAAATGGTTGAATATTGAATGGTCAACATTGACTCAGTGCAGTCAAAATGCGAATGCCGATATTACAACGAAACAACCGATATTGCATATATATGTACGCCGTGCGCGTATCCCAAAGTTTTTGAGGTCAAAGCACTAGTGATCATGCGGTCAACATACTCGTATATGTACAAAAGACTTTCACATAAGTCGTCTTCATCTTACTAAATCAATATTGCTTTGTACAAAATTCTTCACTCTTTCAATAGAGACCGCAGATCACACAGATAATATTTAGTTCACGACAATCAAAAAAGTTGTATTCGCTTAGGGCAGGAACCTTGTATACAGTCATTACTCAGTTAAGGTTTGATACCCAAATGACACTCATACAAGCAACGGTTGGCAAAGGTTATTCTTCGTCAGCTTCCGATAAACAAAATAGTTTTTAGTAAACCACGCCAAGCAAGAGGGTAAATAATTAATTGGCTAAGACCCCGGCTTAAACCTTAAGCATATTTATAAGTTCTTAATACAAACACATGACTTAAATTCTCAGCAAATATAGGATAAAAATTAGTATTCTTACGAGTTTTCCGAAATTCACGCAAGAAGACGTTTTTAGTTAATAATTGAGCAGTTTTTATTGATTCACTAGCTGACCCGGCAAACGTTGTTCTGCCATATAAATTATTTCAACCAATATATGTTAAATAAAAAATAACGAATGTATTGTAAGTGTGTTTGAAGATCGATAAAATGACAAGCGCGTCGCTGAATGGAATCGTTAGACCATTGCACTGTGTACGAATTCGATGCAATATATCGTCAGTCATTGAATTTTTGTGTTTATCACACAAGGTGTCTGCTCATCCGAGAAACATCCGAGGCGAATAGCAGATGAATTTGTGTTGCTGTACAGGCAAATGCTGCTTATGCAAGCATATCTACCCAATGATTGTCGTCTTTGAGCAAGCCGAGTGCAAGGCATGCATCTTTATACATTTGCGTATAAATATACTGTGCGTTTATCTCGAAATGAGAATGGGCCGTTGACATTAACCGACAACAGTCGCAGATAGAAAAACTCAGTCTGTCTTGGAGTGACTGTATAAATTAAAACATTTGGTGTTAAATGTTTTTTAAAAAAAACTTTATTTTGGCAGCGTGTCTGCCTATACAAAATTGACTTAACAACTGAAAAAATGATTCTAAACTAGGAGCTTAAATACTAAAATTATGCTGACCAGCCAGCTACCTGTCGTGGGAACGGATGTGCTTTCTGCAGGTTTAGTTGAAACGGTGTCATATTGTGGTTTGCTTATTGCTTGTTGATTATGCTGACGATGTTTTTTGAACTGTTGCCGGTGAAGCATAGGTGTCATGTATCGAGCGTTGTGAACATGTGTGAACTTCTGCTATTGACCTGTAATGCTGTTTATGTTGACGAATCAAATGTTGATACTTGTGTGAACTTATGCTGTGTTAACTCCTCCCGTCTTAAGTTCCAACGTCCTCGTTGGACATTCAAAAATATGGAATTTGATTAAAGCTCATAACTTTGGGTGATTCGGGATATTTTATTTCTTTGGGTATTTCCTCTGCTCTTGAACTTGTTGGTATGTGAAATGAAATGGGTAATACGGGTGATCTTGGCTTAAAGCATCTGTTTTTAAGTGCGAAGATGGCGACAGCTATTATTATGAATGTTGTTATGCTAAAGTTTGCCATCAGGCCTAGCTGATTCTTTGTCCTCAGGAGTTGTATTTCTTGCGTATTATTAGCATGAAGGTCCTTCATTGCTTCTAAGGTGAGGATTTCTTCGAATGCTTTCTGGGAAGTAACGGGCTGTAATATGGCTGGTAATGGTTTGTATCCAGGGACTTCTTTTGAAGTGAAGTTTTTACCATCTATCATGATGCTTTCGTTTACAAAATGAACGACAAATGTTCCGGAGAGATTTGTTGTGACGTTGTTGACAATGATGGAACCATTGTATTGATTTAGCAGGAGAGTTCCTGGTTCTATTACTTCTATCGTTGGTACATGCTGGTTACTGGTTTTGGGGCAGGATGCTTGCTGGCTTCTTAAAAGTCTAGGTATACAAGATGTTTCGCTTATATCTATTACATTATTACTATTACATAATTTTAAACTACCGTAATCTACACAATTTTCTCTTAAACCATAAATTATATTATTACAATTTAAAACTTTTTCATATGGAATTTTATTAATCGATTTCTGTAATTTAATAGGTTTAACCAATAATACTTGACATTGTTTTTCATCGGTGATCGGAACACCTATAATATAAATTATTGACGAGTTACTAGATGCAATTTTTATGGTAGCAAATTCAATTGCTTCTTCAATGTTTATATATGGAATTTTATTGTTTTCAAAAGTTTCTTTTATAATGTTGAGTTCCTTATCATCTAATATAAATGAATTTATTAGGCCAGTTTTAGCCCAGTGTACAGCATATTCTGTGTTAATTATTTCTTCTTTTATTATTTCTAACTGGAATTTCAAATTTATTGCTAGTTGGTTTCTTAACATATCGCTATTTTGTTCAAATCTTAAAATTTGGTTAGTTACATTATTGAGTTTATTTATCCTCTCTAATACTACTTTGTTTAAAACTACTTGTTTGTTATTATTCTCAAGAACATTGTTTATTTTTTCAGTTAGGATAATTAAATCATCGTGGTCTGGATTCCCAGCAATCCATTTCCACGTTTTGCCTATAAAATCTAGTGATCTTTTGGTTTTAGGTTTAGGTTTGAGTCTATCCAGGTGGGTTTGGATTTGGGAAAGTTCGTGGATAAGGAAGGGATAAATTGGGTCTCTGTTGGTTACTCGTGAATTTATAGTTGACTTAATTTCATTAACTTTTTCTTGATATTCATCTAATGCAATTACGTGTATTAATCGGAATGTCCCTGTCTGTATTCTTGCATTTCCCATGTGCCATGCTATTGCTTGAGAGGTTGAGTAATCCAAAATTTGAATGCTGCCGAGGCATGGAGTAACAAGGAATCTGTAAGGATAAACGTTAACTTTTAATGAGGGTTTTATGGACTACCTTTCCCGATTGTGTTAGGACTGTTGTTGTTTTGTCCTCCTTAACTATTTCCTTCTTGAACCTGGGAGATAGTTTAGTTCCTAAACGTTTATTAATTTTGACATAGATAGTCTCGCCAGGATTGTAGGTTTTAATAGTCTGTTTACTCTTGTTGTGATAGGTTAGGTCTTGGGCTTGTTTAGCTTTCAATCGTTCAACATTTTCCTGCCTTGCTTTTTCGTAAGTTTCAGGGTTGATGCTTACAGTACGGCCAAAGAATACCTCTATTGGTCGTTTCTTTGTCGTTGAATGGATTGAGTAATTGTACTCGTATACCGAACGATCGAGTAACTCCTCAAATGATCTGTGTATGTTATCAGGTTTGAGGCAACGCATGATTTCGGATAGCGTTGAGTGGAATCGTTCCACTTGCCCATTGACTGTGCTCGTATAAGGTGGAGTCGTGTAGACCTCTATTCCTAACTGATCTTGGAGCAGGAATCGGATGGATGCTGAGTTGAAAGATTTTTCATTGTCAAAAACAACGATTTTAGGGACGCCAAAGGCGAAAAGAATTTGCCGTAAAGGTTCTCTCACATCCTCTATGGCTTTAGACTTCAGAATTCGGGTCTGGGCATATTTTGAGAATTTATCCACAGCAGTCAGGACTAAATTTTTCTCGGTAGAGTAGATATCTATGTGGATACTGTGACCGGGATATTGAGGGATTGGCGTGGATTGTAGTTCTGGCTTGTTAGGGTGGCGATCATATTTATATTGCTTGCAAACTGAACATTGTCGGACTATCTTATCCACTTCGGATCTCATTTTCGGGAAGTAAAAATGTTGGATTAGCTGGTTTTTATTTTCTAAGCTATTTCGGTGAGCTCTTTTGTGTTCCTTTAGTATTTCCTGTTCTCGTTCTATTGGGTCTGAAATATCTTTTACTAGTGTTTGTGTAAATCTAGATTTATAGGACCTGAAATGAAGTGGGTAGATTTTTTGAATTTGTCCCATGACGGGTTCTGAAACATATAGCCCATTTATAACACTAGGGTTTAAATATGTTTTTAGAATATGAATAAGAGTTTCCTCAGAGTAATTTTTTCTAACGATTATGTGACGATGGTAGGTGGGGAAAGGGATTTCGAACTTATAACTTTCTTCATCTCCAGTTGATAGCATTATCTGACTTTTGAAGGCATTTATGGGTGCTTCCACAGCTGGTATTAGTTCATGCGATGAACTTTCATCACTGTGTATAGTGGGTGTCATTGAGTTAATCTGAGTTATTCTTGAAAGTGCATCAGCCACTACATTACTTCTTCCAGGTTTATACTGCAGTTCGTAATTGTACTCCTCTAGAATAGCTTTCCATCGCTTCATTTTGGAGTTATGGTTTTTAGAACTCAATGCATAGGTTAGCGGCTGATGGTCAGTAAAAATTCTGACCCTTGCTGTTCCGTACAGGTAATTACGTAGCGTCTTCAGAGACCAAATTATGGCGAGCATTTCTTTCTCATTTGCCGCATAATTTTCCTCAGTCTTACTCAATGTCCGAGAAATGAATGTTATTGGCCGATTGTCTTGAGATAAGACAGCGCCTAAAGCTACATTTGAAGCATCGGTTGTTAGTTCAAAAGGTTTTTGGAAATTTGGGTATGATAGGATTAAATCCTGTGATACCAATGTGCTTTTAATTTTTTTGAATGCTTCTAAACCTTCAGAATTCAGAGTAATGGATGTCTTTTGAGACTCCGTTTTTGAGATTCTCCCTTCTTCTCCTCTTAGTAGGGAAGTTAAAGGTTTTGCGAGTTGCGCATAATCTTTAATAAAACGCCTATAGTAGCCGGAAAGGCCTAGGAAGGATCGAAGTTGTTTCAATGTTTTGGGAACTGGGAAATTCGCGATTGCCTCTACTTTATCAGGATTCGTCCGAATTCCATGACAAGAGACTATGAACCCAAGAAACTCCACCTCATTTTTAAAAAAATTACATTTGTCCAGTTGGACTTTCATATTGGCGTTCTGAAGAGTTTCAAATACTTCGGAAATATGTTTAATGTGTTCCGTTTCATTCTCGCTATAGATGATGATATCATCAATATAGACGTAGCATGATCTTCCTATAAACGCGCGGAGTATATCATCTAGGGCTCGTTGGAAAATTGAAGGCGCGTTCTTCAATCCAAACGGAAGCCTAGTGAACTCGTATTTTCCGTTATTAACAGAAAATGCGGTTTTTTCTATATCGGAATCTTTAAGCGGTATTTGATGAAATCCGCTGCGGAGGTCGAGAACTGTGAAATATTTACTATTGCCAAACTGGGAGAGAACCTCGTTAATATCAGGTATGGGATATCGATCAGGTATTGTGACGGTGTTTAATTTCCTATAATCAATCACCATTCTGTATTGTTTATTCCCTTGGGAGTCGCATTTCTTGGGTACGACCCATACTGGTGAATTATAGGGTGACCGGGACGGTCGAATAATACCATCAGTTAAGAGTTTCTCAATTTGGGTTTCGATTTCGGGTCTTAAGGATGCAGGGTACGGATACGATTTTGTATAGACTGGAGTATCAGTATTGGTACGGATTTCACCTGTGACCTTGGTCGTATAGGTGAGTCGTTCATCAGGTTCAGAAAATAAATTCGAAAATGTTTGTGTTAGCACTCTTATTGAATCTTTTTGCCAATCGGTCATGTGGGTAAATTTTGTTTCAAGAGAATTAACTGAAGGAGACTTGAGTTGATTTATTTTAATTTTGACGTTGTTAAGGACTTCCATATAGCTATCCTTTGCGTAAATTACAGCAGATAAAGCTTTTAAGCTGTCATTCCCGAGGATGCCATGGAATGACTTTAGGGTAGGTAGAAGGAAAAATTTGAGTTTTATATTATTGTTAAAGAGATTAAGAAATGTGTGTTGACTAACTTTAACATCTCCCGCAATGGATTTAGCGTAGAAGCAAGAATTATTCAAGATGGGGTTTTCCACTAGTGCCGACTGGATGTAGTTCTTACTAGATCCAGTGTCTATTAGAAAATTTAAAAACTCGCCACTCTTCGTTCTACACCGGAAATAGGGTAACGAAGAGTACGTTAACCTAAAAAATTCAAATCCGTATATTCAGGAACGGTCAAAGTATCCATAGCGCTGTTGGTGTGGTTCTCCGTAGCGCTAGGGGTTTCTTCAAGAGGTGAATACTGATTAAGAGTCTGGCTGTAATTTGCGTCTTCCATTGCCATAGCTTGGAAATAATTTTCAAGATTTATTTGTTCTGTATCTATATGATAATTTCGTTGATGTTTATTTGGTATATGCTGTTGAGGGTGAGGTCCAGGAGCTCTCTTTGTGGCGAATCCAAATGGTGTGGAAGGCTTGCTTTGGTGATTTGCAGCTGCTGTTTTAATCGTTGAAGCGTCCATAGGTTCCGGCTTCGGTTGAGGTTTCGTAAAGATTTGAGGGACTCCATTTGGTTGAGGGAAGTGGGGTTGATAATTGTATTGAGGAAACTGTACATGTTGTTGGTTTCGATCCCCTTGCGGTTGAGTTGGCCAGATTGGTCTAAGTTGAGGTACTTGGTTAAATTGTGGTGGCAGATATTTCGGGTGAGGATAAAATTGCTGGATAGGAGTGTGTGGATTGGGTTTACGCGGTTGCTGCTGAGGTGGTGAGCCGTTATTAGGCTTCTTCACCGAATTTTGATTGTTGTTAGCATATACGGCACGAAAGTTTTGGTTCTCAAGCTTGAGGCACAAGTGCAAAGCTTGAGGGAGGTCTGCTGGTTCACGGATACCTAACAGTCTAGGCAGATCGCCTTTGAGCCCTCTTACAAAGGTGTCTAGCGCTTTGTCCCTATACACTTGTGTGAGAAGGGTCGTAGACTCTTGAGAGACTTCCATACAGGCAATTTTGTTTAAGATTAGTGTCAAATGATTGTACACGGCTTGATAAAATTCGTGAATGGTAGAGTGCCCCTGTATAAGAGAAGTCATTTGGTACTCCAAGGTACCCAGATCTCTCTTATCCGCGTAATGCAAAGTCAGGCAACGCGACATGGCTCTCCATTCTAGCGGTGTGTTATATGATTCGAGTGCATTGTCTGCACTGCCAGTTATTTTATTACGTATCACCGATAATATCCCATAATATTTAGGGGTTCCTCTGAGGTGTTCGTAAATACGCAGGATCCGATCTACGCTTTTCTTCCATGAAGAAAACTCTATCGGGTTCCCTGAGAATTCCCTAAGACTCTTTACAATGTCAGGGATCCTTTCCAGATCGGATAGGTTCCCTGGCAGTTCGGGTCGGATTTCCTGGTCCCGTCCTGTTGCAATATCGGCATTTGGGTTAAGGATAGAGTTAATGACCTGTCTACCCTCATTCTGGAATACTCTATTCACTATCTCTGTCACGAGAACAACTAATTCTGGGGTTAGGTTTTGGGTAGGTCTGGAAGGATTAGGTTGGGCTTGTTCTGGGTTAGACATATTTGTCTATACTTTTGGAGAAAACGAGTTCAAAATGAGTTCAAAACGAGTTCAAAACGAGTAAGGAATGATTTTTTTAAATTTCAAAAAGGTAGATATCTAATGTTATTCGTTGATTCAATATGTATTATTATATTAATTTGATATATATTTTTTTTTTTTTTTTTTTTTTAATGAATGAATGTGTTTCACTTTTCTTAAAACTATGAATAGTTATATTAAATTTTCACTTTTCTTAAAAGTATGAACAGGTATATTAAATTTTCACTTTTCTTAAAACAATATTAACTTAGTTTAGACTAATCTAACTTACAATAAGATCGAAAGCATCTCCACACTGGCGTTGTTGAAGTCTCCTTTTTGTCCGTTGGCTTGCTCAGATCCCTCGGTGACTCAGGTTCAAACTCACGCACTAAAGGGTGTGGCTCACTAAGGGTGTTCTTAGGACCGTCTTAACGAGACTTTCGTTTGGACCGGTAACCGAATGTTCTGAACGCACTTGCACTTCTTGAGGACTTTTTGGCGATTTATGTGTTCTTCCGCAAACGCACTTGAACTACTTTAGGTCTTTTGGCGATATATTAAGTTCGTCCCGCACTTGAACTACTTGAGGACTTTTGGCGATTTATATCGAACTTAATCGGTCGAACACTATTACCAGACACACGCGATACCGGTCCCTGCTCGGGCGCCAATTAAAACATTTGGTGTTAAATGTTTTTTAAAAAAAACTTTATTTTGGCAGCGTGTCTGCCTATACAAAATTGACTTAACAACTGAAAAAATGATTCTAAACTAGGAGCTTAAATACTAAAATTATGCTGACCAGCCAGCTACCTGTCGTGGGAACGGATGTGCTTTCTGCAGGTTTAGTTGAAACGGTGTCATATTGTGGTTTGCTTATTGCTTGTTGATTATGCTGACGATGTTTTTTGAACTGTTGCCGGTGAAGCATAGGTGTCATGTATCGAGCGTTGTGAACATGTGTGAACTTCTGCTATTGACCTGTAATGCTGTTTATGTTGACGAATCAAATGTTGATACTTGTGTGAACTTATGCTGTGTTAACTTATATACTCGGCCCAAAGTGTTTGATTCGAATATGCCGCAATTGGTGTGCCTTGCTTTCGGAGCATCCATTTTTTTGGTTGGATTCCATGTGAAATGGCGTGGTACTTTGGTGTTTGGAGTAATGTTCGTGCAAAGGCACCGAACATGTCCGTACGATTAAACAATTCGAAAAATTCGGTGAGTGTAGTTTTTGGTAGATTCATGGCACGCTCAATTGCTGTCTCGTTGGTGAAAAATACGCGCTGGCCGTTTTCAAGATGGACAGCTAAATGTATAACTGCTGGGTCCCGTTCATGAATTTGGAACCAAAGATACGCCAGACAGCTTCATTTGAGCTGAAGAAGCGGCCAATATGGCTACCATTATTATTTTTCGTCGTTGTCACTCAATCGAGGACATTCACATCGATATTCTGAATTTGAAACACAGCCATATCGCTTAATCGCCTTTATTCACATACTCGTATTTGCAAATGTATTTTATGGAAAAAATTTCTCGGTAGGGACACCCTAATCACCTTAAGGTATGAAATATACTTTACTGCCTATTCTTATACCTACTAAACGCACACACAAAATTTCATAAAAATCGGTCAAGCCGTTTCGGAGTAGTGCGACCACAAACACAGTGACACGAGATTTTTATATACTATATATGATGATGATGGTAAAGTATAGCGTATAGGTTTATGTATGAGATTTAGCCACAGGAAACTTTTATTGTCCCGCCAGTCGTATTTTTAAATAAGAATGGTCAAATGATGCCTTCAGCCTAAGATCCGCGTCAAATAGTGCCACGTTGTATATGCATTTATTTCTCAAGAATGTATCAATGAAAACGAGCATCATCGCTGAATATAATTTTGTTTGAAAAATCAGCATCTACTTATTATTGTGCCAGATCGAATAGTTCTTGAGACAATTGCACTTTGTAAATGCAAATCTTTCATCAGAATACGCTATGGAAAGCATCTCGAAATGTCAAATTCTTGACCGTGGTTCTGAATTGTAAGTTCCTGGACTTCCACGAACTGACTTTATGCTTTGTGTTGAACAACGACCAGTGTGACTATTGATCCAGCCTCCGCAAATTTTTGATATACTCATTTTCACAGTTGATGAAGTTAATTGTTTATTGTTCAATTTTTTTCGTACATTTGGCGCAAAATCATATTATGCGTGAATTTCGAGGTATCCTTTATATGCAGGCCTCATTGCAAGCAGACTTAGTTTATTCTTGATATTTTTTTTTATAGTAACCGCGCTCAAGGGCTTATTGGTAATGCAGATCCAAGTTTACGTGGGTTGGTCTTAATGAAGCATTCAATAATACACTCTACAATTAGCTAATGAACAAAGAGTTCGATTTTTGAAACATATATTCACTTTACAAACAAGTACCAATACAATACGTGCCTGGAGGAGACTAGAAAGAAAGAGTGAAAAGATTAATTGATGTAGCTTTAGAATTTCTGTAGTCACGAAAGAACAGATCTCATAGTGAAAGCTGCAGGAATTAAGAAACATATCTTACAGTAAAATCCCAACACGTACTCAGAATTTAAGTGCGATGGAAGTCCATTTGCATAATATCGATTATGCTTCATTTCGATGATAAAAATAGTATGTTTACGCTATGGAGAATTTTAAACAGTGTATTCACCATATTTTTCGTTGTTACCTCAAAACATGAATCAAACCAATTTAGGAAGGCAGAAATTTCATAAAAAATCGCCAGTTGCAGAACTCGTTTGCCCGATTTCCGAGTGGTGATTTTTGAGTTGAAGCACTCATCGCTGTGGTAGGCCTTTCAAGATATTGATTTCGAAAATTAAGCAATAAGAATTGGGATCAGCTTCACCACATTGCTTCCGCTTTAAAGGTGTCTATTGGAAGCGTTTATGGTCATTTGAAATCACTTGACTTTGTAAAGAAACTTGATATTTCGGTGTGGTGTTTCACCATGACCACACACAGTATTGATCATGCGGTCATCGAACAAAACGACTAATAAATCATTGATTAATGTTCATTACGTATTAAAATTAAACACACTTGATGACCAAATGAAAAGATCTTGTATTTCTCTAACATGCGTCATAACTGTAATCTGCCGTTTGTTAATATGAATAGCCTTAATACTAATTTAAAACTACAAAAATTCTATATTGTCACAAGAGTCGTTTTCAAAAGACTCTTATATCCGACTACAATGCAGTTTGTATTTATACCTACCTTTACCCATTAGGTCACATTAGTGCACCAATCTAAGATCGTATTGTTTTTAAGTATTTGACGGACATCACAGGCGCTTCCGGTATTGGAAAAAAAACAGGCGACATCTTCAATGTGCACTATGGTATAGTGATTTTACGTTTGTCCCCTCTCTTTTGTTTTGTAACCCCTGCTGTGTATGAGGAACCCACAAGGGTTGTAAAAATTTTATTGACCCAAAATAAACTAATCACAAAGGTGAAGAACAAAGTAGTAAAACTAATGAAATACCAAATGATGGTTTAAATGAATTTTTCTAGTAATCGCTTAATGACATGGCTCTCTTGGATTTTACAACATTTTATCTTTGTCGTGTAAATTCCACATTAATCGCTTATTCATGATTCACAGTGGAAGTCTAAATATCGCGGTTGAAGAGTTTTTTGACCTTACACATGTATCTGATATATCTACACTTACAAGTGCAACAAACTACATATCTGTATGATGTGTGGATATACCTATATGTATATTCTAGAAAAAAGATACGACACTTTTGTTGTTTTCTGCCAGTGATGCCCATCACTGGGGAGTTATGAAGAGAAAAGCAAAATCTCCCAGATAAAAATCTCCATACCACACTCATTAAAGTATTTTCGTCGTCTGTCGTTTGTTGACACGTCTTCCTCTCTAAGCTATCAATTCTCCATTTTATTCATTTATTCGGATTTTTACTATTTTTCTTCAAGAGTTTTCTGTTCCTCCGCCTCCACACTTTGTAAACAAGACATTTTATAAAATACATCTCCTAAAATACAAATCAACTTGAATGCATCGTTAATTTATTCCGTTTGACAATTGATGCTCTTATTAGCTCTCTGGCATAGCCTCGGACTCAGCCCAAGGCCCACCACCAAATTTTTCAGGGAAGTTTAACGTTTAACTACAAAATAACAGAAATTCTGTTGTGCTCAGCAGGATGGGAAACGTGATAGATACACAAAACCTCCATAGACAGGCAACGGATGCGGCACGAAGATCGACTAGTACTCGCATTTGTATAGTATTTTATACAACCAACATAGATATGTCGTAAACTATAGGTCCCATTGAATAATTGTATTTTTTAGCCCCCCTAATGTCTGATGATTGTGTGAGTTCTCTCTATTTTATTACCGCTAAGCTTTGCTTATTTTCATTTACGGAAGAATTGTAATATTCAATGAAATATACAAAAAAGATAAGACACACAAATGAAGTACGAAAGGAAAACAGACAACTAAATGACATGAATATTTATGAGCAAAAATATTCGTTGCTTTAAGCCGACGTGGATACACTGTATCTACACCATGATAAATGTTTGTTTTCTCATATAAATTTATTATTTTTGCTTTCTAAGATTTCTTAGAAAACGAGAATTTATACACACTGTCAGGAGGTAAGTACAAGTTAAAAAAAAATATATATATATTCATATTTAGTGCTTTTGGAAAAGATAAAGGAGGAGTAGATACTCGAGAGAAAGCTCAGAAGAAACAAACTTATTGCAGACATGAGTCTGTCCCTGAAGTAAAATATTATGAGAGATATATGCAAAACAGTTCCAATTCGAAAATAATATCATAACCTATTTATCTACTTTGAATAAAGTCCTATGTCAATCGAAACTGTTTGCATGACAGCCTTAAATATTTCATTAGAACATGATGTGTTCGGAGTTCAACCTCTGACCATTGCTTATTTATTCTCACCTCTGTTGATAGATACAAATAGGAAAAGCTTACAACAGAGGAAACCAGGACATTGAACTATTGAACAACATTCAATAATAATAATAATAATACATAGCAGTTAGGGTGTAAGGGATTGTAAAATTATGGTTTATTGTGCCCCCATTCTCTACTGCCTACATTGAAGATTTAATTTTGGGTTCAAATAACATATACAGGGGTGTCCAATTGAACTGCAACCGACTTCAGAAGGCTATAACTTCTAAAACTGTTGGTAAAACTGCGTTATATATCGCTACGTTATTGTTGTAATTAACAGGCAAACTATTTTATTAGCGCATAGCAGATGTGCTAAAAACACAGCTATAATTACTGCTATATACTGCAGTTTCTGCAATTCTTCTTAATTTCATCCGAACCCACCTGACTATTAAACATATTTCCAACCGAAAAATGCTTAAAGATTTGCCTACGAACTCCTTGTTTTCATCTCTTGTGCCAAACACTTCTGCAATTGTTCCTTAATCAGTTCTCTATCTCTGTGGCACTTTCTCGTTAAGCTGGTCAATTTGTAGACTGAGGATTCGTCGCTCGAACTGTTTCTATGCTTTTCTGTTGTTCATAAGTTTGTAACTCAAAGTTCACTGATAAATAGAAGGTGGGGCTAAAGTAATGTGATAATGTAAATGTGCAACAATTTTTCTTATCACGTCAAATGTTATTGTGGCAATGGCAGCCAATTCACATTATGACATTACTTTTGTCCTACCTTGTATTTCTTTAGATCCGAACGATGTGAAAGCTGAATATACGTTTACGGTTATAAAATAGAGTTGAATAAATATTAGTACCGCGTGAGAATGCAGAGAGCAATAAGAATCCCTCTGAACAGTTAAGTGTGTTTAGAATTTACGAAAATTGACCCTCATGTATTAGTTGGCGTAAAAACTGTCATGAGCAACGGCCAAGTAAACTCAAACTACTTGAGTTGCAGGTGTATATGAGACTTAACTAAAATTAAATCGGAAATTTGCTTCAATATAGTTTTAACCATGATCGTTCACGTACACATTAGTTGAAATATCATTGTATTGAATCCTATTTTCAAACTACAATAAATAAATGGTGCATCTCGTAAGACACAGAATTTGATAAATTTATGATTTGTTTAAAATGTACACGCTTCATAAATCATCCTTTAGCTGGGACTGAAAAAATTACTATTTAACAGCTCAACCTCAACCAGCCTTAACGTGTTCCATAAATATAAAATTGCCAGAAGTATGGATGTTGTACATTGATACTTACATAAATAAGTCATAATAACTGATGCTTAGTTTAATACTAATGTCAAACACGATGAAATTAGCCGAACAAGTTTTAAATTAACGCCTCCGTCAAATAGTCAAACAATCGATCTCATCATCGACCTCGAGCTTGAGGTCTCAAGAATATCTGGTGAAAACACCAAGTCAACGCCAAGGAAACGCAAGCGACTGTTATTATTTGCCAGAAATAGAAACTTTCTGTCAGTAGCTTGCCTATCGTGCAACTGTGCGTTACAGTGAATTTTCTATGGCTTAGCTATTCGCAGAAACTGTAACTCCAAGGGTGACATGAAAAAAGAGGTATGGGCAACATTCTACCATTACGGCTCAACAGACAGCAACTCTCAACATCATCGTGGTACAAGCTGTCATCAAACCAATCTTCGAAGACCTCAGCAATCACAAATTGTTGGAGCGCTGAGTTGGCAGATATACCCAAAACAGCAACGAGAGTTTCAACCAATTTGTTTGGAAGATAGCTCTAAAAACGATGAACAGCGGGGCCAAAATCGTTAACATTGCTGTATTTCTTGCAACATGCACGTTCAATAATGGTGTCACCTCATTGTTTGGAAATCATGAACGTGTTAGCAATATCGGTCCGGTCGGGAGCGCACTTGTACGCTGCTCAAGAAGACGAAACTCCCATAACGAAAGCCGAGCTGCAAGCGCAAGAACAGACAAAAGAAAGTCGCCAAAATTTAGAAGCTATGCACATTCCGTCGACATGTAAGTTGAAAAATTTCATTATTTATTCATTCCCAAGTTTAAACGCGTTTTTCAAACCGCTACCCAAAATTTCTCAAAAACAAATGAACCGATTGCCTTGAATTTTGTGGTTATTCGCTACACCATTATCTAGTACTTGTCATAGCATTTTTTTTCGTTACTAAATTTTTGATTTATAATTTAAAATCCAACAATTATTGTTTTCGGTATTTTTTTTCAGATGATTTTTGAAGAAACGACAGTGGCTACCGCAGATTTATTTTACGACGCACGCTCCAAGAATTATCCTTGTATATTTTTGATATTCTTAAAAAAATCAAACATATTTCTGATTTATTAAGATAGTAAAGCCCCCAATCCGAAATTTACAAGTTTTCCTTTAAAAAATTCACAACAATCACCTTTTTTCCCGACTCCATGGTGTGCCATATATCTCCTATAAAATGCTCTGCTGGAGTAACTAAAGAATTTCCTGTTAATGTGGGAGTGCACCAAGGAAGAGTTTTTAGCCATTTCCTCTTTGACGTGGTTTTAGATTACCTTTTAAAAAACTGCATGCAAGAAGAAAATGTTACATCAATTCTTTTCGCCGATGATGCAGTTATCCTGAGCGATAGTGTCGTAAACAAGCAAAAAACCCTAAATAGATGGAAGGATGCGCTAGGAAAAAACGGGTTAAAAATAAGTCGTTCGAAGACGGAGCATCTAACTTTTCCATTTCCAGATCCTTTGACAACTATCCCAGAAATTA
Organism: Volucella inflata; assembly: GCA_928272305.1. NCBI lineage: Eukaryota > Metazoa > Arthropoda > Insecta > Diptera > Syrphidae > Volucella > Volucella inflata. The sequence goes on along the minus strand of OV743717.1, from coordinate 28,339,602 downwards.
TGTTGGACGGACAAGTTCTTCAAAAGAGCTCTAGGTTTAAATACTTGGGATCGATTGTGAAAATAGAAGCGAAATGTGACAAAAACCTTAAGTACAGAGTTAGTGTTTGCTGGCCGGAAATTTTCACCTAAATTAAAAGGAATACTCTACACCACGGTTGTTCGACCAGCTCTTACATATGGTTCGCAGGGCTGAACAATGTACGAAAAGTTTAAGAACAAAATAACAGCAGCAGGAATGGAAATGTTAAGGATATCGACTGGAGTAACAAATGCACGCATATCAGAGGAAGCCTACATATAAGTTGACCAAATTACGGCGGTCTGTATAACTAAGAAAGATCTAAAAAATTGATGGCAGCAGTCAAAAAACATGTACAAAATGTACATAATATTTATCTACATATATCACATATATCACGTATTTATTATCGAAGACCGACAACTACGAAAAAAAAACTTATTTATGAAGAATATCACTTGCAGCGAAATAATGCTCTACAAACACAGAAATTAAAAAAAAAATGTATAAAGAAACTTGCAGATGAGATGGTTAAGAGCATGAACAAATTTTTTTTTGTTAAAATGTCATTTAAAAGACACTCTACATGAACATTGAATCAAATATTAAGGAATCAGTCTACTAAGTGACTTAATATACTCGTTTCTCACCACAATAATTTGTTAGCCGAAGAAAGCATTTTGTTGACTGTCTGGCCAACACTTCTTAGATTGATTTCAACGCAGGATTGGTCTAATTTTCACTCTGATAGGTACTTCATTCCAACCAAATATGGTTTTGAGATAAAGGCACTCAATGATATATGTTAGATAGGGTTATTAAATAACCTTCTGCTGATGGTCTACGAAGCACAAGGCTTCAAAGCGTTCCGATGGGTTTTTCCTTCTTAAAGCAGAATCTATCGTCTTTTATATGCACATACCTATCCATATAGTATTCATATAATATAGCAGCTAATACATATTTGTGTACAATACATTCCCAAGAAGATACAATAATATGGTAACACATGGATGTCGAACATACTGGCAACAAGAAAATGAAATCTTGTTTTGCTTTGCATGTAGGATGTAGGATATAGAATTTAGACCATTCTATTAGAACATTCACCCATGACGTGGGTGTAACGTATTAAAATAATTTCAGATTAAAGTGAATCTCTTATTCTACATAAAAACATCAAACTCTATGTCTTTCCCACATAAAAGCATGTATTCACATTTCCTTAACATTCTGTTCGTGTTATTGGCCAGATTCCGTAACAAAATTATTTTGTAGCAGACAGATAAATATCTCTCTGGAGTCGTTGTAAAAGGAAGCAAAATCTTGACATTATCAATAAATAGTCAGATATAACTGAAGCTCAAGCCATACACAATATGAGTTATTTATAAAATATGGAATATACATATATGCATTACTTAAAGGGGGTAAATTATTGACAAAGGAACACCAATGTGGACTTATATTTCTAGAATGTGCAGAGTACAAACGAGTAGTTATTTGTTTCTATAGGTATTGAGTTTTGAATGTTAGAACTTAAAATAAGACCGGTATCTAAAGAAGTAATTTCTCCGGACCTTTTAGAGCTGTTTTTTTTTTGGAAAAAGTTTAGAGTAACTTCTAAAGAGACGGCAGTGGCTGATATCACCATAATTTTTTCTTTGTATCTTGATTAACATTGGCACATTATTACCGAATACCGATTAACATAATAAACTTGATTGTAATAGAAGAGGTATCGTATTGATAATCGTTAATTTTTTTTTACCAACATTCATTATTACGAGTACCAATACTAAACATACAAAAGTGTTCATTTTCCCGAAAGATCAGACAGTTTCTCTGTGTCCGTCAAAAAAATACTTCATAATTGCTATAAAAAAAAAGGCCACCTCTTGGTTTTTTCTTGAATCATATATTATTTACATACTGACAGCTCTTAGAGAAGTCAATTCACCCCGAAGGCGAAACTGTTTGGTGTGGCTTACTTACTTACTTTAGATGGCGCTACAATCCGGGAGAGACCTAGTCAATGCAGACGGGACCGAAGATTACTCGAAGAATTTCTCAAAGCAACCAACACCACCCTCATCCATTTCTGACAAGGTCCATGCCTCTGCGCCTAAGAGCAGGACTTAGAGTATTAAGATATTATATAGGGTAACTTTTGTTGTTTGAAAGGGGCTTTGATAGTCAATTGCCTTCTTAGCCCAACGAAACAGTAAGTGACACCAGCGCTGGGGTCCTCTTTCAAGATTAGTGATGTTGGAGAAATCGCATGACAGCGCATCGCTTTGTCTAAATCCTATTTTGACATCAATGGTCTCGTAAGATCCTGTATAGACGGACGGCTTTGGCAGATATGCCAAAACCAGACATTGCTCTGTATAGCTCGTCTCTATAGATGCTGCCATACGCGGCCTTGAAATCGGTAAATAGGTGGTGTGTATCGAATGTGTGAATATTTGGTCGATGGTGGTCTTTTCTGGCCTGAACCCACACTGATACAAACTTATCAGGTTGTTGACGAACGGCTTTAGGCGTTCACACAATACGACAGATAAGATCTTGTTAGCGATATTAAGAAGACCGATGCCTCTCGATGGCGCAGTTCAGAGGGTCTCATTTCTTGAGGGTCGGACAAACAATGCTCAGGTTCCATTCATCGGGCATAATTTCGTTCGACCGTATTTTAGAAATGAGTTGGTGAATGCTCCTTAAAAAGTCATCGCCTGCCACTTTTAAGAGCCCGGCAGTTATGCCGTCCGCTCCAGCTGCTTTGTTGGACTTTGTATTGCAAGACGAAGACAATGAAAGAAACGTTACAGTCAATTGAAAGCGCTACCGAGGCGTGATAATCAATTTTTTATAGTCAGAAATTTAGGATTTGGAGAATTTTGGGCGAGTTAATGTTAGCAGCAAGATGGGGCTACGTGCCACACAAACCGTCTAACAATCGATTTATTGCACACTAAATTCAATAATAGTGTAATCAGCCGTTCTGGTGATGTTGCTTGACCGCTATGAAACTGCGATTGTCGTAAGACATTTTTTTGTGTGTTGTTATTAAACAATAATGCTTTGGGAACATGACAGAGACGATTCAGGCACTCTAGAACAATATTGTTCAAGCTATCTGTGAAATAGGGGGCGAAACCATCGAGAATGTATTAAAAAATTGAGTTGACAGGGTGGACTACTGCCAAGCCAGTCGAGGCAGTCCCTTGAAACAAATAATATTCCATAATAAGTCAGTAGGTTTGCTTTAGTCAATTAAGTAACAGTCATTTAAAAATATTGAACAGTATTTTTATAGCCCTTTTACCATTAGATGACTCACCCTCTATATACCTGCATTCCTTTGGCCTTGTAGTAACAAAATAGATCATCATCTTATCAACGGTGAAAACCGCCTCATTACGAGAACTTATACCAAGTGATTGGATAATCGATGGAAATCAGAAGATACACAATAGTTGACTTGTTTTTTTATTCCATCCCTGCGTGAAAAATGCCTTTAATAAAATGAAATAGAGTGCACCAATCAGCTGTTAAGTTTCCTATCTTTTAAACAGCAGTGCTATAAATAATTTCTTTAAATTAACTGATCGACTTAAAGGAAATTTCAATGTAAACAATATATATTAGCCACCATTCAAGACATAGAGAGAGCAAATGTGCACACTGGATCTCTTTTGGAACAACTCGTTAATGTAAACAAAAAACCTCATCTATCTTATCTAGTACTCTTAGTCATTAAATTCGAAATCGTATGCCATGTTAAGGTCGTGCATGTCCTGTTTACCACAACTGTAGTAGAAAGCATATCACTCACACTTTATTTCAACAAAATGTTTAAAATGAATTTCGGACTTTAAGATGCTTGAAGGACAATGGCACTTTTTCGATGTATCGAACTAAATATCGACTGAAGAGCAAGTTCGTCTAGTATCGTTCAAGCAATAGTACTAATATTCAAAAAGGAATGAATTACATTGACTGAAAAATATAATTTTTGTTGACATCCATGCATGTAAAGGCACTCGAATCAAGTATCAAAACCGCCTAGCTTCTTTAGAGAAAAAAAAAAAACAAATTGCATGGTTAAGCGATCGGTGCAATGTTATCCTCTTTTGAGTTGAATTCATAAGATTCAATAGAATACCTACAGAGACGGCCAAAATTGTAGCAATCCGTACGGATTATTGTATAATTGCCATCCACAATTCTAAGCCAGGAAGTAGTTTAACCACCAACTGTAGTATAGGGAATAATTCCAGCACTAGCCAAGGCCAAACACCGAACGCGCATTAGATAAAGCCTTTTTTTAGTTCCACCTTCGCTTAATATGCTGCGAAGGTTGCTAATTAATTTTTGACATAGATAAGTAAAGATAAATATTCTTAGTCGAAAATGGCTTAAATATTTTACAAAATATTCTCCATGAAGGGCAGTATACTTTTGTATTCGTCTGAACCAATTTACCCCCAAAACATGTGATTTGAACGCATCCACCGCTTTTTCAGGCGTCGTAAAACGTTGACCTTGCATTTTGATCTGCGATAAGAAGAAATAATAAGTTGCCGAATCAGGACAGCAAGACGGATGACCTGTCAATTCGATGTTATAAATGCTCAAAAACGTATAGAAGGTTGCATTGTCGTGGTGGAAAATGATTCGTCTTCTGCGTTTGGTTTCTCCTATTTTTCCGAATACATCTGGCAAATTGTTTCTGACATTCAAAATTGACCGCTATACGTTGCTCTAATGCAAGGGTTGCCAAACATTCAATAATTCTGAAAAAAACAGGCGACCATTTGTTGGATGTGGCTCGCCTTGAAAGACCCATACAGTGGATTGCATAGTTCCATAATTCGTCTTCTCTTACGATTTTTTAGGCGTCTTTTGAAGCACCGCGATTGGATTTTTCCAACATTTCTTGGCTAACAAATCTTTTTGACCGCTAAATGTTCAAGTAATATTAAATGCATTTGAGTGGAGCTATGCCTCAATTCATCCTGTAGCGAAGTGCGACCACGATTGAATTGGGAATTGGGAAAACCAACGAGATGGTACTTCATTACCAAAAGTTAAAGCAAACTGTTGTTGGTTTAGTCCACCTCGAAAGTCATAAATGTTCACGATTTAAACGTAAGTAGCAGCTCTCGTACTATCATATAGGTCGAAATATTTTGCAAACATATCAGCAAGACCAAAAATTTGATGAAGAGATGGCACCTTTCAAAGAAATTTCAAGAACTTCAGGGCTAGCATAACCTAGTTTCATCGGAAATTAGTGCTTTTTTTACGAAACACACTAAGTTATACAAGAAGACCGTTTTTAGAAAAGGCAAAACTCGATTTTATTAAAAACAATTATAAAAAATCTCAATTCACAAAAAATGGAGTATCCCATACACACACAATTTCTGAATCATTTATTCGTCTTCCATAGAGCATTCTTTTCTAATAAATTGAAGTCAATGATTAATAATTTTTAATGCTGTTGATAGTTTAGTTTGTGTCGTGAAATTATTGAAGAGATTTTTAATTCAAATAATCATTTTGATTTTTTTTTATTATAACATCTTCATCACCCAAAATAATTACTAAATACTTTTCGGGTCTCCGTGATCATGCAAAGAATTATCCATCAAGCGTGGTATTATTTTTAAAAGGTGGTGTGAAAAATAGAGTGTAATTGAAATATTGTAGAAAATATCTCAATTCTGAAGTGGGAATCGATTTATGAGTTGTTAATTGATATGATTTAGCAGTGGCACTAATTCAAGAGCAGTTTACTCAGTTTATGATTTTAAGGTATTTGGAGAAGGGAAAAAAAAGAAAATGAAAAAGGAATAAGCACAACAAGATGAGATGTTGGCGTGCACCTTTTGATAATCGAGAATTATTTTAACTTCTTTTCCTGCAGTCGCTTTAAGTTACTTTCTGATCAAAAAGTATCCGGAATTTCCCATTCAAACAAATCGCGCTTTAGATATTGCCAAAAGCTTTTTTTAAGACTGGTACATCTTGCATGATAAGTTAGGTTAGATATAAGTGGCTGTTGAAAAACCAACCCACTTAGGCCTATTGGCCCATTGTGATGCCACGTGGATCTGTGATCCTCCCGCCTAGGTGGAGATTTCTTCTTTGGGAGAGAGCTGGACGTATACAGAGGAGGTGAGGGATTGTCTCCTCTTCCTCCTCATCCATGCAGCTTCTGCAAAAGTCGTTAGTAAACATGCCAAGCCTTCTTGCATGTTTACCTATGAGGCAGTGAGTGAATATTATTTGCGTCATAGCTTTGTAAATAATTCACTGTTTTTTGTGTTTTTTGTGTTTTGCGAATTTTGCAATATTAAATTTAGTTGAGCAAAGAGTTTGCCTGAAATTTTGTGTTTCTAATGCGGAAGCGTTAAAAATGTTAACGGTAACAAACGGGGAATCGCGCGGCTTGTGCCGAGAGTTCTGAATTTGTTACAACAGCATCGCATTGATGTCACTAATGAAATGCATGTTGTCGATGGGATCATTACCGGTGACGAGACATGGGTCTATTAGTATGGTATCGAAACTAACCGACAATCATGCTTTTCAGACGAGCCAAAGAATATCGATTAATAATTGAAATGTTTTCGTTTTATTGAAGAATTCCGTGCACTTTTTCTGGGGCTCAAGATGCATGTCAGCGAAAGGTAGAATGCTCTATAAAACTCGTATGGAGCAAAATTGTGAATTTTATTCGGCGAACTAACCGACATACTGGCCAACTGACACTAAAAAAATAGCCGATTTATTCGATTGAATCAATTTATTCGTTTTAAAAGAAATCTCTAACAATTTCATAAAGTTTGATGATCATTTTTGACAATGAGTGGCCACCCTTAAAATGCAGTTTTGAGATACACGCGTTTAAAATTTTACGTTATTCTTCGTAGACTGGCTTGATAGCTTCAAACACTTCGATTGGAAGAACTGGCTTATGTCTGTACTCAGCCAATCTATTTGTAACTTTAGCTTTTTTCCATGAGCACCAGCGAGATCTTTCTTACATATTTGTAAACTTAGTATCATGATACTCTTTATTTCTGCTTTAACTAAAATAAATCCGTAGGCGTAATAAATAATTGTGGCGTAAAATTATGTTACTTTACACAGAACTCTGTTACATACGCCACAGTGACATCAGATGGGCATCCCAATATAGCGGACAGAAACTAAAATAAAACAAAAAATACTAAATCGCTGTGAAGAATGTTAGATAAATATCTCTCCGAGTTACTCATTATTTTTATTCTACTAATATGGATGTTAATGATATTTAATTGTTTTATCTTATCATCACTAGCGATAAGGTTTAAACATAAAATACAGTCGTTGTTTACTAATTATATACGTTTTACTAAGTATACACCGCAATCTTGAAATAAATACATCACATATCCTGTTAAGTCCAACTACTTATCTGCATATTTCTAAGTACTATAAGCTGAAACTCCAGAAAATACGCTGTAGTCTGTCCTTTCCATTTCTGTTTTCTTTCAATTTTTTTAAAGATACTCAAAATATTTTGCTCATTATCATATCCCATAATTAAGAAACCTAAAATGCGGGTTTTTATCGCTTTACTGATAGCTAGTCCCTTTTGTTGTTTTAAATTTAGTGAAACCATATCACCGACAACAGTGGAAATATGTTGCGCAGTTGAAGTCGGTTGAGGTGTGATTTGTAAACTTATCAAACGCCTTGCATGACATTCCTAAAATTTAAGGGAGTTTTGGGGATCGTGCGAAAGCAAAATTTTTAGGTACTTTAAATCGTATAAAAAAAAATGGCAGACTTATAAACAGATAATGTCAAACCATGCAACTTAAAGAAAAAAAGGTGTAATAATGACAAAACCAAAAAGGCTTACGAAAGAATCAAAATTAGTAGAAAAACGATTTGGCTTGCTCATTTAAGAGCTGGAACTTAGTATCCTTATCAATGCTAATTGAGTGAACCTATTGTGATATCATTTAAACAAAGTGCATTTGTGGTACCCCATTCATTAATAAATTCATCTTTGAGTCTTTGGCCATATACGAGTATTAAAAAAAGATTAGCTCTTTGCGAGTTTCCGTATAAGGTTCGAATGAATAACTTTGAGTTTTCATTAATCGAAATGTAATGGGTGCGGCATAGCAGATTACAAGTCAAGAAATTCCTGTGTACATCTACAGTGTAGTTTTGGATTAAGATTCCCTTTTTCCCAAGAAGAGTTTTACTGCCTCATATCAAGATCTGAATTTTTGTTTTGTCTTGAAAATCGTATTTCGAATAGGTTTTTCGATTCGGTATAGGTACATTTTATTAAAACGAAGGGTCTTGCAAAAGTCGCGCCCATATTGTCAGTGGTGAATAATTTCTGAATGCTATGTGAAGAAGTCGCATGCACAATTTTAAAATATGTATGTATTTACACACCAGAGCAGTGCATTTAAGTAAAGGGGACTTACTAGAAAAATGATTGATCTTTAAAAAATACATATCCTTAAATTCGTGATTTTTTTTTATGGTAAATAATTATCCAAATTAGTCAATAATTCAAACAAATTAAAAAAAACGGTTCTGTCGAGGTTCAAAAAAGTTCTGGAAGACCAAAACTGGACGTTCTACTGAGAACATTGACGCTGTAGCATGGTAGCGCTGAATAACCTTCAACATCGATATTACGGCGTTCTCAGGCATTAGTCATACATCCATCGATTGTTTTGAGTATTTTAAATACTCATTTGCATTCTTACAAAATCCAATTAACTCAAGAATTAAAGTCAACACATTTGTTATCCAAAATCATATGTAGTTATGAAGCATTTCACATTGGATGGATTCGTCAATAAAAAAAAATGGTCGCATCTGGAGAGAAGAAAATCACCAAATAATTTCAGAAAAATAATTACAGTATGTGTTGAATGTTTTTTCTTTCTTTAATTCCAAATATAACTCGCCAGCGAAGAGGACATTAAAATAATTATAGAACAAAGGGTCTTCTTTTAATTTATTTCAACACGTTATCACCACGACAAGAAAACGAATTTTTTTTTAGCCCAATTGATAAGAGTATTTCTTTTCAAAAAGTGTTTTCCCTTTGGAAGTTCCAAGTATGTATTGGTATATCTGCGTGCTAATGACTTAAAAGAAGTGTTGAACAAAACAGTGAAACCTGTAGAAAAACTAGAGGTAAATATTTGGAATCAAAAGGATAAAAACGCCCCGCTGTTTACTACATCTTCCATGATATTAAACCAACTTAAATTGTTGGTTACTTGTCAGAGCGCAGGTATGATGTAGATGAAATTGTCATCCATTTAAGAGCAGCGAACTGCTGTCTTCTTAAGCACGTTGCAAAAAAAATTCAATGAATGTATTATATGCTGGAGAACAACAATAAGCCGAACACATCGACCGTTGAGCAAATGCCAAAACAGTTGAAGTAGTGGGTGCTCCTGTGGCCGAATCAGTTATCATTACTAAAATTATTTGTATTCTGCCAACAAAGTATAGACATTTTAGATCAGCTTGGGATTCTGTAGCGCAAAGTAACAAAACTCCCTTCTATTTTACGTAACAGTAGATGGCAGAAGAAAAACTTATGGTGCACAAACCGGATAATAGCCCTACTGATCAGGCGCTGGTACATCAGCAAGAGAAAAGCACAAGTCTTTAATTGCAGAAAAGAAGAAAAATTCAACTTGCGATTTCTGTAAAAAAAAAAAGCGCAAACACTGGTGAAAAGAGTGTCATACCCGACTAGCACAACAGAATCAGGGAAATGCTATACCAATTGCTCGACTGTTTCAAGGCCATTTGCTATTAGAAGGGAGCACAAGTACGCCTTGGAAATATGGAGACGCTATAAGCACAAGGAATTGGTGAAATATACATTAAATCCAAAATTAATGGCAAAGATATGCAACTTTCAAAACGGTCCAGCAGAAATTAAAAGAAATAGCCAGACTCTAGTTGTCGGTGTTTCACAGCTATACAAAAAAAAAAAAAAAACACTGTGGCGCTGGCAGCCTGGTATGGGCCATGGCCTAGCTTCTTGAAACTTATTTGTGTTGCTCATGTTGTCATTTTTGTCACATCTGAGCGGGGCCTACAGTATATCGCCAAGTCCGAGCGGCACACTCCTTAGAAGCTTTTTCGTAGGCAGTTTTACTTTCGGGAGTTTGCTATTGCCCGCCGAAAGGGTGATGGCGATTTGAAAAATTGTTGATGACCCAGCCAGGAATCGAACCCAGACTCTCTACGTGATAGTCCAATGAGCTAACTATCACGCCATCACCACGGCTATACAAACTTTATATAAACATTGTACGACCCGGTGCAACGAACATTATTTCAGACAACAGCATCCAAACGTGGCATAAACAAATTTGTCGTTTAAGTATAGATACCATCAAAAGTTAAACTTTAAATAAAGGGGTTATCAACCCAGATATCGAACAGTTCTTTTGCAGACAATGTGAACATGGTAAAAAGAAAAGGAAACGTTTTGAAAAACATGAAAAAACAAGAAAGCAGTAATCAATAGAGTTAGTCCATACTGATATTTCCGCCCCGATGACAAATATCCACTGGAGTCCTGCCGCTTTCGAAGTCCAGAATTAATACCACTGATCCAGTGTTTTCACCATCTAATCACCAAAATAGTGCAACTGCCAGAGAACATCGCTATGAATTAAAAGTGTATCTGCAACTAATAACTCCGCGCATGTGGCGATCTTGAGTGATACAAATTATGACAATGCAATGTCAGTTAAAGAAAAGCATCAATGGATGAAAGCGATGATAGAGGAATTGGACTTTCTAGAACAATGCAAGATTAGCAATTTCTTAACCGAACGGATTAGACGAAGTTAATTCAATCTAAGTAGATATTTAAACGTAAGATCAGCGAAGAGGAAAATATCAGCCAATACAAAGAACGTCTAGTTATTAAAGGGTACTCTGAACATTCCGATATTGGTAATTGAGAGACAATTGCACAGGTTATTAGATGTGAGCTATGGCGTATGTTAATGACAATTGCTGCAAACAAACATCTTCATATATAGTTGAAATTCGAATTGCTTTATTATTCAGTGATTTAAAGAAAGACATCTACAATACATGGACCAATGGCCATGGACCATGAGAATGGGACCAAACATTTCATGACACTGTGAAGTCGTTTAATCTGCAACAATGCCAATCTGATCCCTGTGTTTACTTCTTAAATAAAACAGAGTTGATGATATTTGCCCTGTATGTAGACTACGGCCTCGTTTTCTCATTCCATGAAAATCTCCTGAATGATTTTATTGATCCGCTGAAGTATAATGTAAGAAAAAGCAAAGCTACATATTCTTAGTAGTGATCTGAGCCGATGGTCTTCGATACTTCATGCTGGTGGCAAAGGAGTTGTTGAAAGATTTCGGAACACGCGTTCGGCGAGGATTCCGGCGGTCTCTTGCGATGTGCTTGAGAAATCTGCATTCGCACCTCGGCTGCCACAAGGTAATGACCCTAATCAAAGATGTCTACCTTTCCTATTCCTATTCCACTTTGGACATTGCTCATTGTCTTAAGGGGGAGCTCCGAAAACCAATTTTTGTCGCAACGTCCTTGTGTTCCATAGGGGCAGGGGCTCATGTCAGGCTTATGTTATAAATTTAGCCTTTAGTTTGCCTACTATTGCAGTTATCGAGGACTATCATATCTCCGTAAGGCAAGCAGTTCTCAACGAAATTCATTGTTGTGCTACTGGTCCAACCTGGGGAATAAGGATCCTTACGCACCTTGTAAAGCATTGTTTTTAACCTTCATAGCCTTTGCGAAAAACAAAAAAATTTTGTACGATAATAGTTAAATGTCAAAAGAATGGCTAGACGTTAGTGAGCCCCGAAAGGAACTTGCCAAGTCAGTACTACACCCCAAAAGGTAATGGGAATAGTTTGGTGAGCGAGTGATGGACTTGTGCAAAAAGGATAAGATCTTCAGAAGACGAAAAATATATGTAAATGGAGAATGATTGTTGGAATAAACCCAGTGATGCTATAATAGAATCCCAAATGAAAGATTTTGTTTGCTTGAATGAAATTTATAATATTATATAATATAATCGGTAAATAAATAAATAAATAAAGTCATTTGAATTGCAAGAGGACACTAAACATATAGGTGATAAGTTGATTTTAGGCCTAGGTTGCTATGCCACTTAAAAATTAACGTAATACCGTTGTATATACATATATAGGTCAAATCTTTTCCAAATTGTATAGTGGTTGTCGTTGCTGCAGGGACAGAAAATGCAATGCTGCGTGAGAAATGATATTGGAAGGTTGTCATGTGACTTATCGTGGAATTAAGGGGCGCTTGGAAATTAGTTCGGCTCGCATACGTTAAATCTTGCAAACACATTTGGCCGTCAAAAAGGTCTTGTAAGATAAGCCAAATGCGCGAGGAGCACGATTTGTGGTACAATAAGGCAACATATCTCATAACCATGAACGTTTTCAGGTCACTCTGCTGTTGGGGTTGAGCAAACAACATGATTGATAAGTGCTGGCAAAAATCCTGCAGTTATTCAATACCCAGGAGAACAAACATGTACACGTACGTGTATGCCTAGATGCATACAGAATTTGGTAAGATAGAGTATTAAATCTCAGGATCCCTTGGGATGTGTGAATTTCTAAAATCCTGGCAAAATTTGTTGACATTAGCACACAAAGGAAAATGGTTTTTGTTTTCTTTTTTTTTTTTGAAAAAAATCAATAAAACTCCGAAAAAGGCTACGAAAATAAACAAAAAAAAAGAGAAATATACCAACCCGGTAGTGGATTGTGGATGGCGTATTATTTAACGTGAAAAAAGACGGAAATTCTTCACGTCCTTTGGATCCACCACTTTGGTGCAAAAAGGTACTCCACTCAAAAAATTCCCTTAATCCTCGTTTGTCCTGCTCCGGTTCATTGTTATCGTTCCGCACTGTAAGTGTGTCAAGTGAAAAAGAAAATCCCTTTTCACGATTTAACCAAAATCAATTGTGTTGTATGCAATTTTTTTTGGATTTTTTTTTTTCACAAAAACATGAAAGCTCTAAACACCGTTAATATTTTAATGAGCTACTACACTTTTTCATAAACAAATTGGGATTGTTCCCATTTTTACCTTCTTTTTCAATTGGAAAACATTGTGTCAGATCAAAAAGAAGAAGATGAAAAAAAAACAATGGACCACACCGAAATGTACACAGAAAACATTAATTCTACCCTCTCTCTCTCTCTCTCTCTCTGTATAAATTTTTGCTCTCTCTGTATTCACGGCTTTTGCTTTGCTTTGCTTCTCTGTTTCACAAACACAAATGCATGTGCAACTGAATTCACCACCGCCACTTATACGAGCAATTAAAATAAACAGAAAATCTCTCCAACACAAACACCGTGGAGAGGCACAACACCAATTAGGGGATATGGAATAAGGACAACACTCAGTATTGCCGTAGTAGTAGCCTATGGATGAAAAGGATATACGGCTAGGACGACGTCACACGGCAAACACTACACTAACACGACACTAAAACGAAACATAACAAAACGAAACCGACTGCTTGTTGTTAAGTTTTCTCTATCTCTCTCAACCCTCTTCCTAAGGGTTCGTAACAAAAAAAAAAACAACACAGGCACGCACACACAAATCTTAAGAGAGAAGACAATACACACCACTTTTACCGCAGCCCAACAGAGAGAAGCCAAAAATCAATGAATTTTTCTGCTGCCGCTGCTGATGCTACTGCTGCTGGACCTGGAATCGAATCTTTTAAAGCTCGCACCGAATTTCGACTCGATCCTGGCGCTGCAATTTATGCTAGTGGTGACACTGACACTACTTCTGACAACGTCTTGATTGACTTTTTGGCTTACAGCAGGCAGCCTCATTCTTATTTGCACAAATGGTTTTAATTCGATTCTCTTTTCCTTTCGATTTTCATATATGTATGTGGATCAAAACGCATAGCGGAATTATATTTCTTAATTTGTATACACATGCACGTACACAATCCGCACACGCACGCACTTCTTATATACGCTTGTATAGAAATGCTCGCTAAGAACGACGATGGTCTTGATTTTCTTGTTGGGTTCTTGGTTTCAACAAAAAAAAAAAAAAAAAAGCCTTTTCTTCTCTTCTTTATTTAGACGATTTTCACGAGACTTTTCTTGAATTAAAATGGCTCATTTTTAACAAATTGAAATTCAAATTTGATACGTAGTGAACTCGTGCAGCGAGCTGAATTGTTTTCGTGTTTTAATTGTGATAATTTAGTAATGAAAAATGAAAAAAACCGACCGAGCGAATGTCTCCCACTAACTGTGTTGCACGGCAGACATTTTGAGAACTTATGAGAAAATCTTCAGATGCGACTCAGGAGTTGAATCGATATTTTGTTTTCGGTGTGTCAAAAGTGAAGTTTACATGGGGTGACATCTGGTGGCTGATAGATTACAATAGTGGCATCTATTTGTGAATATTTTACTTCTGACCCAGAATGCAGGGTGCTCAGAAAAAAGAACAATATTTCAAGGCCTTTTAAAATACAAATCTATAGTACGGAGATATGAAATGCCTTCGCATTTCCCTTTGCAGTGGTCTCAGAGGGCTATCATGGTGAGCATGTCAGAGGTAATTTTCGTGGGACTGGCATCTGTTTAAATTGATGATAGATTGTTATTAGGATATAATGATAAATAGGATAGGTTGTTTTAATCATTAATTTTATACTGATTAGTGGAAAGCAACATATTTACATAAAAATATACAAATTAGAGAAAAGTACTGTTTCTGTCGTTCTCGTCAACGTAAATAGCAACAATGTCCTTTGTTTCTGATTCGGTGAAAAAGCCCAAATCCCACATTTTGGGATCAATGATTAATTTAACGTGTTGAACCGAATTAAGCCAATGTTAAGAAGTTGAATAAGTATTTGTTGCATGAATGGTTGATTTACGTTAAATGCTTTTTGCGCTCATAAAACGACTTGACAAATTTTTTAAGCAGTAACAAAACCAACTGCAAGAATTCGAATATAGCATTCTTCCCTAGAAAAAAAATACTTGGATGGCACTGATGGGGTCCTAGACTTCGATACATAAACTTCTTAAAATAATACGGTATTTTACGAACTATGTTGAGTTAAGCAGCCTAAAATAGTTAAAGTCTCTTTTTTCAGAGCCGACGCAGGCAACATTATTTCTTCAAAGTCATAGCTTTTCTTTGTGACGTTCGATCGCAGATTATATTTGGTTTTGTTTTCATAAGGCTATTTTTGACGCTGTTTCAATATTTTCTAACATAGCAGAATAACCCTCTGTGTCAATGATGCAAAGTAATCAGCATATACAATTAGTTGTACCTGTTTTAAGAAAATTGTGCCTTCTGAACTTTACAGACTTGTACAGATTCCTTGAAATTGATAAGGAGGTGGTGAGTATCGGTTTAGACTTCTTTAAGACCCACCATAGTATGGTATTGGGCAACTGCGGACTTCTTCGGCGTTGAACTATGCGGAAAGGCGTTAATCAGATAGTTGAAAAATGGCTTCAGGCTTCATCTGGCATACATTTGCCATAGAGGCTCTACATGATTCTAATAAGGCTGACGACTCTATAGCTGAAAAAATTTCAAGCACCGGTTTACTTGCGGATTCGACAATTACGATAGTGAGATCACCATCTCTTCTCCAAAACCTTGACTTTGTTTTGGAAATCCTATTCCAAATATGTTGGAATAGCCCAGATAGGGCCTCATTTGTTTTGTTCCGGGATTTTTCTTAGCCGTTGATTCCATCTTGGGAATTTGTGCTGCCATTCTTATCTGTTGGTCAGAACCCGACGGTTACAATTAAGAGGTGAAATAAGTTGAATTGATGTGTAGAAATAGTTGCAATATTGGGTATCGCCAGGTTCACACCTCTCAGCACCCAGTTATCAATGTAAATGATAGTCAATAGAAACTGGCAACAGCTAGTTGCCAATTACCTGTAGATTCGTTTAATTCGGTCTTAATTCACCCTAGCTCTTTGTTTAACCAATTTTCGAAAGGGTTCAGAACAATCAATCGCTTTTTACCATTGCTAGCGCAAAATCTCAATCTCAATCTTCATTGAGTGTCTTACGGTCTGGGTCTCCTATGATTCAATAATCTTGGAAGACAGCTTGATTCAATCTTTGTTACTCACACTGATAATCTTCTCCATCTTTACCACTAACCTCCTTGAGGTATGACATTTTTTCTACCTTCCTAACTAAGCGACCCTATCCTTACTAAATTGAATGCACTTGAAGAACGTAACTACTTGGCAAATAAATATTCGGCTCATTAATTCAATTGTGCATTTATTTGGAACCGCTCCTCTTACGATTCCAATAAAACAATCTCCCATGTGCGGCAGAAGATCAATTTAAGCCGTTTTCAGTTTCAACCGCAGCACCTCCCTTCTGAAATAAGATCTCCCTCACCATTTTCCTCTGTATAAATGATGCTGCCTCCATCCCCAATTGAAAAAAAATTATTTAAATAAAAAGACGTGAAAATTGCAACTGCTTCCATGAATGGATACGCTGGACTCAATTTTCATGATAATTCTGGTGACATTCCAGCAATTTTACGTCAAAAATTCGCCTTCGAGTCCAGAGACTTAATATAGCCCTAAAGAAACCAGCGTAAAAATGTTAGAAGCAAGGGGCTAATTGTTGGGGTCATTTCTGGTGATACAACTTTCTCTGAATTTCGATAAGTAAAGATTGCGTTATATAGAGTGATGGTGGTCTCCGTTAACTTGATCGACTAGCCGGCGTCAACTCGGAAGAAGTACGTTTGAACAATCCGGCTGTTCTCTTGACTAAATACGGCACCTTTGCTTACTAATAAATCCATTTTTGTAAAAATCCGGATCTTTGATTGAGTCCAATTAGCAATAGTTCGTCATTTAGCTTTAGCATTTCGGTCAAAATCATCTTATATAAAAGTAAAGTCAAATCTTTTCGGAAAATACGACATGGACGTTCGAGAGATGCCCGGCTTTTAAGAATGGCAAATAATCGATTGACTGGGCTTTGACTAACCGAATCGCGTGCAGCTTCAATATTCCCTTCACTTATGGCATTTTACTGGCACGGCAACGTCGAACATTATGTAATGAATAAGTCGACTCGAATTTTTTCATTAAAAGCTCAATTGGCGGCAACTCACAAATATTGATAAAATATTGGAAATGTTTGGAACTCACGCAGACAGACATCTAACAAAAGATGGTATGCGTGAGTTCAGAGAAAATCCCTTCCGCGGAACTTGTTCGTTCTGACAGAATGTTTAAAAAGGAACTGAAACTTTTAGATGTATTTTGTATTCATACTTGGCTCATAAACATTCGAACAACATTAAATTCCAGACAAACTGTCCTTCAAAACACATATATTGCGTACAGAGTACTAGCAAATGTTTTGATACACGAAATGAAGAAATTTATTTTAAAGAACCAATGAACGCATGCACTCCAACTGTCGTAATTGGCCTGGAAAAATTCGGCTTCGAAAAGGGCGAAGTTTTTCGAATGTTGCGGCTACTGAAGATCACACTAAACTTTGTGTGTCATAGGGTAAAGCTATTTGAGGATACTTGCAGAATAGTTGACCGTGCAAAATCCGGCCGTTTATCGACAGTGCAAACGCCTTAAGTCATTATCTCCACGAAGAATCGGATTCGTAGAAATCTGATGTGCAAGGAAAATATCATGTCTTGGGAAATTGATATCAGTTAGGACAACATTTCACGCGGCTTAAAACTTAATTTGGGACTCAGTGCATATAAGAGACACACGGACCACTCACTCACAGAAGCATTGAAACACAACGGTAAGTTCAAGCGGATGCCTTGCTTTGTCGCTACAGGAAAGAACGGTTACAGGCGAACTGTTTTTACGGACGAAAAAATGTTTACCATTATCAATCATTCAATAAACAGAGCGATATGTTATGCTCTGTCATCACGACTTGTGTCTAAACTCGTTCCGAGAATTCAAAGTGTCTACCACCCAGCTTCTGTGATGGTTTGGTGAGAAGTCGCTTACAATGGGGTCAAAACCTTGGCGAAAGTGAATAAAACGGAAGTTTTAGAGAGTGTGTTATAAATATTCACCTAAATGGGACCCAAAAGCCGAAAAACAAAATTCTACCCAGCTTACCGATTAAAGAGAAAAATAATTATCTTATTTCAAAATTCATTATATTTCTTAGTTTGCACTTGCATTTCACATAATTGACTTTCCTTAAAATAAAATCTTAATATTTTCCTTCAAGGCTTAATTCAACATGACTTCATACAAAGGAGATAAAATATATGATACTCGTATATAAGCAGATATTTAATTTATAGTATATATGTGTATACATAAAGAACAAATTTATAACAATAATAATTGAGTTAATCTAGTTGCTTAGTTTCATCCCTCTTCCGTATAGAGGGTATTAACAAGGGCGGAAGTGATTCTCGCAATGCCTTCAATCGTTTACTTTTCTCTTTCTCCAGCTTTCGTGGAATTTCATCGCTTGATGTGGAAGAAATCGCAAAATTCTCGCTACTCTGTGTCAATAAAGCAGAACGTCTAAAGTGCCTTGGCATTGAATAGTCCTCCTGACCTGCTTTTGCAGCATTTGCCATCTGAATTGAGTACAAACTTTGCGATACTTTGTATTTCTCGATAGTGGGTGTGTCAGCATAATTCTTTGGCAGATTGCTGAATGAAATGGACGGCACTTCTGGGGTCATACTGATGCGACTTATTGATCCAGTGATTGCGAAAATATCTGTCTCACTGGCCACTGGACGTACTTTGAAATGAGGTACACTCTGGACATGACGCAATGGTCGTTTTGGAATGTGTACTTTTAAATGTGGCTGTCGATCAATTAATCTTGGACGTAGAATAACTTCGTCTGTTTGATCTGTAGTATCGTCACTCTTCTCAGAAATAGATTGTTCATCGAATCTTAGTGAAGTTGGTAAAACTGGTGAGCTTGTTGTCAGAATTTCTTCTGTTATTGGTTCGAACTTCTTTGATGTTAATGAAACGCTGTCTTCTGGAGAGGAATCCGATGTAATGGTAAATGTTATGCGTTTCTCCGTTGTCGACTCTCCGAGCGTTTGACGATTTACAATACTGACGGCCTCGTCTAGGTTATCTGAAAAATAATCAAAGTGAAAAATTAGGCCAAATTTTATCAATTGTATTATATTTCAATTTACTATAAGTTGGAGATCAAACAGTTGACACAAAGTTTTGTTAAAGTTTTAAAAGAGGCATGTATATTATAGTTTGTACTAATTTTTTATCACACAAGAATTGTATTAAGTGGGAAAACATTAAAAAAAAACACGTTGTTAATTCATACATTCCTCCAACAGATATTTTCTTGAAAGGGGTTAAACAATTAATTGCCGGCATCATAGTTGAACATTTAAAGCAGTTAATCATCATTATTGTATAAAAGCACAGGAAGGATACAATTTAAGGATTCAAACTCACCAAAAATGGGACAGGATTGTAAAAATGACTTTCTTTTATACCCTTCGGATTTTATCTAAGCTACATTTGGTGTTCCGAAATTATAGTCAAAAAATTAAGAATAAAATTTATAATAGATGTTTTTAAAATTACAAAAAAATAACATAACACATTTAAATAAAGACAATCTTTCTCATCTAATCATAGTTAGGTTTTGAGAGAATCTTACACATCGTGGCTGCGATAACAATTAAGAGTCAGATCACTTTGTAAATAGGTCTCTGTCAAACAAGAAAGCCTAATCTAAGGTTCCTAAGTTCATTATTGCTTTAATCGGTGGTCTAGGAAGATGCAGTAGTTAAAATAGTAGTTTTGACTCCACCATTGGAAGAGATTTTTGATTACAGAACGTCTTTAGTATTTTACGTGAACACCTGTCAGGAAAACTCAAATTCATACGATGCACCCATGTTAAAGCCACATATTTCACCATTTATTAAAGTCGAAACTGATTTACAATCTCTATCTGATCTAAGTGTCGCGGTTCCAAGTAATTTGTACAACTTTACATCGTGTCAACCACACGCGGAAGACACTTTCTGCGATTTTAAATGTAAACCACAGACGCTATGAAGCTCCAACTAAGGAGGCTACATCTGCTATGACAGGTCCAGACCGAAATCCGGGGGTCAGTCCTCACCACCAATGGTATCGAGTTAAAAGTCCTTGTAGATACTATCGGTAGTCAACCTCATAGATGAGCGTAGCCTTTAAAATGTGGGGCGGCCCTTTATGAATACAGGGAATCGTTTATGATTGTTCCAAGCCCGGAAGAATTCTATGCTTCTATCATAAGGAGTTTGTACACGATCTTATTCGGCGCTTCTAGAGTACTATCCTAGTGTCCTCTGAGAGGCAAATCTACTAACACACCGTATGTATATATCTGTTGATAGTATAGAGTGAAACATTTCAAATGCGTGGGAAAAAAGTCTCCGACATTCACCGGCTAAACTAAAAATGACGATAAAGTAAGAAGAATAATAAAGAGCTTTGCAGAAAACTACCATAAAAAAACCCATACCAAACTTTCGAGAACGGCTGCTAAAAGATATAGGCGAAATGGAATAGTTAAGCTCGGTATGCAAAACATATACAATAGTATTGCTTATTCGACTCCACATATTCTGATTGTGGAATAATGAAATAAAATTAGGGGACGAAGAACCAACTTTATCAATTACGATTAAGACGATGTTTATTTGCAATTATTAATTATTAACCAGGTGGCAAACTTAAGCAAAGGGGATGCACCTGCTTAGATTTGTGATTACTGTTCTGATAAGTACCTATATATGCGGAGAATATATTTAAAATCCTAACTATCGACAGTTTGTTTTCTAGGCAGTTAAATAATTATAATCAAATTGTTTAACAGTAAGTTATGTTTAAATTTAACCGACAACGATAGAGAATCGTCGGTAATTTGCGGAAGTTTTATACCAGCAAGAAAAAGCGTTTTATCAAGTTCTTATGTCTTTCGTGGACAATATGACCTTCGTCTTCTTAGAGGAAAAAAGAAGGAGCTTAAAAAGCAGGCAGAAGAGGAATAAGCGACATGCTTCAACGAGGATCGAGATTTCCATCAAAATCTAAAAGAAATTATTCTGATAGTTGAAAAAGGGACAGGGGAATATAGCTGAAAAGTCGTAGTCGGTGTTGATGCTCTTAAAACTGTAGATGGCAACGCTACAAGTCCAACAAAGCTGATGACCAGCTTATCGATCGAGATCTTCGAAAGAGCGTAAAGGTAGTATACACTAATTATTTGCAAAGATAACGAAAATTATACTTAGTGATTAAAATCTTAGCGTTGCTTAACCAATAAAGGAGAACCTTTAAACTGTGCCGTGTAAGCAGTTCGTTGTCAAGAACTTGATACTAAACACCAAATTTTGACATCACGACAAATCGTTTTCATTCATTATTTTGGTATCTTTGATTTTTATACCGTCGAAGTCAGTGATCACCGTATGTAGATATATCTACGATATCTATAAAAACTCACATTCAGCATTTCAGGCATATGGGATCATCTAGTTTGTGTTTTCGGAAGTAAATTAACAATAAATAACTGTATGATTTAGATTTCGATTAAATATTTGTTGATCTTGTCGAGAGTTCTTACTTCAATTCTACTCTAACTGTGTGCTTTGTGTGGTCGGGCTTGTTGAAGCCATATGTCTTCCACATCCATATCTTCGATTTGAGTTGACCAAATTCAGTTAACATTTGGCCATAGTAATGAGAATTGAAAGTGACGGTTAAAAATTTCTCATTTTCGAAGAAGTATTGACCACAACATACCACAACATCCAAACGCTGATGTTCAAGCATGTTGTCAATGTATCTTCTACACACGCCAAAATGCGCTGTAACCCAGTCCTGAATGTTGTACTCGCCATGAAATCGATAGATTTGGATTTTCTGCACCACTTCCACTAACGGTAGTCATGTTATCTAAAGAGCGTACAAAGTCAGTCTCTTTGCTTATAGGTTTGCCTATAATACGAGTATGTTTGGGTACCTAAAATGACAAACCTTGAACCAGGGATATGAAATCCTGTCACCGAATTGGATGACCCTATATTTAGTATAATGTATGATATGATAATATAAATAATACCATTACCTATTTTTTGTTTCTTTTGGCTAAAAAGACAATAAAATTACAATATTTTTTCTAAGCTAAAGTGACTGAATAAGAGCCTAGTCACTTTTTTTATAACTGCCGCGCGCTCAGGTGGTTATTAGCACCCTTAAAATGATTGCACACAGCGTGGGCGATGAAAAAATTAGGCAGGATAGAAAGAGAGGTACCGATGTACGTTGGTTTTGAGTGTTTGGGGGTTATAATGACTAGGAAATAAAGAGCTCAGCAGGGCATACAATGAGCGAGCTTTTCGGCTTTTCAGGGTTCGTCTGAAAGTGGGCTTGATGAGCATTCATAGCGAGACGGTGTTGCGGCTGGACGTTTGAAGGGGCGGAGTTCTACTGACAATTTTTGTGATGCACTGGTGATGAACATAGCGATAGAACAAGGTGAGGCGAGAGACATTACCTCGGTGGTCGGTGGTGTCAATACCGACTGTTTATCTTTGGCATCACCTATAAGTTTTATCGCACGGTTTTGAATCCTTTTAAGCAGGAGCAAAGAAGTCTTAGGGGCACCTGACCAGATGTAAGCATTTGGGCGGATAGAAGCTTATATATTAAAGCAAGATCAGATAAAGGGAAACATCCACTCCGTTGATAGTTCCCCAATTGGTTATGCTGTTAATATCGGAATTTAATGAGCTTAACATACACTGTCGTTCCTTTCTACAGCCGAAGTGCAGGAACATGAGTCCAGGAACGAATATGAAAAGCAGAAAGTTTTCGGTTTTTTTCTGTCCGGTTGGTCTTTTAGGACAGAAAAAAACATTTTTCTTATCCTGACAGCCTCTTCACAAGCTTGAGTTATACCACACCTTTTCTTTTGGTCTGAACAATTAATCCGGTGAATGATAAAGAATCTCACTCCAAAGAGAAAAGTGTCTGTGATTATATAAGCAGGGGCATCCACGTCGTTATCGAGAAAGCATAATGACCAGTTAAAATTCCAAAAGAAGGTGTTGGGTCCGCTCCAATTCACTTTCTCGTATTGCCATGCAGTTTTTTTCCTCTTACTGTGTGGTCAATATACGAGAATTCAACTGACCTCAAATTTCAGTATGAGGATATAGGGATTCTTTGTATGGAGCCAGATAGCGCATCAAACTCGTCAAAGGTCGAATTGCTATCCAGTTTGGGGTTTCTGTAAATAAAACATGGTGGCTAATTTGCTAACGGATCAATGTCCTTCTATAAAGTGCAGAAGCACATATGTATGTTATTTGGTAAAATTAGATGGGTCCATCTTTTCTGGGTGGGAAGGGGAAAGAGAATAGAACGGTTAACCATTCAGGTTGTAAGATATCGACATACCTACAGTTACAAGAGTCTGGACTGAATGACTATGGGCACTGAGACATGCAGAATAAGTCAGATCAAAAGTTATCTTCGGATCCACCTGAAATAATGTCGAAATAAAGAAAGACATCAGTTAACGTGCGAAAGTGGAAAGAGACACAAACCACCTCAGTAAACGTAACTGAGCATTTTACTAAAAGGATACGAGAAGTAAGTTTAGGTCAGGTTCAACGCAACTGCAGTCCTTTTTAAAATAAAATAAAAGGGAAGATGTCAGTTTAAACATGTTTTGCATTTGAAGGCCGGGTGCTCAAGAACCCCGCAGGCCTGGATCTAAAATTTGCCTATTGTGGTAAAAAATTATATTTTATGTTTGTTAACATATTACGCTAAATTGCGCATATGTAAGTTGAAATAAAAGAATCTGCTCGGTCAAGTTGTATCAAAAATTCAATAGATGGGCAATAAAACATGTGGTGTGCATCTGTGTATAAATATATAAATACGAGTATGTCATTACATCGGTTCGTTTACGTATAAAAATAATAAATCTGAGTATTCAATGATAACAAATTAAAATGGAAAAAAACTTTCTAATGACCTTCATTGCCAAATATAAGTCAAAATTTTACTTGTTTTTAATTTAATTTAATCAAAAAAAATTTATGTATTTTTTAATCTTCCACCTAACTTTACAATGTTCTACAATCTTTTTGAACAGTCTGTTGATAGATAAGAGAGCTTCAAACGTCTGCTTGTTTACGCATACATATGAGCACATTTGAAGGTGTGTGGATGCTCTCGTCATATTGTCAATTTATTTGGGTATGACACTAAAACAAAATGTCAGGAGCACATTGAACAATTCTTGCTATCTATTTAGCTTAAAAAATGCATACATATATAATGCAAACATTTTTTAGCAAGAAACACGTATTGGTTTCGTAAAAATTGTTAAACAGTTTGGTTAAATGCAGGTAGTAGCTTTAGAGAAGAAATAGAGATACCTACCAAAGTTTGTTTCTCACTTTATTTTAAATGTTCGAATGGGAAATAAAGAATTTGTTAATATTTGGTGAGCTTGATAAGTGAATTTCAGTGGTAAATTTGGAAAATACTTCATTATTAACTTTAGTCAATTGTGCCCGCTTGACCCTATTGTAATTATAAAGAAGGATGACGCCTGATTACTTCTTCGAATTTCTAAAGAACAAATACAAGCAATTAAGACAAACTTTAAAAAACTTATAGGAGATCGGACTTTATATAGAATAGTCAAAGGTCGGAAGACTTAGGCTGATGGTGATTTAGCTGTCAATCAGTACTTAACAAAGCAAAGTAGTACGCATTTATAAGAAGATCAACATGAATACTCGTAGATTCAAAAGAATTTTCTTTGGGTAACGTAGGTAGTCCCTAGATTTTTAAACACAATTAAATTAAATGCACGCTACTACCTACATATTGCGAAAATAAGAGCGATTCATCGAAAGCAGCTGCGCCAAAACTAAAGCAAATTATTAAATTCTGTTCTTAAATGTATATGTTTGTTAATTGTTTATGGGGAAGCCTTTTTTTTATAAGTGCTCTGCATCTCCGGAGCATAGACTCAATTAAATTGTTTTTAATTTCATGGGGGATACTTTAGCAAGGAATTTATGTTTGAACAAAAATAAGAGCCGTTGAACTAGAGTGATCTACAATTTACCATTTATTTTGTTCAACGTTGAGGTCAGATCAGGTATATGCGCTGGCCACTTTAAAATGTTGCCTTCATTTTCTTTAAGTTCATTTCGCACAATTTTGCCGGTACGCTTGGGATCGTTATCTTGTTGAAATATGGATTTCAAGCGCATCGCTTCTTTTCCATGCAGCAGCATGACGTTGTGAAGGATGTCCTTATACATGAAGCGACCCATTACTATATGAATTGGAGCGATTCCTTGACTGGAAAAACATCCCTAGAGCAAAATGTTTGTGATTTGCTCCACGCAATGGTTTCATTTTATCGGATCTCTTCAGATTGAATTTGGATTCATCTGAGAATAATAAAGTTTTCAATTGGGCAACAGTCAAAAATGCTGCCATAAACGTTAACGCATGGTGTTAAATTGTCAATATCTGTATATCAGGCGTATGGTTATCCGACCAAAAAAATGCTTTGTACTAGCGTAGAGGTGAAAAATATTATACATACAGCATTTAGCAGCTTTTTTATCATTGAGACACATGTATACACAACAAGAAAAAAGTTTTCGACGCAGTTTGGAGATATGGTTGTTTATTGCGTGAAGGACTGTTAAAGATTGTGATCGTTATGATATCAGTACTCGAATTTAATAAGGCTTTGTGAGCCTAAAAGATAAAAAACAGGCTTGGTTTGCGCTTTGTTTTCCTCACCTAAAATTAAATTGCAACTTTAAGACCGTTTATCAGTATTGTTTAGTAGGTACATCTTTAAGTAACATCAAAGAATATTTCTTAAAAAAATGTAATTGTTTCTTAAATGTTCGTACTGCTTTGCGGGAAAAGTTTCTTATCAATAGATTCATATCACACCTTTAGTTTACCTCACAAAATGAACGAACATAAATATTTTTCTAATGCTGCTATCTTTTTTATGAATTTATTTATAAGCGGCTACGCTTAGATTAGACTTTTTTAACAAAGAAAATGTTTCCACTAACTTCATTCCAATTGTTAGTTTGTGAAATATGCTTCACCAAATCTAAAAATATTGTAACCCCTTAAAGAATTTTCACTGTGTACTTGGAACTTAGTCAGAAAAATCTGCGTGTGAAGGCATAACACTGACATGTAGATTTGGCTGTTGTAGAGTTTCAAGCACAAAAACAACCGTTAAAATTCACAACCTGAATCATTCATAGTGAAGAAAACCTCTCCGTCCTATTCGGACTCCCACTCCTGGAGAGTTAATATCGAAACCAAACACACCTGAGTTTCAAACCACTACACATCACAACAACTTTCCCTTCTTCTCCTTCTATCTTTCCGCCCGCGCTCTGGCAGCAATAAAAGGGTATCATAAAAACCCCTTGAGGCGCGCGTAAATTATAAAAAAATAAATAAAAAAAAAAAAAAAAAAAAATTCCCCCTAAGGACAAAACGGAGTCCTCGCCACACCAGCACTTTTTTATGATATTTAGATGTGGAACCTTAAAATTGCTAATGTATTAAAAGTGTAATGTCAATCTTTATCTAACGCATTTTAAATAAAAAGTATTATTTTCGCACTTTTTTATTGTAAGCTGACTCCAAAGTTTTGTTAAAATATTTATTCAAACAATATTTTGATCCTGTTTAATTAGTATTACCAGAGGAAAAAAACCCAGAGTAATATATGCAATATATCTATACATAATGCAAGGAAAACTGCTATGAAATATCCAGCCAATCCAACTGCAAAGTTTGAGACCGTTATGCCAAATAGTTATAGTCAAAAGAATTTGTTCACTAAAATACCATAACGCGCAGTAATATGATGCGTTATCTTAACATCAAGAGAAATTTTTAGGCCATCCAGGCTACGTTGATTGTTGATAACATTTATCTGAAACAGAAGTTTCATGCATGCACAGCGGGAATAACCGTTGAATTCGATGCGAAAGTTGGAGTACAATAAGCCAGAGGGCAAAGTCTATTAACGTTAAATATCGTGTAAGATTTTCTATTGAAGCGGCACTTGTCTGAAATGTTTTTTTTTCTTTAAACTGATGCCACTTAT
The DNA here is from genome assembly GCA_928272305.1 of Volucella inflata. Lineage (NCBI taxonomy): Eukaryota > Metazoa > Arthropoda > Insecta > Diptera > Syrphidae > Volucella > Volucella inflata. The sequence goes on along the minus strand of OV743717.1, from coordinate 28,312,228 downwards.
CATAGCAACAACGTGACGTCCGTTACGTTACGAATTAATCGTAGTAGGTCCGAATAATTGCATTCTCTATTTCTGAACCTAAAAAAGGAACTCCTGACATCTATTTAGAAAGACTCATTATAAAGACTGTACGCTCGAACAATTCGAAAAATTTGTCTCTGTCATTATCCGCAGGGGAATAGTGATGACAATGCCGCACGTGGGAGGTGAAGTAACTGAGATGCCGCGAAAATTTAATAAAAACATAAAATCTTATTTTAAAAGACAGTCGTGGTCTGCTCTTAAGATCGCATAAAAAAGTGCGATAAACAACAGCAACAAAAATGGCAACTAAATGTGATCTTACACCTTACACTATGGAGTGTATAGAGGAGGATCACTGATGACTTAGAGCTGTTTCTTTTATTTTGGAGTATGAAAATTTGCCGGTCGCCAAACATCAACATCAAATAGCATAACGTTACTCTGGGATTGAATTCAAGATGTATGGGATGTGTATTCCACAAGAATTGAGCAAAAATCTACTTGAAAGTATGCAGGGACGTGTTCAAGAAATGATACGATGAAAAGAAAATTTTGCCGTTTGCTGAAATAATTGCCATTGATTTTAAAATGCATATGAACGGAATTGAAAATTTGAGTCGCTGTTTTAAAAAAATATTAAAAATTTCAAAACAAGTCGCGTGCGGAAGTGAACAAATGCACTTCATAGTAATTTCATTAAATTAAAAAAAATTACGAGCACTATCATTTCTTTTTGTTTTATTCTGTATTTATCAAAGAATAAACTAGCTGCTTATTTATACCTTTTATTTAGAGTTTTAATTCATTTTAAGCCCCCCTTCAACATTGGTCTGAACACTAATTCACTTTTACAGTGTATGTATATATGATAGTATAAAGTATGCGTATTGTATCCTGGAAGTCTCGACATAAGCAAAACACTTTAAACGCTTAAGTTCCAGTGAAAAAGAAAAAGTGTCTGAAAGAAAAATAATAGGATCACTCAAATGCATTAGGAAACTTTGGGCCATACTAACAAGGTGATCTAAAAACGAGCGGCCACCGAATGGTCCGCCAAGCTTTGCCAATTAAACAGGGGCGCAGAAGCAATAAATATATATAGGAAGATATCAAGCCTTATTTTTTATACAATATATGTATTAATTAAAATTAAATCAAATTTAAAATACAACAAATATTTTTTTTTTTAATCATAAGCTCGAAAATTTCCAAAAATAAAATGTCGCAATCGCAACGCGGCACATTTGTTAGTATGACTACATTTCATATTCGTAAGCGATGGCGGTTACTTAATGGTTTCATTTAAATTCAAAGCAGTGTCAACTTAAAAGCGTTCAGTCCAAAGATCGCTGTTTTTCAATCGTTTTATGACTTTGCGGAATGGCTGATCTACGTGCTTATTGGACTCTTTCTCTACGACAATAGTTTGTGAGTGAATGTATTTTACCCAAATAATCAGCTTGTGTACGTCATAAAAATAAAAACAGAAAAAATATATACATAAAAAAAGTAAGCCCCGTATGACACTTGCAAAGGTTTTTTAAATAATTTTTTGTTTTAAGTTTGTATACTTTTTTTTTTTCTTGATAAGAAAGACTGATGAAAATATTTATTTATTTCTATCAAACAGCAAGCAAGATATTATTATATATGTATTATATTTATATATAAATTTAATTAAAACCAAATATCGTGACGATAAGCTAAAATATATATGATTATACCAGCGCGACAAAACTACAGTACAATACATATATATTGCTATGCGATTTATTTTTATTTTCATTTTCTAGCTGCATATTTACTTCTATAAATGCCGTTATTGTAGTATAATGTATTTATTCATGCTATTTTAACTATCTTGATATATTGATGTGAACAAAAACTATGTAGATTTAAAAAAAAAAAACAAATCATAAGTGATTTCAATAAAGCTGATGCGGTCAGAGCAATTCCAAAGAGAATCAGTATTTAACACTCTATTATCTCAAGGTTAATAAGCCATTTTCGGTAGCAAGGTTGCTTGGAAACTGTCCATCGTAAAGATAGATTTCGAAAAATTACCTACCGTGAAGTCCAAGCAATTTTACGATTAATAAAAACAAATCCCAGCGTGGCCTAAAGACAACGAATTGAATTTACATATTGCCCACAGGTTCATCCAACGACGGGCCAATTAGATGGGTTTATTTTTATACAGAAACTTTCACACCTCCTAAAAATCAAAAAGCTCGACTTGAGTTGGTGGACCAAATGGAGGACTATACTTTTTTCAAATGATTCAATGTTTTATCTGAAAGATTCAGATAGTTTAAGTATTGTACGAAGATCAAAACCTGAGAGACTGAATCCTCTATAAAACAAACAAAGGATGACTAAGCATGGCGAAAGAATTGTCATGGTCTAGAGGAATAAAACCCTTCAAACAAACTGAGCATATAATGGATCGTTTTGTGTATAAGGATATATTATAAAATGTAATGCTGTCCCACGGTGAGGAAGAAATGAAATTGAGCACGACAATAATCCAAAGGACACTGCTAAAATCGCGAAAGAATGACTTGCGTTTGACAACGAAGAAGTGCTGAGTTCGCTTCCCTAATCGCTGGATTTTAATCCCAAAAAGAATCTATGGCAACTGATCGTGACATCTGTCAGAATAAGAACTCTCCATTCGCCCAATTCGAAATTGCCCGAAATAGCGTCTCAGATGGCATTTTAAATAATTTAATTGAATCAATGCCTCGAAAGTGTGCAATTGTGTTAACAAATTATGGGTTCTACCAAAAAACATGAATCTTTCAGTTCCAAAATTATAACGTTTTAATCAGGTGCTTTAGTTTTATCGCATTTATTTTTAATGAATTTCTCCTTATTATATATATATTTTTTTAAACCAATTTGATTCAACCAATATTTTTCAATATGTTTATTCCAAACAATAATAATTATTTTTCAACTACGAGTATTTATATTTTTATATATTTACTAAACAGAGTTTAATGAAAGATAATGAATAATATCCCAGCTTATAATATTGCATGCTATAGTTTTGTTCGGCATTGTATATTTTAAGTAAACTAAGTTTAATAACCAGACGGCAATGGAGGTGCTACGATACGATAAGGAACTTGTTAAAAACTAATTTTTTTTTACAACAAGAAACCAGAAGCTTTAGCAATACCGTGAGACTTTGTCGTGTACTTAAGTTAATATAATTAATTTATTGTAAATAAATAAAGAGGTTTACTCAGGTACTAATTATTCTTAATTAAGTACTATTGTTACTAATTCCAACTACAAACATACAAGTATATATAGTACGTCATAGTAATAAAGATAAATATTTATTGGCATGTCATATGAGCGATCATGTACGACGGATTAATATGTATTGTCGAAGCTTATTGTGATTGGCATGACGAAAATAACAGCCCACGGACCAAAATTTGATTAGCAGCTATCTGTTGTTAGTAATTTCGAATGAAGCATTTAATTGGAATTTTAATCACTTCCATCCTCATCGGGTAGTCACAACTTTAACACTTTCTATTCTTTTTTGAAACATTTATTTTTGGAGTAAGTAATCATAAATAAAGAGAAAAATATATGGTATATAACATACAAACTTATATTAAATACACTTTATAAAAAATAACGAACGAACAGAATCAAATGGCTTACGAGGGCATTCATATAACAAGAAATTGGGCTAAATAGTAGATAGCAGATACAGTGTGTAAACATAACCAATTTTATTATCTTTGTTTTCTTGTTTTCCTTTTTTTAATTTTGTCAAATTTGTGCGATTGTCACGGATATTTCGTTGTATATTTTGACCATAAGTTGTGCTAGTAATGTAGTACTAGTACTCTCATATCAGTGACTTTGATAGATTAAATTTTATATGAACTCATATTTATTTCAGAATGAAACCTCTGCATTCAATTTATTTTGAGTTTCTCAAGTGACTGATGTTATAGTGAAGTTTTGGTAAAAACTAATGCAACAAAGGCTATCAAGTTTTAAAAATAACTATTATCAAACAGATGATTTTCTATGGACTGTTAATCATATCAAAGTCTTATGAACTTAATTATAATAGAATTTCAAAAACGATATCAAGATATATTATTATTAAGATTATCGGTAGAACTAAAAACAGAAGGACCACGAGAATAGAGCTACGGCGGTACGGTTCCGTTCATGAACACATTTGGTACAAAGAATTGTTTTAAAACTGTCTTCCAGTAGCAATTCAATTAGAATGGAATTAGAAATTCAGGGTCATATCGCACTTTAGTAATTGTAAAAGATTTGTTTAGCTTTCATATAACGAGATTTTGGGCTCGACAGCTTGCAATGAAAAAACAATGCGCCGTTGGTTCAATAATTTTTACATCAATCGCAAACAGATTACGATTTTTTTAGGAGTTTCAGCAACTGCATCAGTTACCAGTGCTTGCGAAATCGCGAGGACACCAAGGCAGCCATTGAAGGATTTGTAGCGAATAAAATGGCATATTTTTCCTTTCACTATGTTGATGGGAATGGAGATTATTTTTATAATAAATGTTTCCTAAAGCAAATCGGACATTTAATATTGAAAGGACTTGTAATAACTCGCATGATAAAGGAAGATGATGACAATACGGTTAGCCTGGAGATTAAGAAACAAAATAACATATAAAAGGGAAAACGATCGAAAAAGTAAAAATTGTTTCAACAAGGAAGTTTTGCAAAGTTCTAAAGTTATAGTATAAATGAAGAGTTCTTTTGATATACATATTTACAGGACTTATGACCTATAAAGAACGTACTTGGAATTTGTAATATTTAAAAAAAAGGGAATTTAAAAACAAAGAACTATCAATGAAGAATACTATCTAACGAATAAATCCATCAGAAATGGTCTGATTTGTGAGAAAACAATTCGTGGATTTTACACGACGATAGTGCGCCACCGAATGGAGCGAAAATTTTGACCGAATTGAAGGCTAACAATTTTTTATGTAAATATCGTCGGTTGACCCCCGTTAACAAAGCGACTTCTCCGTGTGACTTATTTTTCTTACTGAAACTAAAATTACTGCTTCGCGATTCCTGAAAAGAGCTCATTAAAAATGTTTTGAAGAATGTATTACATCAAATGAAACCTACTTCGAAGGAGGCAAAATTAAAATTGATTAAATTTTGAAAATTGAATTTTTTTATTTGTCAATTCCGGGTACTTTTTTGACAGAATGTAAAAACCCATTTCAATTCTCTGAAGAAGAGTTACAAAAACAAACAAAGATCAATTTCGAGATGCATATTTTGGCTAAGCAGAGGTATGCTGCAGCTGACTTTTCTGACTACATTGAGTTGACTAAAATTAATTTCGGTTTCTGAATGTAGTTTGTTGACTCTTACTTTTGTCAATGTAAAAACATTTTTCTTTGACATTAGATATCTTCTCACTCTCATCTTACTTTAAAAGCAAATATAACTTGATTTTGTTTATATCTATCAGTATAGTGTCGATTTAATTTATTTTATTTTTATTCCCGAAAGCGCAAGAAATCTGCTGATATTTACAAGGAGATACTTATAACAAGTTTATGGTGTTGACTACTCGTGTTAGAATTGGTTTAAGAAATTCTAAGGATCTGGTAGACCAACTACAGTCGATCATGACCAAATTCAAGTCATGATGAATTATATCGTCTGTATGACTGTGCAAAAGATTGCATTGTTTACCCTGTTAGTTGTATGTTTTATAATGAATGTGACTAAGTAGTTCTAAAATTGGATAGTTTGAAAATAAATGATATTGATCTGCAATGTGATGCACAGATACAAGAAACTATAAAAGGAAGAGAGAGAGAGAGAGAGAGACAAATATAACCCCAACAGCTCATATTTAACAATCTTCCGGACAACTAACAGCAATCCAATTTACTCCTGATTTAAAATATAAAAACAATAATTTAAAGATCTACTCCTTGAGCAGAGCAAACCTCTTTAAAACCTTAAAAGTAAGTTTGGTGAAAAAACTATTTTTAGAGCATTAAGTGGTAAAGTAAAAAAATACCATTACAATTTTTAGAAAGTCTGAAAAACGGCGAATGGTTATGTTGCAGCAGAAAAAAAAAATACATTTCATATCGACTCAAGTCATCAAATGTAAGATTGGGTAAGTGATTTGTAAATAAATGTAAGATTGGGTAAGTGATTTGTAAATAAAGGTACTTGATACAGCCAAAAAGAAAAGACTCCTTTAGAAATGGCCCAAAAAAAAAAAATTAAACCTGATCAAATCTACAAGAATGTAGAAGTTACAGATGAGTTCACGTTACGAAAATATGTGAAGCAACTCTTATTAACTATTAAAGCATTGCCATAAATATTATATTAGTTTGATTTGAAAGTAAGACAGCCTTCCCAAGCGCCAAAAAAATACACAATGAAAACCTAATTTTGGTCATTATTTTTTTCAATTACCTATATTTAGACAACTTAAAGTTAGTCCCACTACTTGGATTTAAATGACAAATCTTTGACAGTTTGACCAAGCAATAAAAGTACAATCAACATCAGATAAGCACGTGAACTAGACTCTTATCAGCTTAAAAACTAACTTGAGTTGTACAAACCTGATGTGCTTCTATGAGTTGGAGAACTTTGCCTAACTCGTAGACCAGGAAGTTTTCTATGAATTTATTTATAAAATTTCAAAAGAACGTGATCTAGGTATGCTATCATACATTAAATCAAATTAAGGTGATTTATTTTACGGCAGCCTGAAGAATGTATAATCATCTCTGCTCCATATTTTTATTGAACATTGGGCATAACGGTTTCAAGATCAATTAAAATGTTCTTTACTCCGACCAGTCGAAATTACGTTTTTATAATTTTCGATGTTTGTAGCTAGCAAATGCCTTGAATTGATTCAGAGTAATATGTGATTGCAACTGGCAGATACCAATATTTTAAAGGTCTTGGTAATAGAGAATCTCGAAAAAATATTATGTGGTATGGGACGACTTAAGAAGAAGTTACTGATTGTTGATCGAAACAAAAACAGGATAATATTCCTTTTTATTTCATTCATTCAATAGAACGCAGCCACTTCAACACGTCACTTGAACAGCATTGCCAATACGAAAGAAGCTTTTCTTGCTGGCGTTAAGCAAAAAATAATAATTATGTACAAACGTGAAGTCAAGTGAAAGTGAAGGTAGCAATAGAAGGAAGGCTGATGGTTTTACATGCTTAATTTTTGAAAGGACTGCCGAGCATATGTATAATGTCTTATTTATGAAATGTGGTCCAATTACTACATATTTCTGCAAATATTTAGAATAATGAGAAGTATCTTTCCTATTTCAAATCGAAAGAACGTTCAATTAAGAGAATCTTTTCCCTAAGGGGTACAAGTAGGTTGAAGAAGACGCATTTGTAGAATAAAACTGAAAGTAACTACTCAAGTGTTGGATAATTTACAGACCATTGCTAGAGCATATCAGTCAGGCAGACGGGTTCGCATAAAGTAACTAAAATATATGGAATTCTTTGAAAATTTTTGTTCTTCCAAAAACGAGTTACGATTAATTGCGTCAAACCGCCTCATCACCTGTCTGTGAATTCGTTTGAATTGTCGCATTGCGAATGCATGGTCGATTTCAATCGATGAAATTTAAGGTTGAGCGACGCATTGTAAAACCGTAAATAATATGCATTGTAGTTTTATTTATTTATACGTGTAAGACCTCGAAAAACTCGTTTCTTTAAGCAATGGAAGGTGGTGGTGTTTCTGCAGACTAGAACTTAGGTGCTAGGACACACGTGAGGTAAACGAATTTGTAGTGAGCATCTGAAAGGTACTAGCCAATTACTGAACATGTCGCAAAAGCATATCAGCTGATTCCCGGACACACTGTACTGCCATCTACATAAATCAGTAAATAGACATTCGAGATGGTAGCAGTCCTAAGAAGCCTAAAAGGGCTACAACTGGATATTACCGTGAGCTCGAGAGTCATCTTCGGGCAGATAGGCAGACCCATGTTACATAGGAAAAAAGTCACGCGGAATACCAAATGATGGTGATACTGCAGATTGGTGGTCAGAACCAGGTGTGCTAAAAAAATATTTTCCAAAAAGCTGACAGCCAAAATTTCCTGGTTGTGACTTACGCATACTCTCCCGTTTGTAGTTTCAACAGGGTGGGAAATTACACATTGCGATCCATGTATGGCCAGCTGGGTTTATCAATTCACGTGTTCCATTATTACCTTATTGATATCTGTCCCCCCATTTATACCTGCTTTTGAAAGAAAAAACCCTCCAATAGACTCCCCGTGGTTTTAGTCATCATTCAAACAAGCAGTAAAATACCAAAACCTAAATGTCAAAATGAACTTAAAAAAACAATTTTTATTTTCAATCAATGTCATAAATAAACATAAATTATTGGCATATCGTATCAAAGAATGAGTCTTATTTATCTTCTTTTTTTTTATTAATGTGCAATGTCCCATAAGCTTATTAAAAAAAATCAATTAACGCCATGACAGAAATCTTTCAGCCTATCCGAGTACGGACTACAAGTACATGTACTCCCTTATATGTACATATACAGTTTTTTTTTTTCCAAAAACAAAAGAAATAATGAAAACAATACTATCATACTATACAATATTATACACTGGTATTTCCTTACTCTACTTTTAACAACATTATATTTTGTTTCGTTTCTATTTGAAATGATTCTTGGTATGTAAAAATGATTTAAAAGTCAGTTCTCTTATAAATAATTCAATGGTATAAAAAATGCGTATTAGGTAAAATAACACGTACATACTTATGTACGAGCACATTTCATTGCAGGTAAAATTTAACTTTTAAATTTGTATTTGCATTTGAATTATGGTTATGATGATCTTTACCTTCCAGTCTCTTGATCAATTTATCTTGATCAGTATCACGTGACGTATCTCGTGATGGTGACGATACTTCCTTAGTTGCATGAATTCCTGGTATATGAGTTCTTGTATTTATCCTATTCAATTTAGCGGGCTGATGATCTTGGAAGATTTGTGAATTTGCAAAAACTGCCAAAATCTCCGGACCCAACATCGGTACATTTATTTGGGTTTCTCTTCGGTAGTCATCTTCGTGGATTTTTGCACTATCCGAGAAAGAAATAGGGAAGCGGTGAACAAAAAACCAATTACACAAATACCAGAGAAATAGCAAAAAAAAAACACAAAAAAAAGACAAGTCAACAAATAAATTCGGATTAAGTCATGTGCTTGGGCATTGTTGTCTCACCTCAGCATGGAATTCCCCCTTGGAAGTGGCTGCTTACACACAGGAAGGTTATTGTTACCGATCGTCTGTATTCGTGCAAGATCTCCATTCTTTTCAACCGTATATTGATCATCTTCGTCTGGATTATAGTTTGCTACAAACAAAAAATTATATAGTAATAAAAAAACTTGATTTTAATAACGCTCCCACTCTTATCTACATACGTTGTATCTACAGCGTGAATCTGTTCTCAAATTTAATTTTTTATAATCTAAAACAGCAGTACTTACCTATCGATTCATCGTAGCAAAATCTCTCTTCGAAACAATTCCAGTAGATATCTTCCCAACAGCTAAATCAAAACCAATTGATAAAAAAAAAATTGCTACTTGTCAGCTACAAAAAGATACTTTTTGACGATATTTACCTTTGACAACATCGACACATTTTTTTTCCAATCTTCCGCCAACCTACAGATAATCAAGTCTTGCTTCTGCTTCTTCTTCTTTTTCGAAAAAATACAAATAAAAGAAAAGAGAATTTTTATATAAAAAAAAACCCGCTTCGTAATTTGAGATTTTTGTACTTCATACATATGTTCAGAAATCTGAATCAGAAGAGAATGAGTATAAAAAAAAAATCAACAAATAAAAGTAGAAAAAATCGCGAGAGGAGTAAAAGATAGATAGTTATACGACGACGACAACTGAACAGCATCAAAAAGTAACGCAGTCCTATTATACAATAAACATTCCAGTAGCTACCTGTCTTTATGACCACATAGAATTGCCGTTGCTGTTGCTGGTGCTGTTGTGCTGCTCGCATGTCGTTTACCAAATCACCTGTATAAATTGAAAATTTTGTTTGCTATATGTACGAGTATATTATACTGATAAGCGACAAGTGTCTACGTATTTGTGTATTGTTGGCTTGGTAAATACTGAAGGCAGTTGAAATTATCTCGACGACTTTATGTGGGTACCCACAGTTAAATCCCCGATGTCGCCGTCGGTGTAGGAATCGAATCGACTACGATAACGACTTGATACAACACTACACTCTTTCAATATTCGTATATTAATTTTAGCGATCCGACAACAGAGACCAACACCGACAACGAAACTGAGACCAAGACGAAAACGGTGACGACGGAAACAGAGACGAAGCCTATGAAGACTACGTTCTCGAGAATTACCAAATAATAAATGTACACAGTTTAATTCGATTTACACTCTTGCAGAATACACTGTTCTGTACTCATTACTCCGTAATTAATATTCAATATTCTGTGATCAATATTTTCTATTCTATATTCAAAACCTCAACCCCAACTCGGAATAATATTTTGTCTCATTTTTTTTATATTTTTAGTTTTTTAATATTAATCATAATTTTTAGAACAAATACCAAGTACCTTAAACGAGTGAAAATAGTTCCGAATGTTGTCACCAAAAGATAGTATCCGTACATCGGCATATACCTACTCGTACGTTTGTGTATACACGTATCTGTACTCCTATATTGCGTTCTTGAAAACAAAATTCAACTTTTATTAAAAACTGTGTTATCGATGTTCTACAAGTAGCTTCATCAATCGATCGATTAAGAATATTGAGTGGATTTGAACTTTTAAAGAATGCCTTGCTTGTCACAAGTGAACAACAAAACAATAAGTGTACATATCTACGTGTGATGGACAAGTATCTGTAGATGTTGTGCTTCTTTGTTAAGAACAACTTTGTTGTTCAGTTGATTTTTTTTTAATAATAATTTATCGGTGAAGATTTTTTTTATTTTATAAATATTTGGAGTGTCTTTTGAAATATTTTGTAGCAGAAAAAATAAATTAAGATTTGGTTAAAGACAAGTGAGTCTGTTTCTTTCGCCAAGCAAGTGCTCTATTATAAATACATAGTGAAAAGAGCAAAACGTACATATATAGGTATTACTTTTTTTGTTTAGTGTCGTAAAGGACGTGGCAGTGATTATCTTCATGGCTGTATGACTGATAAAAAACCGGACTGACGTGTTTTTTTTTGCTTCTCTTTTTAAATCGTTTAGGATGCGCAAACTGTTAGTTTATGATGTTGTGCTAACAATTTTGTGAAAAATGGTTTAATTATCATAACTCGAACATGACTTACAATTTTAATCGCATTACAATATATCTATTAGTCATCGAAAATTTCAGAGTAAAGCTAGTGGATCTTAAGCGGTGCTTAGTAATGTCCTATTGTATTATTGGCAATCTGTGTGATACGATACGGCAAATTTACTGGGAATAGGAAACTCCCAATTATCACCAAGCCAATTTAATTAAGAGAATGGTCTGCATAACAGTGAAGTATTTATAAAATGTATGGTGCAAATAGCGAAATGAAAACAAATATCTAAGTTTTTTTTAAGTTACTCGTAGACCGCATTATAAATTAAAATCAGAGTTACTATATCTAGTAACCTGAAGCCTGACAATACCCTTTGTGAAATTCATCTATAGAAACCAACTGATTCCTCAGGAGCTAAGGTGGATGTAATAGACACTTGCTTCATCTGCAGATGCATATATGTATGTATATGCAAAAAGTTAAGTAATGTTCATATCTTTTATCGATTTCTTGACAAAGTCATCTCGAAGGGCTTCTGTTAACAACTCAGTTATTTTTTTGTTTAAAAAATGTTACTAACTCCTCCGACAAGATCATTGATTCACCCCAAGTGTTTCATAACAGACCTCAAAAACTAATAAAATGCTAAAATAGATGTAATATTCATTAAGCTGCTTTCCTTCAAAGTTCTCAACACAAGTAAATGAATATTAGAAAGAATAAATGCTGAACGCATGTTGCATGAAAATTGAACAAAGATAGTAAAAAGTTGACATATAGTAAAGCACTAAAACGAACTAAAAGAGTCCTTCCTACTCGTATGTACATTCATTATTTGGTAATCTTATTATTTTGTAGAGAGATGTGTTATCGCTTAAGCGATAAAGTACCAAAACCTAAAGGAGAAGTATGCGAGCGTAAACCGATCACAAGTAGCGTCGCCCAAAAAGGTTTTTTTTATGACTACATGGTTTATAGAGTGTCTAACAATACCTAATTAAACTGTTTAAACCAGAAGGTAGCTTTTAGAGCGTAGCCCATTATACATATAAATATTGAGGTGAACAATATTCATCTGTAGGTGCATCCAGAGAAGGGTCAGGCTGCGCCGATAGAACGGCGTTATGCAGCCAAACAAACTGCTCTTTGAAATCAGCTAAAGCAGCAGATTACAACTTGTTATTTAGGCTAGTTTGTGAAACAAATTTTGACAAGACTTGGTACTACAAGAATAAGCCCTTTTAGATTCTTCCTTCGGTTTGAGAGAACAATCTTAGTTTTGAGAGGATTGACTGCAAGCTAATTTCTAGTGCACTAATTGGTGATTGCGTGTGCCCCCATCATGGAGTTAGTATCCGCAATTGAAGATCTGTTCACTAGTATTACTTAAATCTATGGACTAGTTTGAACGCGAAACATATATTTTTGAATGTTGCAATATCGAATGCATCTTAAGTATCGATTACGCCTTACGCCTACCCCTTCCTTTTAAATGCCCAGTCAATTCTGCCTACCAGATTTTGAAGCTCAGCCATTCTTTCGTTTGTTACTACAACTAATATACTCTAAATTCGACATGGAAATCAGTAATATACTTCCCAGCTAATTATCTATGATGAAAAGATTTTCGCCGATTATTTTGTGTCGTTCATTGGCGACGATGGTTGACTGAGGCCAACATTGGAGATAACCAAGACAGATTATTGTATAGTATTGTAGTATAGAGGTCACCTTAATGGCATACGTCCCTAAAGAATATTCTCGCTTTAATTGTGGGGATAATACCGAATAAACTGACACAACGCCCAACGTATGTTACTCCTCGTTTATTTTAATTTCCCTAAGCAAAGATGTATATACAAAAAAATATGATGAGTCTTCCAAATCGCTCGTCATATATAAGTGATGTTGAAACCCACAGCAATTTTTTCCACATACTTCTTGTATAGATATTATTTAAAAAGATACGATTAAATTCAGATAACATTGATTTAATTAATACTTGATTAAATCACATTATTTAAATAAATTGTGGGATATCACGCTCTGTTGGGTTGACAATTAATGTTAGCACTAAATTTGGTTTCAAAAAATTCAAGTACCATATAATAATGTAAATACATATACAATATTAAATTAACATCAAAAGGAGCTAACATAATAATTTTAATGTGTTATCCTGTCGCTTTAGGAGTTACGCTAAAGATGCCCTTCATTTTAAATTTTGCGTTGGAATTATCAGCAACGGTATCAGCTCTTCTTTAATAATATTGCTTATAGATCGCGATGTTCGTAGAAATAATTTGTGGCGTAGCCTTCCCTTGAGGTAGTAGGTTAGTAAGTTACTCAAAAACATCTTTCTCTACAAAACGTTGGTTTTTAATTTCACAAATGATATTGATTCTCATTATATAAACTAAAACTTTTATTAGTTTCTTTAAGTAAGCAGGCTTTTGAAAATGCCTCGACCACATTAGTGATATGATTAGAATTGTGTTATACTATATAAAAAAAAGTTGCTGAGGTGGCTATAAATATGAAGTAGTAAAACAAATACATCAACAGATCAAAATTTACATGGAGTTCATGTGGAGATTCCCAAAAACGAGATAAAGTTGTATGCGCGGCTTATCAAAAATACTGCAACAGTATTGGAAAAGGGCGAAATTACGAAAAGGGAAGAAAATAAGTCAGTGAGTTCAATTGAAATAGATTTGAAAAAAATATCCCAGCAATTTAAAAAAGTCGTGGAATCCAACGAAACTGCAAATCAAGTCAGCGCCGATCCCTTCCCTTAGCATGACAAGGATTGTACAGCAATCAAAACGCAGCCAGTTCTGGTATACTATCTGTCGAGTCATTAAGAAATTAAGATGATTCTGTGGCTCTATATATCCTATCCCCTTTTAGCAGAATTAAATCAATTAGACTTTTTAAAACTCCAGGTAGATTCGACTCTTCTTTTATCCAAAATGGTTTGACTATAATAATCACGGATAACTGAGGTATCTTGGAAGATTCCTATCCGGAATCAAAGGGCTAAAAACGATTATGTCAAAATCAGGGGTCGGAAGCCTATTAAGGAAGTAAGTAAACATACCCTCGAAGCTCTTATATAACATTTTTAAGAACAGCGATTATACTTCACATTACGCATACTTTATTTTGTGCACCACAGATTGTGAAGAATAAATTGGCAAATTCTAACTGAATGTAACTTCGGGTAATAAACGGTAATCTGTTAAGTTCGGATATGTCTCGTCAGAGTGTCAAACCTGCATCAATTCATCGATCTAATGCTGCAAAACATATTGCAAGGTGTAAGACAGAGACTTTGCTTGCTTGCTCCAATATTAATCTCTCCTGCAATCTGATTCATTCAAAACTATTATTATTATTATTAGTTAAAATTTTCAATATTTTTTATATAACGACTATACGAAAGATGGATGGCAACGATTAGTATAAGGCATCGTAGAAGTGGCATCTTCCGGCAGGTGCTGGTTCTTTAAATGACGAGGATGAGCCTCTGCAGCCGAACATCTTGCAGCTCTGCTAATAAGCCCTACTTCACGCCTCCCCGTGGCACCATCTGGGAATCTCACTAGAGATTGCGAATTAAAGGGGGCAAATGGCGAGATTCCTGCGCCATAAATCAGGGTTAGTGTCGGAAAACCAAAACAAGACCTTATCCGGGCTACTCCGGCATATTTGGAGCACAGGCCGGTAAGGATTTCCACGACTTACTCAGTGCCTTGGAAAAGAGAAGTTAGCGGACGAGCCCTATATGGGCCAACGGCAGCGCTCACATCCTGGAACGGGTTACTGGCTTCGGTGTAACCGACCCCTCGTCCTAGGGGCATTAAAAATGGAACTGGTCCTCCAGGTTGGGGGTTGTGCCGCCGGGGTAAATGCCCGGCCATTTAAAAAAACATAAGTTACGAAGCATCAACAAGCCTCGGATACGGACGGATCTACTGTTGACAACCCAGGCAAACGATTTAAAGACAATGAGCTTCGAATATGTGAAAGGTTAGATCCCTTAATAGACCACGTGCAGCCGAGCAACTAGCGGAGGCCCTAGACTGCAAAGCAGACATAACCGCCATTCAAGAAATGCAATGGGATGGGCCGGACAAAACGAGGATGAAAAACTGCGACATCTACTATGGCAATTGCAATCGACGGCAAAAGCAGCGCATATTTGGATGCGGATTTGTTGTCGGGGGCAGACTAAGACAAGACGTCCAGAGCTTTCGGAATGTGAGCGAACGCCTCGTAGCAATCCGCATCAAGGCTAAGTTCGCCAACATTAGCCTTATATGCGCGCATGCCCTCACAGAGGAGAAAGATGACGACACCAACGATGCCTTCTACAAGCTTCTTAACAAGACCTACGAGCAATGCCCTAGCTATGACATTAAAATTGCCCTCGGTGATTTTAATGCAAAGCTAGGAAGAGAGGCTATCTTTGGTGGAACAATCGGAAAATATAGCCTGCACAACACCACCTCCGATAACGGATTCAGGCTAATCGACTTTGTGGCGGGGCGAAACATGTCGAAACATCTCGACATACACAAGGGGACTTGGAGAACTCCTGATCAATCAATAGTCAACCAGATTGATCACATTGCGATCGACACAAGACACCCCTCCAGTATTATGGATGTCCGTACGTTCCGAGGAGCCAACATCGACTCGTACCATTACCTTGTTGTAGCCAAGGTACGGTTGCGGATATCCCAAACTACGCCAAGACAAACTAATGTTGTGAGAAAATTCGACGTCAGACGGCTACAATCGCAAGAGATCGCCAAGTCCTTTTCCGATCGAGTGTCTCTTAATCTCTTAAGAGGTCCAATGCCGCCAGCATCAAGCATCGAAGACCACTGGAAATACTGTCAAAACGCCATCAGAGATGCCGCTTCTGATGTGCTGGGTTTCACTCGTCCACCACAACGAAACCCCTGGTTCGATGATGAATTCCGGCAAGCACATGCAGCTAAGCAAAAAGCACGCAATGCGGCACTGCAAAAAAAAGACCAGAGCTGCTCATGAGCTCTATAAGCAGAAGAGGAGAGACGAACACCGGCTTCTCAGGAGGATGACGAAAGAGCATGAGAAGGAATGAGGTTCGGAAGTTTTACCAAAAGGTAAAAATAACATGCCATGGAAACAAACCCCGAACCGAAGCCTGTAGAGATGAACAAGGGAACATCGTAGTAGAATCGCAGTCAATGCTGAGGCAATGACGGAACAAATACCGCTGTCAGGCAGAATCAACCTTTCAACTTGGACGATGATGACCAAAAATTCCAACCACTCGACCTGGATGAAGTGAAGATAGCTATATCGAAGCTGAAGTCCAAAAAAGCTGCTGGAGCCGATGGCGTGACTGCCGAGCTCTTCAAAGCGGCAGGCGATGACTTGGTAAGGAGCATACACCAACTTATCTGTAAAATATGGTCGGACGAAAGTGTGCCTGATGAATGGAACCTCAGCATTGTTTGTCCGATTCTTAAGAAAGGAGACCATCTGAACTGCGCCAACTACAGAGGCATCAGTCTCCTTAACATAGCATATAAGATCTTATCCGCCATTTTGTGTGAACGCCTGAAGCCGTTCGTCAACAGATCGATACACACCACCTATTCATCGATTTTAAAGCATCTATGACAGCATCTATAGAGACGAGATATACAGAGCAATGTCTAGTTTTGGCATCCCTGCCAAACTCGTCCGTCTGTGCAGGATGGCGATGGAGAATGCACGCTGCCCCATCAAGGTCGTTTAAGATCTCACTGAGACCTTTGATGTCCAGAAAGGATTTAGACAAGGCGGTGCGCTGTCATGCGATTTTTTCAACATCGTACTTGAAAGAATAGTGCAAAACTCACGAGCAAACCCAAGAGGCACTATCTTTCAAAAGTCCGTCCAACTACTGGCATACGCCGACGATATTGACATAATCGTGAGAAAGCAGCGTGATATCAGTGGCGCTTTCACGAGTATTGAGACGGAAGCGGAAAATATGGGATTAGCGGTCAATGAGGGCAAGACCAAGTATATGCTGTCAAGCACAAAGGACAACCAACACCGACGTCTCGGGTAGAACGTCACCTTTGACAGATATAACTTTAAGGTAGTTAAGGACTATGTCTACCTAGGCTCTGCTATAAATACAGACAACGACACCAGCGCTGAGATCAAGCGAAGAATAACTCTTGCCAACCGCTGTTTCTTTGGGCTAAGAGGACATTTGAGTAGCAAAGCCCTTTCTCGGACAACAAAAGTCACCCTTTTTAAGACCTTAATAATCCCGGTCCTGTTCTATGGCGCAGAGGCATTGACATTATCAAAAATGGATGAGGGTGTACTTGGTTGCTTCGAGAGAAAAATTTTTCGGGCGATCTTCGGTCCCGTCTGCACTGACGGTGAGTGGAGGAGAAAATACAACGACGAACTGTATGGACTATACAGCGACATGGACCTAGCCAGAAGAGTGAAGATCCAGAGACTGAGATGGCTGGGTCATGTAGAGCGCATGGACACCAATGCTCCGGTCCGAAAAGTCTTCGAATCCGCCCCCGAGGGACAGCGCAGTAGAGGAAGGCCAAGACTCAGGTGGCGCACGCAAGTGGAAGAGGACCTCAGCCAACTTAGCGTGCGAAACTGGTGGCAGCTAGCCAGGGATCGAGCTGGCTGAAGAAGTTTGTTGACTGAGGCCCAGGTCCACCCCGGACTGTAGCGCCACCTAAAACAAAATAAAAATACGAAAGATGTTCGCTTAAGTTCCAAGTACATTCCTAGATTATTTTTTCGAATTGAATTAAATTGGAAAAATGAGTAGGGCAAAAAAAAAAAAAACTATAGCAAACTTTCAACTTAAAAGAAATGAAGATCTCATAAACATACAGATACAGACATCGGAAAATTATTTTGACAGAAATGCAAGTCGCTCTGCGAAGTTGTCAGTTTTTAATCAATTGTTTCCTATGGTGTGGATAATGCTCCCTGTCACAAAAGTCTTGTGGTGATGCAATATTTGCGTGATATTGAACTAGAAACACTTGAGTGGCCACCTCAAACCCATGTTATTGAAAATATATGGGGTTCCATAAGGCAAGAGAAATGTTGCTCTGACTCGGAGCAGAGAGAACACCATTTTTCAATTAACAAAGCTCTGGGATAAAGTTCCTGTAGAAATGCTGCAAAAACTTGTCAAATGGGTTCGAGACGATTGTAGAAAGTTATTATGGGTAAAGGTGGATATATTTTTTTATGAAATAATTATATATTTTTATTATTTTCCAATTCTTACTAGAATTCCAAAAAATGTCAAAATAATATGTCATAGTTCAGAAAATTTGATTCTATTTAAAGATATGTCACTGTTTAGACCTGTATTTGGGACAACTTCAACCGGTTCTGCATCGAGACGAAATCCATATTTTGTTTTGATGGCAACATAGGCAGAAAATTTTCGGTAATACTTGTACTCTACTCGCAAGTTGTTGCAAATAGCAGAATACTACTTCTTGTTTTATAAAACAAAATTTTAAATTTGTGAATTCTAAAAGCTACCTCATCTTTTAAAACAGAATCTGTTGTCAAATATAGGTACAATATTAAATATAGCACTTATACTACTACGATAGATAAATTGCTGTTTCCGAAGGGGCAGAGTATGGGATTGCAACCCACAGGTGTTCCTTGATCATGGTATTACAACTAAGCAAGTGAACGTCAAACCTCTTTAAGATATCCTCGGAAATACCTGAATCTATTTTATCTTTAAATTCGTTAATCATTGGAAAGGTGTCTAGACTTGCATTTTCACTGATTTTGCACAAAATCTATTTTTTGGTATCCAAACATATTTCCAACTCTACAACATCTATTGATTCATAGCAAGTGCTTCACTAACCACTTTTGGAAAACCCGCGCATAAACCATTTTTTTCAACAAGGCCTTCAAATTTAGGTCAAACAAATACAATGTATTGATAACATGTTAGTTCGAATACGAGGATCTGCGCTGCATTGATATGGAAACTGCTAACTATATTAGAAATTGTATTGGGCTTCTTCCATGCCTTCCAATGATTGTTCCCGGTTTTTATTTATGCAGACTAAAACAGCAAGTGCATGCTTTGTCAGTCACAGTACTTACAGAAATGCAGAAAAAAATACAAATACTCGTATATGACAAAACTGGCAATACCCTTGGATCCGTTGTAAATGAAAGGAAAATAACTTTTGGATTTGCACGTAGAATGATCGGACATTTAACAATCCACTTACAGAGGAATAAAACGCAAGGCCATTGACTGCTTCTATGCAGATATCACAGCCATACATGAAGTGCCTAGAGGCAGGCCGAGGAAAAGTACAAAATTGTTATCCTGCGTGTATATAGTGATTACCATAATGAACAGAAATAGCTCTTATTCGGTTTCGATTTTGTGATACGGGGCAGACTTCGGCAAGGAATTAGAAACTACTGACAGAACGAAATATCACTTTGGGAAATATAAAGTTTTCTGATCCCTAGCTTCCCAAGAGGAAATGAAGCTGAACGTGTTTGGACGTCCGTTCCTCCTAGGCTTCCAAACATATCCCGGATCAATTATTTGTTACAGTAAAGGCATAAATGCGGATTTTCCAATCGTCACAACAAAACAGAACTACTATGAGAAGATGTAACACAAGATCGATAAAATAAACAGAACGTCACAGTCGACATCTGTTACTTTGAGCTTTACTTAAATTGGTTTCACGTTAAATTCTGCAAGCAACGCCTACTTTTTCAAGAAATGAGGTCCAACGACGATGGCAAAAAACATTACGGAACAGATAGAATGGTTCCCCATAATTGTTTCTCGCATTAAATTTTCAAAGCCCGATTGAGGAATTTTGCTCTAATAATGGAAAAAGTGATTTATCGGTTACATTTATTTATTTATTTTCAATCCCCAATCATCAAAGCTACGACACTGATGATGGTTGTTTTGCTCAAGTTCAGATGACCAGATTATTTAAGCAAAATACGGTGGAGTGGTGTTGATGACATGCCCAGGCATTCCCCTTGGGATCAGTAAAACTGGGTTCTCGGCAATACTATGAGTTATAGAAAAAATATTCCCACTTGTGGTTACGTGATTTCGTTTTTTTCACATCCCATACTTGTCTCAATAGATCATTGTTTTGAATTGCAAATTTTTACCAATTTTATGGTAAATTTTATCTTATTAAGGGAGTTGTTGAAGCGTCATCTGTCAATACAAAGTTTTTTATTTCTTAAGAAGTGACAAAGAGCAAATTATTCAGCACAGAATCTTTTTCCGTAAAGCTCTGTATGTACTATATGTATGGTTAAAAACATAATTTGAACTTAATCATACATGTATGTACATAAAGCCAATAGCAGAACGCACAGTACAATAAATATCATAACGAGAAGTACTGGTATGTGAATTGAAATAAACATATATACATACATATGTCTTATTGAGTGAGTCAATAAAAAAATATATATATAGGTATATATGGAAAAAAAAAACTATTTTCTGACTGTTATATGAAAAATTAAAAACTACATCTGATGTTGGTTTTGATAAAAGTTTTTCGATGAATCCGGTTTTAATCAGAAACGTAAGCAGCATTTCATGATTAAATTGGAGATGCTGATATTTTAGTTTATATTTACGATTTATCTCTATTGAAAACGAAAGCGAATAAATAAAATGACATTAACACTGCTTCCTTATCAAGAATAAAAATATATACAAGCGAAAAAATTCCAATGGTCAAGGCAGACAACTGCAACAAGCTTTGCAATAAATGAGCAAAAACGCTCAACCCGCTTATCGATTAAATTTACAATCAGCTAGGCAGTCATCAGACATGTACTTCCACTTACTCAGAAGTGAAAAGAGTATCTGTTAAAAATCCCTGAATAGATTTCAGACAAACGATTGTGATTTTTATTTCTAATATGAGCGCGTAATAAGGAACTTATTCAAGCACCTAGACCCAGATGAGACACAAACATTATTTAAGATATTCGACATTGACATAATCCGAAATTTACTCACTATTGCCATTATGACTTTTTTTTTGTTTAAAAAAAATTAGAAAACTTTCGAAGATCTACGAGTAGATACATCTATAGTTTTCAGTTAAGCGAATAATATTTACTGAGGGACTATTCAAGTAAGAAAATGATTATCGTCATGCTTTATTGCGCACGAATTCTGGGAATCAACAACAAAATTAGGTAAAGGGTTTTTACGTGAGATCGTACTTGAGCACCTGAATTAATTACGTGAGTTTTTTTATTTAAATTTATGTTGATTTTTTTTGTTAAAAAATATGTGGAAACAAGTTAAATACAACTCCGCCAAAGTAGGTAGTAGGAAAAAAACACGGTAATTACTTGGGTATTCTTGGAACAAATACAATTGGGCACTGCTTCGCTGTTTGTAATAAAAAAGAGAGATAGTTTTTTTACAATGATTAGAAATTATGAAAAATTTCATACGCAGTAGCTGATTGTTTACCACACCTTCCCAATAAAATTAAGCTCTTTTGAAAGTTCAAAATTAATCTTACATTCAGCTTATGAGTTCGTTTAAGTATCAAGTGTCGATATAGCGACATACATATACATTTTGTGTGTCACATCAGCCAACAAACCTTTCTTTAGTCACAAATGAAGCCATAAGGGACCCGTCACTTGATTGTAAGATTGATTGTTTACCAAAATACTTGTGTTTTAGACAACCCATTGCATCAGTTGGAGTTTGTTAATAAAATCAGTTAAATGTCAACTAACAGGAAACATATACTGAATTAAATTGATTATTTTATTATCAGTTAACGTTCAATAGGCTTCCATTGTATACAACTACCGATGTATAAATTTCATGTGATTTCTGTTTTATGGTGAATATTTAGACAGACACCATATCTTAAACTTAATAGTTAAATAGTCAAAAGCATTGCAGAAATAATCAATATAATATTTCAATTGAACCTTCTCTAAAATACTGGCTACTTTCAGGAAATTAAAATAATGTTGCTTGAAAACTTAAAGTTTTATGAAGAAAATGGGACTACTTAAAAGGCACTGAATGACACTGTAAATGCATTTTAAGTACGAGTATATAGTAAAAGCACCACAGGAACCACTGTCCAAAATCCAGTTTACAAAACCCTTTTTATAGTTATTGTATCTACATGAAAGGCCAACAACTTGTTTGGCAAAGTTGATTGTGTAAGGTTTGTTCACCCAGCTTGAAAGGTCATTATGAGATAGTCGCAAACCCACTTGTTCCTTATCTGAGATTGTCAATGGTTTTATGATAAATATGATGTAAGAGGTTTTTTTTATACTCTAAACCCCAAATCTAGCTATGACATTAAAATTGTCCTCGGTGATTTTAATGCAAAGCTAGGAAGAGAGGCTATCTTTGGTGGAACAATCGGAAAATATAGCCTGCACAACACCACCTCCGATAACGGATTCAGGCTAATCGACTTTGTGGCGGGGCGAAACATTGTCGTGGCTAGCACGCGGTTCCCACATCTCGACATACACAAGGGGACTTGGAGAACTCCTGATCAATCAACAGTCAACCAGATTGATCACATTGCGATCAACGCAAGGCACCCCTCCAGTATTATGGATGTCCGTACGTTCCGAGGAGCCAACATCGACTCGGACCATTACCTTGTTGTAGCCAAGATACGGTTGCGGATATCCCAAACTACGCCAAGGCAAACTAATGTTGTAAGAAAATTCGATGTCAGACGGCTACAATCGCAAGAGATCGCCAAGTCCTTTTCCGATCGAGTGTCTCTTAATCTCTTAAGAGGTCCAATGCCGCCAGCATCAAGCATCGAAGACCACTGGAAATACTGTCAAAACGCCATCAGAGGTGCCGCTTCTGATGTGCTGGGTTTCACTCGTCCACCACAACGAAACCCCTGGTTCGATGATGAATGCCGGCAAGCACATGCAGCTAAGCAAAAAGCCCGCAATGCGGCACTGCAAAAAAAAAGACCAGAGCTGCTCATGAGCTCTATGAGCAGAAGAGGAGAGACGAACACCGGCTTCTCAGGAGGAAGACGAAAGAGCATGAGAAGGAATGAGGTTCGGAAGTTTTACCAAAAGGTAAAAATAACATGCCATGGACACAAACCCCGAACCGAAGCCTGTAGAGATGAACAAGGGAACATCGTAGTAGAATCGCAGTCAATGCTGAGGATTTGGAAACATTATTTCCGCAGACTGTATAACGGCAATGACGGACCAAATACCGCTGTCAGGCAGAATCAACCTTTCAACTTGGACGATGATGACCAAAAATTCCGTCCACCCGACCTGGATGAAGTGAAGATAGCTATATCGAAGCTGAAGTCCAAAAAAGCTGCTGGAGCCGATGGCGTGACTGCCGAGCTCTTCAAAGCGGCAGGCGATGACTTGGTAAGGAGCATACACCAACTTATCTGTAAAATATGGTCGGACGAAAGTATGCCCGATGAATGGAACCCCAGCATTGTTTGTCCGATTCTTAAGAAAGGAGACCCTCTGAACTGCGACAACTACAGAGGCATCAGTCTCCTTAACATAGCATATAAGATCTTATCCGCCATTTTGTGTGAACGCCTGAAGCCGTTCGTCAACAGATCGATACACATCACCTATTCATCGATTTTAAAGCCGCATATGACAGCATCTATAGAGACGAGATATACAGAGCAATGTCTAGTTTTGGCATCCCTGCCAAACTCGTCCGTCTGTGCAGGATGGCGATGGAGAATGCACGCTGCCCCATCAAGGTCGTTAAAGATCTCACAGAGACCTTTGATGTCCAGAAAGGATTTAGACCAGGCGGTGAGCTGTCATGCGATTTTTTCAACATCGTACTTGAAAGAATAGTGCAAAACTCACGAGCAAACCCAAGAGGCACTATCTTTCAAAAGTCCGTCCAACTACTGGCATACGCCGACGATATTGACATAATCGTGAGAAAGCAGCGTGATGTCAGTGGCGCTTTCACGAGTATTGAGACGGAAGCGGAGAATATAGGATTAGCGGTCAATGAGGGCAGGACCAAGTATATGCTGTCAAGCAAAACGGACAACCAACACCGACGTCTCGGGCAGAACATCACCCTCGACAGATATAACTTTGAGGTAGTTAAGGTCTTTGTATACCTAGGCTCTGCTATAAACATAGACAACGACACCAGCGATGAGATCAAGCGAAGAATAACTCTTGCCAACCCATGTTTCTTTGGGCTAAGAAGCAACTGAGTAGCAAAGCCCTCTCTCGGACAACAAAAGTCACCCTTTATAAGACCTTAATAATCCTGGTCCTGCTCTATGGCGCAGAGACATGGACATTATCAAAAATGGAGGAGGGTGTTCTTGGTTGCTTCGAGAGAAAAATTTTTCGGGCGATCTTCGGTCCAGTCTGCATTGACGGTGAGTGGAGGAGAAGATACAACGACGAACTGTATGGACTGTACAGCGACATGGACCTAGCCAGAAGAGTGAAGATCCAGAGACTGAGATGGCTGGGTCATGTAGAGCGCATGGACATCAATGCCCCGGTCCGAAAAGTCTTCGAATCCGCTCCCAAGGGGCAGCGCAGTAGAGGAAGTGGAAGGGGACTTAGCCAACTTAGCGTGCGAAACTGGAGGCAGCTAGCCAGGGATCGAGCTGGCTGGAGAAGCTTATTGACTGAGGCTCAGGTCTACCCCGGACTGTTACTTAAAGTAAGTAAGTAAACCCCAAATTTTAAAGTAAAGAACAAAAGCTTAGATATGAAAATATCACACCGTGGCGTATCTCAATTTTAATGAAAGATAACTGACTATCTTTGCATCAGCACATGGTCTAGTACAAGCTATCTATGACGCAACTGTCCTGGATGACGGAACGTAACATAAGTTAATGGTAACGATGCCAAGAAAAATCAGAGACGAATATCCTGCGTTCAGTCGACTAGCACTACAAACCATTCGTTCCGTGGAAAATGAACCATTCGTTCTGTGGAAAATGACAGATGCATGTATAGGCATAGCTGACACTTTGTTTGCACACAACACGGGCATTGCAGAAAAGAAGAGAGCTGTAGGGGGTGGGAGGGTGGTGGATTGGGGCCGGATTTCCACGAAACAGAATGAAGGCGAAAAAGATAAATTCCTAGAAGTTTTACAGTCGGAACTGAAAATCTGCAGCCAAAAGGCGATGAGGATCCATATTCAAAAAATAAAATCTAATCTAAAAATCATATTTCCCATATTTGAGTTGTGATAACCACAGCTTCTTTAGATCATTCCAAAATGAAGATTGGGAATCAATACTCGAGCGCAAGTCCAACTATCATTAGAATGTTTGGAATGGTGCTTTAAGAAATTTCGCATCAATAACTGGGTTCAGTCTAGACACCAGACATCATGCGAAAATCTATGAATACATAAGACCGGCTAAAGGCTGACACTTACAGTCTATAAAGATCTTATCCGCTCATGGGAAAACAATTAAGAGGCTGAACAGCCACATTCCAGGGCCAGACCCGAGTAAAACTGGTGTCTAATGATAAAAAGTTAATCTTTTATCAACAATATATATACTTTTGAGAGAATGTGTTTTGATGGATACCCAAAGCTTTTATAGGGTTATATTTTCAACAAAAATTATCCAAATTTATATTTTGGTAAAGGTGTATTAGAAACGAAAAGTAGACGAAAAGCGACACAAATCGAAATTGTGCGCGAATATATTTAGGTACCCTTTAGTTTTATTGTTCCGGTTTAAATATGAAACGTGCAAATTGCATATGGAGCCCACTCTGCAACATTAACCTTAAATAACTGAGTTGACTTCAGTGCATACAAATAATCGAGACAAAACGAAGTATGGACTTTTTGGCAAAGAAACCTCCAAGATGCAGCCAACGGCAACACTAGTGGCTTATCCAGTGAGTAGTGACTATCACATTTGTCCTATTTCGACATCTCGGAGCTCAAGACATGATTTTTTTTGGCATTCATTGTATCTGTATGCAAACAAATTTGAATTGTTCTATTTCATTGAGAGTTTACAAGATTCGGGTTCGAAATTGCACATTACTTAGAGCGTTTCCTTATTCAAGGAAAAATTGATGTATCGGTTAAAAAAAAAGGAAGAGAAAAAAAATAGTTTTTTAAGGCTTGCTTGGGCTACAGGTGGCATGCAAATGGGCGTGAAGACATTGTGTACATAAAAAATATTTCAAACTGAATAAAGGAGAAACCAGATATTAAATGTGCATAAAGCAAACATTAATGTTTAATAAGATTTATTTTAGTATCATACATATACTCATCTGGTTTTTTAAAAATAAAGAAAAATTAATAAACGCTCCTTATAATTTACAGTCGCTCACAAAACATCACTACAAATACAAAATAATTATCATAACTTGACCGGTAACATTACATACAAACACTACTTGTTGAATACTGAAAAGAGAGAACGTTAACCATTGATTCTACAGTCGTAATGAATCTATTTAAGTGTTATCTGTCAAATATATGATGCACACGCCTGCTTTTGCTAGTCAAATAAATTATTTTTGAATATCTTTAGCTACTCTCGTATTTATAGAATTATTATACGTATATTGCTAATTTAAATTAGACATATGGTGATAATTGTAATTATTAAAAAAGCACATCAAGATTGATTAGACCTACTTGATAGAATGTATTAACATACTTGTATGTATAAAGATTTTAGTGAATAAATGTATGTTATGCAGACTATATATTCATCCTTCATCATTATACTCGTAAGAGTTCAACCGTAGTTTGTTATAAATATAAATAAACAGTGAATAAAACTGGACAATATTTGGATGGTTTATGCTTCAACAAGCCCCAATCCCTCAGAAGCGTGAACAACTACTTCGGATACTGACTGATACTTTATGAATTATCGAAGACAACTTTATATTTCTGTAAGAGTCACTTCGAAATCTCATAGTGCAAGTTGATCATTTTGGGCAATATTTAATCGTAGGATTTTCTTGTTCGGCCAACAAAAATTGTCGTTCTCTAACCTGAAAACCAGCAAAATACTATAGGTATTACCTATTTGAAAACCACATGGCACCCTAAAGTAATAGGAAATAAACGCAAAATAAAATTGAAATGAAAATGCTTTATTGAGCTTACAAAGCCACCAAGAGTTAACATACAATTATGTATATACTATATATTGAATAATTATATTCATTACATCACCAAAGTTTATCAATACATTCTACAATGCAAGTTGTTGCAGTTTTTGATGTTATCTGGTAAGTTTGTGTAGGACTGTAGCACATGCATATATTGGAACGTGAGTTGTTCGCGACTCATTTCCACTTTTCGAATGTTCCGATCGTTTAAAAAACCCATTTCATTTAGGTATGATGGGCATATATTATTTTTAATTTTGAAAATCAGCGCCCTTGATAAAATGAATAACTTTTGATTAATGTTAAGCTAATTTAACATATTTAACATATACCTTATATTTGTGTACCTATCTTACTTACCTAAGTACGATTCGCATTTCTTAGGGACGGGTCAGACAAAAATAACACACTAAGACAATATTCGAAATGAGGCTAAGTAGCTACATTGTAAATCTTTATTGCACATTTATTCAAGTACTCGTATCTTTTCGAATTTTTCTTAGAACACTAATTTCCGCAAACCCTTTTTTACATATATACTCTACATGTTTTTTTTAAATTGGGGTTGTTTGTCAAAGTAGCGTTTTGGATATCACACAGCATTGTCAGTAAGTAAGTAAATAAGGATCTAAAACGTTTCGAGTAAGCCGATGATACAAAAATCTGAAAAAAATACGAGTAGTTCATACGCTTGGAATCGAGCCAAAAATATTAAAGTTCAACCCTCAATAAAATATTGTTAAGTATACGACACATCCCAGATCGGGTTACAGGCTTCGGTCCAACAGACTCCTCGTCTTAGTATTATGGATGTCCGAACGGACCATTACTTTGTTGTAGCCAAGATATGGATGCGGATATCCCGAACAACGCCAAGACAAACTAATACTGTGAGGAATTTTGACGTCAGGCGGCTACAATCGCAAGAGATCTCCAAATCCTTTTGTGATCGAGTCTCTTTTAATCTCTTAGGAAATAACTTTGATCTTCGGTCCCGTTTTCATTGACGGCATGTGGAGAAGGAGATGCAATGATACAACGAACTGTATGCAGGTACTGTACAGCGACATCGACCTAGCCAGAAGATTGAAGATCCAATGACTGAGATGACTGGGTCATGTAGATCAAAAACAGCGACGCTCTGGTCCGAAAAGTGGATTGCTGAACGCAATTTTGTGGTAAATCGAAAAAGTTTGAAAAAAGCTAAAACACTTTACAGAACTCTGAGCAAGGTCTCTTGTTTCTACTTTTATACTAGTGCATAAGTGAATCAATATATTGCTTCGTAAAGAATAGAGTTTGTGTGGGGTGGGAACCAAGTTCAATAAATCGTTGCGTAGCACGAAACGTCTCCATAGGCAGCTTAAAATCCGAGTGTTAAGGTGATCTGCCCCATGGCCTTTATCCGGCCCATCTTTACATTTGTATCTCACATGTAGTTCAACGTTGAAGCAAGTTGACTTAAAACGATTCGGATGCAGAGTCTGAGCAAATAATATTCTATCCTAATGAAGATTTGTGCAATAAGGTAAATCTATTACTAGTAAACTATTTGCTTATTAAGTTAACTCAAACGCACATTACAAGGGGATTGAGGATTGACCTTGCTGGGCAACCTGATCACCCCAATTACATTGAATACATATATCATGGGAGAGTAAACTTTAAAGGGCTTTATTCCTCCAGAACCATTCCTTTACATAGGTACTCGTGTGAAGGGTCTGATCCAGGATAGGTAACAGGTGCCGCCCATCTTCCACATCACTCGGAAAGTTACTGAAAGTCGACTTAACTACGACAGAGACGTACCAAAAAAACTAAAAAAAATTCAAACAAAAGAGATGAGTGAAAACTTCTGTTCAAGAAAGGTGTTATTAATTAAAAAAAAAATTGTGTTACAACATATTTACTAAAACATAAGTTATTATACTCGTACATGTCCATTAAGAAGGCTGAGTATGTATTAAGATCTATTGCAAGGAATTTTTTAAATTTTGTTAAACAAGCTAATTTTTAAGCATTTGTTTGTATTGGACATAAAAGCTAATAAATGAATTAACACAAAAACGTATATAAAATTGAAAGAACTATATTTAAAGATATAGACAGGGAAATCCTTTAAGTTGTTTAATCTCAAAACTTGTGAATACAAAAAATTGTAGATATGGTGAAGAATTTCTTAATGTTTGCGATGTGATAAGGCAGTGAATTTTGAAATGCATCTGACTGACAGGCCAAAGCTTGACACTGATATTTGGAGGTGTGTCATTCATTCTCCATTATCTTTTTCTAAGTTACCTTATTCTACTTTAGTTATCATATTTGTATAAGAATCGTTCTTAGATATTTTACGTAAGGAATATGTGAAACAATATCCAAACAACAGATGGGGAAATTCCGTGACGACGCTTCTTTTCGAATGGAATGTATTTACAATCCATAAACACATGCCATATTAAATGAGGACATTTTTTTTTTAAAGAACTTAACACTCAAGTGAGTGTAATTACACTTCAAATATATAAGCAATTGTTAAGCTGTTAGGAAAATGGAACAAGGAGAGAATGAAAGATGTATGGGCTGAATGACTATTTAATTAGATAGGTTGGATCCAACATTTAATAGGGAGACTTATTTAGTTAGTTTCATAAGTGACTTTAACTTTTTGTTGTATTTTAGACGACAACACATCTTACGTGATTTAAGTAATGATTTTGGTAACGGTTGGGCTTGAACGCGGAATTGTTCGATTTGGAACCAAATGCACTACCACTTGAGCTACGGCTACCTCATTCACACATATTTATGTATGTACAATACATTTATATACTGATGAGTAAATTCAAGTATTGCATCAAAAAAACTTAGTTAGAGCTTATGTGGTTGAGTTATGGCAGCTCTTCACATTTTCGAGATTCCACCTATGATTATATGTGCCAGGCAAGTACATGCCAGTTTTTTGAGCCGAAAATATTTTTCCATATTAATGACGAACCACAATAAAATAATATAAATAGATATGTATTACATGCTTCGTAATTTACAATCAACAACTACATACTTTTAAATTATCCTGCCTATGGGCAGATGTTCCCTAATTGACATTCCGAAGGAATGTACATCAGGATCTCGGACACGTTTAATACGCTTTTCAAAACTGTTTAGATGGACGTAATGTACTTAGTTTGAAGGCATGGTCTTCTCCTTTTGTTTTTGTGTAAACTTGTACATTCCTTTCACTGAAATTTCTCAGTCAGACGAATGTAAAAAGATGAGTAAACGCGAGTGGAAAAGTGCTACCATAAACAGCGCCCACCACATCACCTCCGAGTTCCTACAGTCTGGTTTGCGTGCAGACATCGAATGATGTTAAATTACTTTTGTATGTATGTCGAACATGCTAAGGTGCTTAACAAAAGCCTATTCCTCTGTTTGCTAATAAGCAATTAAATTTTTCCGACTGAAGACAGCAGGGTAAACCTTATTTTTTAAAAAGTCAGAAAGCATTTGTTTGATCTGGCGGAATCCGAAAAGAAACTCGTTCTTTATCCATACGTAGCAAGAATTTTGTTTTACGCGATATCATTGTGAGCTGGAATCCAAACAACACTCAATATTTTTGAAAAGTGATATAGTATAGTAAAGCCTTTAGCGCAGTTAAGCCAAAGGTACGGGTTTACCAACACAGAGGGGACTGAAAAAATAAGCTATTTGTCTTAGCTGTAAGAACACAAGATACTTATACTAAAGAAACTTGATTTCGTTGAGCCAAACAAGTGAGCCAATTCAAAGATCCTCTTAAAAAGAATCTATAAGTACACATGTAGATATATGTATGTAAATGTTTTTAGTGGAAAAGCTATAAAAGACAGCTATTACGTAACTCATCATATGATTTTATTAAAATGAGTAAAGATTATTTTTAACATTTGCAATTTTTTTTTTTTTTAGTTTTTTACGAGCAGACAAGTTCCTTAGGTGACGTTTGGTGGTGGTAAAATGGTGTAAGTAAGTCAAAATCGTAAGAACTTCTGAAACCAAATTGACCAGATATCCGACAGAGCTATGTTTGTTATTGAAACCATAGATGTTATTCATTCAGAATTTTCCTCCAGACGCATTGAACAGAGTAACACAAAACTAACAGGTGAAATCTTTCCAAATAATATGGATGTACTCATATGATACTTAGCTTATCTAATATTCACGACTGTATTGAATACATTAATTTCAATTAGATGACACTCTCATGCATACAATTTGAATGTGTACAATTTCGTGACATGAACAAATAGTACGTGCTATTCGACTCAACCTTCCTAAATAATAATTTCTAAACTTTTTTTAAGACGTATAAAAATCTTGCTCATATCAAACTTGTTCCTACAGGTGGCAATTATCTTTACTTGTTTTTAAATGACATTTCACGTCGTTAAGATAATCCCAAAAAACAACTAATTTCGAAAAAATACTTTCTCTTCAAAGACAAGGGAAAAGCTAATTTGCTAAGAAAAATTTCACATTAGGTGAATTCAAGTTATTGGTTTTTAATTAAAAAAAAAACACTATTACAACAAAAGGTTACGCTTTTTATAAGCAACTTTAGGTGTGAGTAATATTTAATTCAAAGACCCAACTAACTATAGAACATCGAATATTTTTGTTCAAACAAAGACGATCAAGTATAAATACATACATACATTCATCTGTCGTAGAAAAGTCAACAAACAAGTTGCTAACTTCCACAGAATTCACGTGACTATTTCTGACACATCAATCACGGTACTTTCCTACACAAAAAAAGTTAAGAACATTCTTTCAGATAGATACAAAATGTTTACCAAGATGCAATTCGTACAAGAATACCTATTCATAAGATATATTATTTTCATAACTACTCATCAGTTTAATCTGAAACACATTTCTTTTTTCATTATCACCAATTTATCACATGTTGAAGAAATTTTTGAATAAAAGTGATTTGGTAAGCACAACACTGAACAAAAAATGTTTTCGTTAAAACGATCAAAGCCATAAATCACACTTCGAGAACATGCCAATCACATGCTGATCACCTGGCTAGGAATCGATTTTAATTATTATTTTTTCTTTTATTTATGTATGTGCACATATAACAAGATGCATTCTTTCGCACTAAAAACTGCTTTCCAAAATTACACCACATGGAAATGACTCGTTGTCGTTCTAAGTTTGAAGGAAAAAAAAATAAACAAATTTCACTTCGACTAATGGATTTGTCACGACAACACTCAGACCTCACATACCCTAATTATACACTTGATTTTTTTTTTATTTCTTATTATTTTACTATTCGTATTAGATACGAATATTTCAATGTAACCATAAAATCGCTAACGGCAAGGCGTCGCCTTCAAGATCGTTTCGTCAATCGGCTGGTCGATATCGTTGATTTTGCCGAGTTGTTCGATTAATTACCTGCGTACCAATTTGTGTACGGCTTTTTGTGTTTTATCTCGAATAGCTCTTGCCAATCACTCAAATTTTGAAATTGCGCACTGATACTGTGGTTTTAACGCAAGTACAAAAATAAAAACTAAAAAAACAGAAAATTGAAAAAAAGCACCACTCGATCACATCAAAAACGTAAACGATAAAAACGAATCAAACCCGTTTCACAGACCATGGGACTACCCGACTCGAACAAAATATTTCATCTTCATTTGGCCTCCCCAAAAATAAAATAAAAATTAGACCTCGCACCTCACGACAACCTATCACAGAGAGAACCTTTTTGGGTTTCTGATCACGATCACGATTCACGATACATGGAGAGGCAACTCAATGCAGGTCTAGGTATCCATAGGATCTAAGATATCTGTATGTACCTATCTTGATATTGAATCGTACGTAGCTGTATCCGTACCGTATCTAAAAAATTTTCACTAAAGGTCACTACAAAACAAAAATGTCAGAATCGATCACGCACTTTTTCTCGTTGACAACGGGTAAGAGCGGAACGGTTCGCAAAACGCGTCTGATTAACTGAGCGGTAACGTGCCAAATAATGCAGTTCATTGGTAATACAGCGCATATGTCTAAACTGCACAGCTAAGAGTAAGTTGCATTCGTACACGATCAGTTGTGGCTGTACGACTACAGTAGAGGCGGCATCGATCCGATTAGTACCCCGTGGCAGAAGCCAGCAACAATCAACAACAGCGGCTAGGTAGTACCAAAGAAAAGGAAACCTGTTGTGCGAAGCAGGTTGGGTCTAGTGATCATGCACTATTCGTCTCGTACCACTGATCGATGTTTTTGTTTTGTTTGACTGACAGCAACCAACCGACGCTATATGATCATCGTTCTCTACGTAAGTATATTGAATTCAGAGAATGTATAGCTCTACCTATTTACATACAAATATATCCGATAAAATGCTTGTGTTCGTACATAAATTTGATTTGTTTTTGTTGTTAACTTATTTTTTTATACTCGATTCCGATCGAGAACGACTAACGATCGCGTTTACAGGTTCGATGGTCGGAGCTTAACTGAATTGTGCTTTGGATAAACTGAGAACTAAAACAGACTAAGAATACAACATTGACTACTCCGGAGACTCGTCATGACTCTGTTCGAAAATCAAGGCGACAGTTTGAGAGTTTTTATTTTCGAGTATGCGACCAGTACAAATATTTATCAACGTTGGTAATCGAAATACAAAAAAAAAATAATTTCAAATAAATATAAAAAAAATATCCGTAACTCTCCTTAAACTTTTGTTTCGAGACCGTGAGATTAGATTTGTAAACAATTCTCGTTCATATTCCACTTCACTTCACGCAGCCCAGGTACTTGTAAATATATTTGTACTTAGCTGTGCTGTGATAGGTATTAAATAATTTTTATTATGACGATAATGATGATGATCGTGATAATATTCGTAAACAGAGAGAATGACATTGCGAGACAGAGATGCCAAGAGAGAGAATTTGCCACAAACTTTTAAAGTGTTATTCTTCATGAGAGAGCAGCAACATGAATCAAGTCGCAACCGGGTTCAGGTTATCTCGACCGAATGATGAATGATATTTTGTATGATATGACTGCGGGTTTGTTTGTACGCTGCGCCACAGTAAAACTAAGGTTGACCTTAAAAAAATGACGTGTCTACTTAAAATGACAGCGTGATATTTTTCTTTTCTTTTTAAATTTTAATTTGTACATGGCAATATCAACAGTTGTTTTTTCTTTGATTCTTCGTTTGTATTGCGTTGGCCAAAAAGTTCCCTCTGTTACTTAGTTGCAGTAAAAGATTAAATATTTATTGGTAGGAAAATGTACATATGGTATATTTATGTATGCGCCATTATTTGCTACCTTTTGGGGCAATTTTGTAATGCCCTTTTCGTAGAACGATTGATTTTTCTGGGAAAAAAATTCCTCCAGGAGGAGTTTCAGGATAGACGAAATTGTTTCCATTTAGTGGGCTCTTTAGGGACTGGAATAAATGGTAATCGGCAGGTGCAAGATCAAGTGGATGAGGTAAAACTGCACCGATAGACTACACCAACTTCAGCGGAGTCCGCAAAGAGACATGCGCATCAATCTTAACCGGTCGTCCGAAACGGGGCAAGTTAGAGCATTTTCGAGTAGCCAAGGCGCTGAAAGAATTATCCCCGTGCACTGCGCTTTTTCCTTTTAGAAAATAAAAAGCGTAATACATGTGTTAAGAATGTATTTGTCATATTCAAAAGTACACTGAATGCATAAAACACTACCGATCGCGATTCACTTTCATTCACGTATGTACTGCGATGTGTATTTGAAGAAAAAAGCAACAAGAACAGTAACGATAAACAAAGGGAGCTTAATGGCTAAACCAATATACCTTAGTGTATTGGCCTCGCTAAGAGTATGTGGATCTTATCTCTTAAGAACAGTATATTGCCTTAAGTATAGGCGAATCTTTACGGAGGGGCACAAATTCATTCTTGCTTGCAAAATTTAGAAATGATTTGAAAATATTTGATTTCGTCAAATGCTTGAAAAGAAATAAGTCTTTAATTACCACTCTGTTTTTGAGATCAGTTGTCAATCGAGCTTTTGGTTTAATTAACCGAGCGCGTTGATCCTGTTCAAGATGCATCTTTTCTACAAATCGAAATATAACTTTCTCATTTGTTTAACCGTTGAAAAATGTAGCACGTTTTTTAACAATATGAACATCTTCTGGTTCGTAACTACATATCTGGACTTCCACTGTGTACTTTAGAAGCATCCAACAGGTGACGTTATTGCGATTCGTAGGTTTTATCGCGCCTATTAATATTTTCATTCACTCTCTGTCATTTTCTGTTTATATTTATTGCTCAACAATAGGATGATTTAAGGTAAAACGCACGACTATCGTTTATAAAAAAATATCTAATCTAATTTCAATCGACATTTACTGCAAACTGTGAAATTCTCCCATCAATTACGCCACTGCACTCCAACTCTATGAGCGATGATGTCAGCACAATTTTTCTATTGTTTACGAAAGATACACAGAAATGTCACTTCATGCTTCATGTTTTTAAATAGAGGCCATTTTCCTTTTATATTTCAAACCGTCGAGAGCGCCAAGAATGCCGACTAAGCCGCCAAATGGTATATATATACAATATATATATCATTTTGTAATTAAGATCTAATAATGTGAATTACCATAAACATAAAATAAACTTCTTCTTCAACAACTTCAAATACGAGAGTCCTTCGTTATCGGTGTTTCACCAACACCTGTTGGCTTTGGATGTCAAGAAGGCGTGCTAAATCACATGATCTCGACGGCCGATTTACATCAATATTTCGAGAAATGACTCCTTAACAAAACTTTTCTCCAAACAAAGAAATAGATTTGCCACGTGTGTAGCACTTAACGCCGTCTTGTTTAAAATAAATCACGACCATGCTCATACCATAATGTTTTAGTACTCGTAACAGCAACATCTGCTTCACTATCAAAAAAAGGGTCTGATGATGTTTATGCCGTCCAAATACACTAAACATTCATATTTTGTGGATAGAAAGGCTTTCAAACTTCCGATTTTCTATGGGGCAAATCAGCCTTGGCGGACTGTGGATTGTTGTTTGTTACATGCCCAATTTATGAATTAAAGCATTAACTTCCTAATTTTGCTTATCTTCCTCACTACCTCAAATTTCTTAATTATTAATTAGACTAACTCCAGACATCAAAACACCAAATATGTTTGAAAGTACAGAAATGAAACGCAAGAAACTTTTAGAACCTTCTCTGTTCGGTTTTCTAAAACCAACGCCGGCAACGTTAAGTGCATAAGACTTATCCAGAAAATCATTTTTGATGCCGCAAGGGAAGGGCCCAAAGGTAAAGCTACAAGCAAGAATGCAACAATATAATGTCGGAGCAACATTCCAGCTCATTTTCTAAGACGGCTAATGGGGTCTGATGCACTCTCAAGCATCACATAAATATTGTAAGTGGACGTAGGTCTTCGCGATTCCAAATTAGTAGGCTAAAATCGCAGCAGAACAAATTTAATCAACAACTATGTGAGCAGATTTAGGGTTCGAATATACCTGCACTCTAATCACATACCACTTTTTTAACTGGCCTACCGAAATGTGGTCCAAAGCTCTAAAGGACATACACCTCCCAAGATCCTATTTGGTCAAATAGTTTGGTTGCCAACTGAAATAATGTTCAGATCCCTACCTTGGGAGCCTAAGAAGGTGAGCGACTATGTGGATGACCTTCGCTGCAGGATAGCAAACACGTGAAAACAAGGTACGACATCAAAGCAAAATCTTCTGGCTTTAACGAACTGGACCTGATGTGGTACAGGTCCATACAGGGTGATAACCTGCATCAATAACTTTGTCTACGGGATACAGAGGAAGAATCGTGGGTAAATGGCGATCCATAGTATGTGTATCTTCAACGGAATGATGAATAATGGAAAAGAAAGTATTTTAGCAGCCGACATGAAAAGTTTCGAAAGTATAGGAAGCAGTACCGATAACTGACTAGTATAGAAAGTTTCGGAAGGATGGCAGGACGTATAATTACCGACGTCGAACAGAGGTGAAATCAGTACTTATTTTGAATTTGTCAAGTGAATTAAGTGATAAGGAAAAAGAAAAGACATACTTAAGTGGTAAACAGAAGTGAGAAATTGGATTGAATTCAGCGATTGTGTTAAAAGAAATAAGTTCTAGACGAAATTGTTTCCATTTAGTGGGCTCTTTAGGGACTGGAATAAATGGTAATCGGCAGGTGCAAGATCAAGTGGATGAGGTAAAACTGCACCGATAGACTACACCAACTTCAGCGGAGTCCGCAAAGAGACATGCGCATCAATCTTAACCGGTCGTCCGAAACGGGGCAAGTTAGAGCATTTTCGAGTAGCCAAGGCGCTGAAAGAATTATCCCCGTGCACTGCGCTTTTTCCTTTTAGAAAATAAAAAGCGTAATACATGTGTTAAGAATGTATTTGTCATATTCAAAAGTACACTGAATGCATAAAACACTACCGATCGCGATTCACTTTCATTCACGTATGTACTGCGATGTGTATTTGAAGAAAAAAGCAACAAGAACAGTAACGATAAACAAAGGGAGCTTAATGGCTAAACCAATATACCTTAGTGTATTGGCCTCGCTAAGAGTATGTGGATCTTATCTCTTAAGAACAGTATATTGCCTTAAGTATAGGCGAATCTTTACGGAGGGGCACAAATTCATTCTTGCTTGCAAAATTTAGAAATGATTTGAAAATATTTGATTTCGTCAAATGCTTGAAAAGAAATAAGTCTTTAATTACCACTCTGTTTTTGAGATCAGTTGTCAATCGAGCTTTTGGTTTAATTAACCGAGCGCGTTGATCCTGTTCAAGATGCATCTTTTCTACAAATCGAAATATAACTTTCTCATTTGTTTAACCGTTGAAAAATGTAGCACGTTTTTTAACAATATGAACATCTTCTGGTTCGTAACTACATATCTGGACTTCCACTGTGTACTTTAGAAGCATCCAACAGGTGACGTTATTGCGATTCGTAGGTTTTATCGCGCCTATTAATATTTTCATTCACTCTCTGTCATTTTCTGTTTATATTTATTGCTCAACAATAGGATGATTTAAGGTAAAACGCACGACTATCGTTTATAAAAAAATATCTAATCTAATTTCAATCGACATTTACTGCAAACTGTGAAATTCTCCCATCAATTACGCCACTGCACTCCAACTCTATGAGCGATGATGTCAGCACAATTTTTCTATTGTTTACGAAAGATACACAGAAATGTCACTTCATGCTTCATGTTTTTAAATAGAGGCCATTTTCCTTTTATATTTCAAACCGTCGAGAGCGCCAAGAATGCCGACTAAGCCGCCAAATGGTATATATATACAATATATATATCATTTTGTAATTAAGATCTAATAATGTGAATTACCATAAACATAAAATAAACTTCTTCTTCAACAACTTCAAATACGAGAGTCCTTCGTTATCGGTGTTTCACCAACACCTGTTGGCTTTGGATGTCAAGAAGGCGTGCTAAATCACATGATCTCGACGGCCGATTTACATCAATATTTCGAGAAATGACTCCTTAACAAAACTTTTCTCCAAACAAAGAAATAGATTTGCCACGTGTGTAGCACTTAACGCCGTCTTGTTTAAAATAAATCACGACCATGCTCATACCATAATGTTTTAGTACTCGTAACAGCAACATCTGCTTCACTATCAAAAAAAGGGTCTGATGATGTTTATGCCGTCCAAATACACTAAACATTCATATTTTGTGGATAGAAAGGCTTTCAAACTTCCGATTTTCTATGGGGCAAATCAGCCTTGGCGGACTGTGGATTGTTGTTTGTTACATGCCCAATTTATGAATTAAAGCATTAACTTCCTAATTTTGCTTATCTTCCTCACTACCTCAAATTTCTTAATTATTAATTAGACTAACTCCAGACATCAAAACACCAAATATGTTTGAAAGTACAGAAATGAAACGCAAGAAACTTTTAGAACCTTCTCTGTTCGGTTTTCTAAAACCAACGCCGGCAACGTTAAGTGCATAAGACTTATCCAGAAAATCATTTTTGATGCCGCAAGGGAAGGGCCCAAAGGTAAAGCTACAAGCAAGAATGCAACAATATAATGTCGGAGCAACATTCCAGCTCATTTTCTAAGACGGCTAATGGGGTCTGATGCACTCTCAAGCATCACATAAATATTGTAAGTGGACGTAGGTCTTCGCGATTCCAAATTAGTAGGCTAAAATCGCAGCAGAACAAATTTAATCAACAACTATGTGAGCAGATTTAGGGTTCGAATATACCTGCACTCTAATCACATACCACTTTTTTAACTGGCCTACCGAAATGTGGTCCAAAGCTCTAAAGGACATACACCTCCCAAGATCCTATTTGGTCAAATAGTTTGGTTGCCAACTGAAATAATGTTCAGATCCCTACCTTGGGAGCCTAAGAAGGTGAGCGACTATGTGGATGACCTTCGCTGCAGGATAGCAAACACGTGAAAACAAGGTACGACATCAAAGCAAAATCTTCTGGCTTTAACGAACTGGACCTGATGTGGTACAGGTCCATACAGGGTGATAACCTGCATCAATAACTTTGTCTACGGGATACAGAGGAAGAATCGTGGGTAAATGGCGATCCATAGTATGTGTATCTTCAACGGAATGATGAATAATGGAAAAGAAAGTATTTTAGCAGCCGACATGAAAAGTTTCGAAAGTATAGGAAGCAGTACCGATAACTGACTAGTATAGAAAGTTTCGGAAGGATGGCAGGACGTATAATTACCGACGTCGAACAGAGGTGAAATCAGTACTTATTTTGAATTTGTCAAGTGAATTAAGTGATAAGGAAAAAGAAAAGACATACTTAAGTGGTAAACAGAAGTGAGAAATTGGATTGAATTCAGCGATTGTGTTAAAAGAAATAAGTTCTACACCTTTTGAACCCACACAAACATTTTACAATACCTTAACAATTTTTCGGTCATTGAGTTTCTTACGAATTGTTTTCTGCACTCTTAGTTTTCGGTCAGTAACAATCTCAATCCGTAAAATAATATATTTTTTATGTATAATTTTCGCAGTGAGATACTTGATTTCACAGTCGTTCAATGACCTAAGGTCAAATGCTGCTTTTGTTTTCAGTTATCAATTTATCTTTAAATTTCATTCGTGACTTCTGAATAAACGAATATCCCCGCTTGAGATTTTTATATGCCACTTTCAACCAGGAACAGTAAATCTGCGCATAAAGAAGAACTTGAGGAAACAGGAACATTCATCAATAAAATGAAAACAGGTGACTAGCTTGCAAGCGACTCTATTAACCATAGTCCGCATTCGCAATCCAGGTTCTGTTCACAAGCATGGATTTTATCCACAAAACGGTGATTCATCTACCAACCTAAGCTAAGTCAAAGTAGTGTTATTGAAGATACTTTAAATTCAATTCAATTCTGTCTACTAGAATTTGAAAGAAGTTTACTTTGCACGGGTTTGCGAGCGAATAATAATCTTTATCGAATTTTGATATGAAAGCTTCTCACGTTATGCGTCATATATTTGCAATCTGGATAGTAGCGCAGATTCATTTCAGAGTTGATCATAGCTGGTATATATACCTTTTTGCATTTCAAATATATATAAAAACGAGTAAAGAGAATTGAATTACAATTATAGTGATGTAAGGTAGTTGTTTACCTTATATGATCTGATCGCTTAGAAAGCATGTTTTCAGATTGAGACTCTGAATCTCTAGTCTCGACTCATGGTATAGCAGTTGCCTTTAAATTTGCTTCCGTGATTCAAGACGGGCTTATTTTCTACTATTAATGTACATAATCAGTCTGCGCCGCTTAGTCTCAAAAGATCTAACTTTTTTCAATTTACTCAGTATTAAATTGTATAACGACATTTAGGACTAAACATGCAAACAAGGCTCTAGAAGTGGAAGAAGTAAGTCTTTTGAGACTATTTTCATTAAATCTATGGACCTGCGCTATTTGTGAATGTCGTATTCGGTACAAGTACGAGTAACAACAAAAACAATTGAAAACAAAAAGCCGATCAAAAGAATATGATGAAACGTTTTTTTTCAATTGTTATCCAGGAAATACAACTTTTTTTAATACCGACGTAAAAAAATTTAAATTAAACAAATATCAAAAAACGAGAAATCATTTTCACTTACGAGTATTAAATGTAGGTATTTTAATTTCGAATTAAAATTTCGTAATGAAAAAATATCTTCTTATCTGTAGATACGTAGTTACATTTAACAATGTATTAATATTGTTAAAAAAATTATTTGAAGTGGTTTTTACAACAGTGATGATATGTTTTATCTATTGCAAATAAACAAGCCTTATTAAAAAGTCTTAGTGTCGATGGCATTTGATAATATTGAAATCTTGATACGAACAAATATACAAACATATGGAATGTACGAGTTTGAATGAAGTAGGGTTTGTACTTAAGGTAAAGCTTCATGTCATGGCCTCATTTTTATTATCTTTTAACTATGTCAATTTGAATAGAAGGAAGTACATTCTACAAATTAATTTATTCCGAAATATGTTAGAACTTTTATTTTGATAAAGAATATATGTATATGATAAGTTTGATCAATGCAAATACAACAGAGCTGCATGTCCCTAGATACATTTCATCAACATTCGGTTATCTAACTATAAAATGCGAGGAAACAGACTGATTTTCAATTCCTTGTTGCAAACCGAACGCGTATCCCGAAATTTGCCAACAACTGCTATCCCGCCAGCATCAAATACCGAAAGCCAATTGCAAGATGTCGGACACCATCACAAAATCTTACCCACACATGAGTGTTTGCCGGCATCGAACCAAAGGAAGGAAGGAAAGACGAGAGGAAAAAGACACATACAAAAACAAAAACGTAGAAATGATGATGGAAACCTTGTAGTGTCTAGAATATGGAAAAACTTCTTCTGACTATTTATAATAGACCATTTAACTAACACGACGATAGTCTAAACTCCGGTCCACCTAATTAAAAAGAAGTAAGTATAGCAATATCTTAACTTACATCCATAAACACTGCTGGACCTCAGAGCTTGCGAGCCCAGAATGCCCACTGTTCCACGAAGTTCAGTAACAACTTAATCAAGCCCTTTGATGTCAAAACGGAGTAATGCGCTGTCATGTGACTTCTTTATTATCACAAAAATAAAAGAGCTGAACTCACCAGAAGCATAAATTTTCAAAAGTCTGTGCAACTTGCAACTTTGCTTTATCCCGAAAAACTCAGGAGATTATATATGGTCCTTAGTCGCGGCAGTTGCGGCATAGAGTCCTTTGAAAGCCGGGTCTGTACGGGAAAAAATTCTTCGTACAATATTCGGTTCCGTTTGGGTTCACTAGCTATGGAGGAGAAGAATCAACCAATGCTCCGCCCAATGCAGTCTTTGACAACAACCTAGTACGCAGAAGGGGCGATTTCATCTAAGGTGACGTGGTCTTCGGTCTTCGGAGACAGTGTAGTGAAAAATAACTAAAAAATGCACTTCAATGCAAACGATATCATATACATGGAAGACCTAAAATGTACCATGTTAAACTACACCGTGTTGTTTAACGAGCAACGCTTAATAGGGCAATTAGACTAATTCGAATTCAAAAATGCGTCATAATATCAATTGGTTTGAACAACTAAGGCCCTTTCTGCTAATTAATTGCAAGAAATTAAGATAGTAACTAGTTCTTCTTTGTATCAATAAAATTGAAACATGACTAGTAAAACTTAACCACTTCTGTTTAAATCATTTTCCAAAAATATCACGCGGAACCTTTGTTGACGGCATATAGCAAAGAATTTTTAAAATTTGGTCTGAAGAATGAAAACGAATTATTTACAATAAATCGTCGTAAAAGATGAAACTCGCGATCTCTTATTATTGCGTTTGCGAGGTAAGAAGCAATAAAAATATCTAAAATGAATTTAGAAATCGAGATCAAATCACTTAGACGAAGAACTCGTTTGTTGTGCGAGTTAAATTACAAACAGCCATTTAACATCAATGGGCAAACGTCATAATCGACAGTTACTATTTGATTCAGTAACGGTGCACTTACCCATTTTGAAAAGGAAAACTAACCAGAAACCAAATAAATAAACTTTGTAAAATTGTAAACATCTTGATAGACTTTATGATAGAGCCTTACCTCAAAAAGAA
This sequence comes from Volucella inflata, assembly GCA_928272305.1. Classification (NCBI taxonomy): domain Eukaryota; kingdom Metazoa; phylum Arthropoda; class Insecta; order Diptera; family Syrphidae; genus Volucella; species Volucella inflata. The sequence goes on along the minus strand of OV743717.1, from coordinate 28,268,282 downwards.
TTCTGTGTAAGTTCTCCTTCGTGTTTTAACAAAAAGTAAATAAAGATATTTTTAATTATTTAAAAACAAAAAAATAGTTAATAATAGACGCTTTGTGGCCGTTTTTATTTTGTCAGATTTAAGAGGGAAAAGTGCTATGATAATGATGAACTATTCAGAAAACAACTGAGCATCGGAAGTGCAATATTGTTTGGCCAAGTTTATATTTATATATTGTATATTATATTGTTCAAAGTCTTCAATATTAGAGGCCAAGTGAAAATTGAGAACATTAAATGCAATTTTTTGTAAATTATTCGACCAAAATTCATACCCATACGTATAAATTTAAATTGTCAGGAGAGTTAGAACTTCCTATGTCTTATAGCTACTGAGGTCATGCTGTGTTTTTTTTACGACAAATGAAAGCCCAGAACTCGTTTTACAAATAGTTTAAAAGTGTTTATTCAGAAATAAAAATCATTAAACAAATTTCTCATCTGAATATTATTTGCCATAGTTTTCCAGAGATTCTGTTACAACCAATCTTAACCTTACAAACTAAATATGAAAATGTATTTTAAAAAAATTAAATAAATCGATGTAACAATTCGTAAATAAATTATTAATGATATGTTTATAAAAAAGAAAAAAATACAATTTACATTTTCAAAAGAAAAAGATTCAAAACTTATGTGCCTTACACTAGGTGAGTACCAAATACAATATTACAATTAAGCATATTTAATAAGCTCTCTGTTTGAGTTTCTTTATGAAATCACGTGCTTGCTTATCACCAAGCTGTCTACATTCTAAGGCACGGATACTATCCGATTCAGGCGTATACTCTGGTCGTGTGAGATTCATCCTTATTTGTTCACCATTTGCATTTATGATATCCTCAAAAGACAAATAACATTCAGCCAAGTACTGATTTGACATTCCAAATAAATCTCTATCCTTTATACTAAAAACCAACATATTATCTTCGCCTTCACGTTGACCTAAGGTAAGTGGAACTTTAAATTCTTCATCGTAAAGCGGAAATAGTGTTTTGGCCTGAACACTGGTTTTGTGAGTAGCTACACCCTGGAATTTGTCCAAGGGAATATAATACATTTTAACAAATGAATCGCAGGAGTTGTTTGAGTCCATTGGTAGAAGATTTTTGGCATTAAGAACGTGCACATGTAGAACGTTGTTGTCTGTGAAATAAGCTTTGATGGTGAGTTGTCCATATACAGATTGTGGCTTCGTCTTTTGTCTTTCAAAACGTTCCTTGTAATATTGGTGAATTAGAGAATTCGTTTCCGATGCATGCAAGGTTATTAGTTTTTCGATGTTTGCTAGAGTTTCCGTTGTTATGTCTGAGAATGGGGTGTCCCCATGTTTAAAACTGGATGCCATTATTTTAAGTACTTCGCGAAGGTTTGAATAAAAGGAGGGTGGCCTTTGTTTATTTAGATTTCCTTGAATTAACTCATATAAAACTGATGAGAATCCCTGCCAAATGTGATCAATCATTCTTTCAAAGTTAGCTTCATCCAATTCCGCATGCAATACAGACAAAGAATCTTCTAAATAGATAAAAAGGCCCTCCATGGAATTGATGTCTTCATGCAATGTATCTACACCACCGAAAAGGTGTCCTCTCATTACAGGAACCATTTTACCAGCCACAGTAGCTATAAGATCAGCAATTCGATTTTGCACAGTATCTTCGGCATTCTCAATAACATTTTTGATTGTCTGAGCACAGCGTTCTGTTTCCACAGCACTTAAATTTTCCCCAAGCTTCTTAAGAATGCTATCAACACCAAGATCCTGTACAAATGCTGATAAACTCTTCTGAATATGATCTATATTATTGATGGCAAAACACCATTCTTTGGTAACAACAAAATTTTCAATGTTACTTTCATCCTCTCCATTAAATTCCGCTATTCTTCGAGTCATTCTATTTGCGTAGTAGGCACAGCACCTACAAACGTCGTCGACAATTTTACCCACAAATGCATAAGAACTTTCAATATTTGGCCAGTCAAGTTGTTCCCAGAAAATCTTAATTTGATAAAAAATCGTTAGTGTATCCAAAGATGATGAACTATGCCGAACACTTCCATCTACAGGTTTGAATTCGTCCAAATCGATTGCCTTTTTGATTCGAGACAATGCCTTAAGCATTGATATATCCAACCAGTGAGTGACTGCCGGTGCAAACCATTCATAGTAGTACAAAATATCAGCTTGCTCTTCAGCTGTAAATAGAGCAGTTCCAAGAGAAATAAATCTTTTCATACTCAAGTACAACTCAAATAGATTTGTCCCCATTGTAAAGTCATCAATATCTGCAAATTCTTCAACATTATCGACATCCGTTATTGGGAGTCGGACAAGATTCTCACAAGCATCAATTACGGCAGGTTTACAGAATTCCACTAAGTTCTCCTGATAACATTTATACAAGATGTGTGCATACTTCAGTTTCATTATTTGATAGAAATGCTTATGATGAAAGTCAATAGAGCGTTGCACATCGAAACGCATCAACTGAGCCAGTTTTGTTAATTGCTGAATGGAATTATCATTTTCAATTTCACAGCTTTCTTTGATTGTATTTACCCAGTCCCTAGCTCCAATTTCAACTGCATCGGTGAGAATTAATTTAATATCGTTTTTGAGTGACCTTTCGTCGTGTTGCTTTAGCCATCCATACGCTGAACGGGGGAATAAGTCGACATCAATAGGAACATCTAATAAGTCATATATCTGGAGGATTTCCAAGACATCACAAAGCATGTTGATGCCTTGCTTTTGGGTGAACGTCTCTTGCCTAATTTTTCTGACAATATAAAAGCAAGAAGGTAGAATTCTTTTTGATGCCTCCCAAAAAACTTTAACGAATTCGCTGTCTGCAGAGTACATGGGTAAAGTCTCAATTACTTTGTGTAAAATATCATTAAAAAGGCTAAATGAAAGGGGATGATGCTCGTGAACATTTGTGTATGCATCCCATTTGCATAATGCACAGTCAATTTCACATAAACCACTCTGAATGTAATGTTGTGTTATGATAGCATCAGCTTGGGTGCAAAATTTTCCGTTCCACAAATAAGGATCAATCGTAGAGCATTCCAACTCATACATTAACAAAATTCTCAGCAAGTTACGATGTTCTTGTGATGCTACTCTACTGTCCTTTTCAGCGCTAAAGACTAAATTCATAAGAACTGATCCTCTTGTTCGATTTGTGCGCGATCCTTTTTCCAGATGATACCAAACTCTCATTCCAGTTGCAGGGATTGAACTCAGTGGAACTACAACCCGACCAATTAGTTCATTATCATCTTTGACTGTTGTAGAAGCTGAGTACGCTATTTCTTTCATCAATTTTCGCAGACCCTTTATTCCTTTCACTTCAAAAAATTTATTCATTTTCTGACCAACTGTCTCCGCTGCATCAAAATCCCAGGCTTCCACCACCAGTGTTTCTTTACTTGGGTCATCTGGTATGGGAAGGGAGAAACATTCATTCCAAATGGGATTCAATGTCATGGATTTTACTGATGTGTTATATCTATGAACTGCATTTGATTCGATGTACAATGTGATGAAGGGATCCGATAAACCATTCGAATCTTTTGGCATTAAGTTTTCGGCTTTTAATACCTCAACATTAAAACGCACCTTAGGAGGTTCCTTGCTAGAAGCGATTTCTAACAATTCATCGTGCTTATCTTTTGGTATTTTAAATGCATCTCGAGCAAAATTTAACAGAGATTCTCCACAAGCTTCTTCTGAATTTGGGCAACCGATATTATTGAGTGTTTCGAATAGTATTTCTTCATAGAGTTCATCAAAATTTGTGCCTGAACTCTTTTCGATAATGTTGTCGGGAACATCTTCATTTACTTCCAAAGGCTTCTCCTCTACAGATGAGAGAAGTAATTGCACTTTTGACGCTGTGATTTCTTCTTCAGATAATCCATCCTCTCTCATTGTGATAACACACATATCTTCTATATCCTCTTCGAGGATGCTGACATCCCTTCTTAGAGTTCCCATTTTGAATAATCCGTTTTAATAGAGTATTTTATAAAAATAAAAAAACTAACAATAATAATTTGTGAAGGAGTAAAAATGATCGAAGTATCACTTTGTGTTGTGTTTTAGTGCTTTTTTTTGTATAAAGGGCTTCGCTTTTATGTAAAGTATAATCTGGAAACATCAAGCTTGTTAATGACTTAAGGAAAATAAAATATATTATATGTTTACCTTTAATCATACAGAAATGTTACTTGCAAATTAAATTTATTGCCTCAAAATCACAGGTAGGAAGGTTTCTGCAAAATAATCTAAAAAATAAGAAAGAAAGACAATATTATTAATAGAATTTGGAGAGTTTAAAAACAAATCTTGTATAAAGTATATATTTAACTGTATACAACATTTTAATATTTTATTACACTTCTTAAAATTATCTAACTAAAATAAAAATAAATGAGAGGATAAAGGCCACGTCAACTTGAAAATATGTAAAGTGTCTCATAACCCTAATATTCCTATGACAACTCATTCTAATACACAGCAAAGGCTGAAATCTCTAGCTAAGAAATTGTCAATATTTTCAAAACTGGCTTTGATTGATATTTTTGTTTTTTTTTTCTATCACAGCAGATTAATAACACGTCCATTGTATTTCATTGAATTTCTCAGTTTTTCGTAGTAAGACACATGCACAGAATAAATTATTCACCTACCCCGTGTTGTCTGGCTGAGTTCGAAGTGCTGGTACCTTCAATCGGAGACGACCATTTTATTGGCTTAACCTCGTTGCGCAATCGGCACTTTATGGGTGTTGTGTGTGCAGCAAGAACTAAGACGTGTTCGAGGGGTAGCTATCAGCGAGTGGATAGTAAGAAGACGCTTACAGGAAGCCAACCTGACTCCAAAAAGACCTGCGACTGGCCCTAAATTGAATGAACGCCACCGGCAAGCGCGTCTTCAGTTTGCTTGAGAGCATCCCAATTGGGATGTTGCGCAATGGCGGTCGGTTCTGTTCACTGACGATTGCAGAATGAGTCTGCATGGCAGTAACAGGAGAGGTCGGGTGAACAGGCGTCCGGGGAACGGTTTGGTCAATGCTGTTTCGCTGAAACGGTTGCATACCGTGGCCGTTTCTGCATGATGTGGGCTGACATCTCTGTGGAGGGAAAAACCCAGTTCGTTTTTGTGGCCGAGGAGGGGGGCTGACAGCTGATCGATACATCACCGATATTCTCCTGGATCACATTGCAGTAACAGGAGAGGTCGGGTGAACAGGCGTCCGGGGAACGGTTTGGTCAATGCTGTTTCGCTGAAACGGTTGCATACGGTGGCCGTTTCTGCATGATGTGGGCTGACATCTCTGTGGAGGGAAAAACCCAGTTCGTTTTTGTGGCCGAGGAGGGGGGCTGACAGCTGATCGATACATCACCGATATTCTCCTGGATCACATTGCTCCCTACGCAGGGTTGGTCGGCGAAGACTTCGTCTTAAGGCACGAGAATGCTTGATGTATTAATTGTCAGTTTCTTGATGAAGTCGAAATATGCACACATATGTCTGGCATTCCTCAAGACACGGTAAAAAAAATTAATAAGGTCGATGAAGAACCGACTGCAAGCTGTAATAAGGGCTAGGGCGGGTAATACCAAGTATTGAATTAATATTATTATGTTTTTATAAGTTTTTGTTTAACATGATCACATCTTTTCCAAAATTCCCATTTTTCTATATTTGTGTTTAGACATAATTTATTGAATAAATAATGAATGGATATTGATAATGATGATATCTCATTAAAGCCGAAATTGCAAGTTTTAAAATTACATATTGTTTGTATAAATATCTTGTATACTTTTATTAAAATCAAGGCATGTATGCGCAGTTACGGGTTGAGTCGATTTGGTCTTTTAATGAAATCACATACAATACTGAAGGTATGCAACACAATGATAGTTTGAGTTTATTAACTGTTCGAAGCAAAGAATATTAGTTGCCTAAAAGCATGCACCGTTTAAAAAATATTATAAGAATAATGATGACATTTTAGTATTAGATATTTTATTAAAGTCAACAGAGCTTCTATGTAGTATTGTCTAGAATATTTGTTAATTTGTGACTGGTGTTTATCAGCAAATTTGGATTCTGGGTTATCAGCAAATTTGGAGAGTTCTTCCAATCTTGGAAAGCAGAATGCTCTAAAAATATTAAAAGATTAGCTTTCGAGAAAGGGTTAAGGCAGAGCTTTCCTACTTTCCGCCTTACACCAGGCTTAATCTTCGCACTAGATCTCGAAAGCGGCGATTCAAAAATTCAATCTACTCGGTTAATACATTTTCGGTTACATATTGTTATTCATTTGGTGTTACTTAACGTTGTTCTTTTATAGAAAGATATCTGATCTAATCTGCATGATATTTTATTGACTCATACCCTTGTCACACTCCACTAGTTTATTTTAAATAAGTGTTAATATTTTTTTAAGAATTTATCACTTTACCACAACTTACACTGAATTAAAGTAACTTATCGTTAAATTTGCAGTAACTGAAAGTGATAAGGAGGATAAATAGGAAAAAAACTTCGAAACGTTTTCGTGAGACGATATCTTTTGTGAACTTAAGGGGTTTTACATGATAAACGTTCAGTCACGCAATAGTAATTCTATCCCAGTTATTTTTATTTATGACATAATAGTTTGATGCCTCCACTTAACGTGTTATACGTTTTATCATTTTATTCTAAACAGAGGTTTTTCCCTCACACAAACTAATATGAGAGGTGAAAGATTAATATTCTGAAAACATGGTCCTACTGCCCGGATATCAGCAGCCCTTTTTTTTTTTAGGGTTACAGCGTAAACCTTAACGTAATTAACCCTACTACTAGTGAAAACAATAAAAGCTTTAAGAAATGAGATCTAAAGTGAGCGAGACCAACCGAAGATTCTAGGAAGCCAACGAACCATCATAGAAAAAGAAGCAAAAACAGCAAAAGATACAATTGAATCGGAACATCTAAATTTTTGCACAGAAAAGGACGTATCAAGAGTACACGAGACTATAGGAGATCCTCGAAGCTAAGACAATGTGAGCGACAAAGGTCGGGATAAATAGAGTGTTGCATAGTCAACCAATCGCCAATTAAGAAGTGAATGGAAAATGTTATGTTGGCTAACTTTCTTCATTAAGGCAGAACTATTGCAGAAGTTACAAAAAATTCTAATTTCAAAACACATTCTAAACCCCTTAACTATATCACCTTAAAAATGCAAAATAAAAAATCCCGACAAATGAAAATCTTATCAAAATACTTAGATCACCTGAAGTGGATGAAGAGAAGGTAATAACTTCGGAAACTCAGCAAATTAAAAAAAAAAAACAAAAATTAGCTGCCAAGAAATAAATATATGTATGAACGTCAGAATTCAGAACTCGTACAGATTAACCTCTTTGCTACTCTTATGTATCTACATATATATACGAGTAAATGCATGGAAAATGTTTTATCACAAACAATCCTAGGAGGACTCGCTTAACTAAACTTTAAGGCACACGACCAAGACACAAAAATAATCGAAATACAAACATATTAGGTGAGGAACATCCCAGATGGGGTCAACCATGATGTCAGTTCCACAACAACTTGGAGCTCAGGCTGGTAAAGACTCCCAAGGCTTAGCAAGACCTTTGTAAAGATGTGGTAGCAGATGAGCTTTGAATGGGCCAATGGTAGCGCTCACATTTCTGTGGGAAACTGAATACTGACGTTTCAACTAAGTTCTCGGGAGTTGCTTACAAAGGAAGCTGTCCTCCAATGTGGGAGTTTTGTCGCCGGGGTAGACTTATTCCCAAGTTAATGAATGCAGCTATGACAAAGGCCCCAGACTTCAATACGAATAGATCACTTATTTTAAAACTATGACGCGAAACATCTTCGCACTGCGGAGTATGCCCTTAAAACGTTAGGACGTTGTACACCCGTTGTTGTACTTTAAAACTTGGAGCTCTGCCCGTGCGACAATACATACACCATAACAGATAAAATACATCGAATTTTGATTCTTTGGCTTTGCAAAGCAAATCGGTTACCTCCAGAAGAAAATCGAATTGCTAATCAAATCAGCCACGAGTAAATAGATACAACGCACCCCTATGATATTTTGAATGCTAACACGTCACAGCATCAAATTTTCAATACTAAACGATGTCGTAAATGTTACCTAATTCCTAAATTCAGAGCCCGATTGGTCGAACAAAACAAACAATTTATAGTAAAAAAAAAAGTTTTCAGTGGACGATTTAGCACGTCTGAAATAGCCATGAACTACAAAGAATAGCTGAATAAGAGATTTTTCCATTATCGCAAAATTAGAGGAAAATAGTCAGTAAACCAAGAACAAATGGTTGTTGTATAGTATGATGATGCTGAAAAAGTGAAAAGAGGCAGTTCTACGAACATTAGAACCCAAATAGCTCAAGCTGGCTCAAGAGGATAGGATTACAGGGCAATGGCCAAGTTCAGAGTCCCACCAAATTGAATGAATTATATGAGTTATTAAATACTCTGGGAAAACACAAAGTCCAGTGACGAGACTTTTTACGCGAATTTTTTCTAACTAGTAACAGACTTTGGCAAGGAGCTGTGCTATAATGTGAATTCTTCGATATTGTGCGCGTGGCGGGTGTTGAGACAAATCAGTAAAGCGACTGGGATACGGTGATGACATCGAGATCATAATCATATCATAGACGATTTAACGGTAAATAACGAACAGGCGAAGTTAGCTCATTTTTTGCCCACCGTGTAAGAAAAAACGTCACCAGTGACAATAGTACCTATTAGGTAGTTGGGAATTTTACGTACTTCGGAGTATACGAAGGGAGTGCAAATGACGTACTAGCTGCGATTAGACAAATATTTATCCTTTAAAAGAAGAAACTTAGGAAGATAATATGCATGTTCTACAAAAACCTGATCCTACTAGTTAAGTCCTACAGTGCCGACTACAATAAACAGAAAGGCAGAGCCGATATTGACTTTTATAAGAAATGTAACCGTATTCGTATTAGTCAAGACAACAAAATTTGCATTTTGGATGGCAAGGATCAGTGCATGAGGACATCCTGTTTTTCTACTCTATTCTGAAGTTACCAACATGCATTTAAAGTACAATAATAGTTTCTTATTTCCCCTTAGTCGCATTGAGAATTCAATGTCAAAGTTTGTCAGGATATTATCAAATTTATTTACTCGTAATTATGTGTACACATTCATTAGGTACACAAACTTTTCACAACGATTTATTTTACTACATACACTCAAGAAAGCTAAATTTTTTGGGATTGAATTTATTCCAAGCTTAGGAAACGATTATTAAATAGCAACAATACATTAATTTAATTTAGCAATTCAATTTGATTAGCAAAGAGATTTTCTTGTTTAACCAGACCGACGATCACTCGTGGGGACATAAAATACAGAACGAATATTCGTAGACGCTTCCGAAATGAGTTTCTTTTAAACACTGAAAGATATCCGAAATCACATGCGCTCAGCTATAATAATGTCTGGAGAATGGATATAGATCTAAATCTATATAGCTGCAATTTTCATGGTAAATTAGAATACTTTTATTTTATTTATGTATTCGGCATTTCAAGTGGTATCAAGTAAGCAACGAAATTTATTACGATAACAGTGGAGTCATAAGAAATATACAAAGAAAATTTTGTGTAAAATGCGAAAATCCCACAGTTTTAATGGGATAATTTTTAAAATTAAAGGGTGTCCCATAATTCACGCAAAACTTGAATTTTACGCCATTTAATAGCACAGTGATGACAACGGAAAAAATGATAACAATGTGAAAGCTGACATTTCGTGGTTAGTAAAAATGGAGCGCTATACGAAAGAACAACGCATTTCTATTGTTGAGCAATATTTTAAAAATAATGAAGGTTTGTCAGCTACAGTCGAACAAAATCATCTTCAGTCATGAAGCTCAACACAACACAACACGTGACTGTTTGGTGCGGAGTTTTGCCTGGAGGCATTATCGGACCATTCTTCTTCGGAAATACGGCTGGTCAGGCAGTATCAATGAATGGTGTTCATTATCGTGATATGATAACCTAGTTTTTAGTGCCTAAATTATAAGATATGGAGGAGATCAACATGTGGTTTCAACAAGACGGTGCCACATGCCATGCAGCCATTCAATTACTGCATGAGTCATTTCATAATCGGCCGTTTTTGCGATCAGAATAAGCCATCCAGATCCTGCGATTTAACGCCATTGGACTTTCTTCTTTGGGTTTTTTTAACATCAAAGGTCTATGCAAACCATCCCACGACCACCAACGCTTTGAATGAGGAAATTGGGAGGTGTATTAATGAAATTCAGCCACATTTTTGCGGAACGGTCATAGAACATTTCAATAAAAGAGTACGTAGTTACCAGCAAAGCAAGCTATTCCATACACAACCCCAATCTGTATACTCTATAAATCAATAAAAAAATGTAATTAAAAATCTGTATTTTCTATCAAAATTACATTTTGCGTGAATTATGGGACACCCGATATAAGTACCACAGCAAGTCGGTATTTACAAATTTCCTTGTGCATGTGTATGATATATTAATTGGCAGTACAATAATAAGTCAAATCTCTAAGAATTGAAATTTGTATTCGTATTTATTCAGAACAGACGGGGTATATCAATAAACTGAAATAAATGGGAAAAATTGAATTTGTGAGGTACTTATGTTATGTTTTTGATTCGATAGATAGTCAGACTAGGAGCAAAATTTTAAACACCCAATACGATTATAATAATTAAACAGCTGAGTAAGTTACCTACCCAAAATTACGGGCAAACTCAAACATAAAAGTATATAAAAACATTTTCTGCCGATTTCTTGGAATAGCAATTTGTGGAAAACCATTGAACCAAACTTATATGTCATTGTGGCTTGGCCTTAGTACCTTAAGGTGCCTTATTAAAACATTAGTAAGCAATCAGCAGGCTTCTTTGCTAAATACTTTTAATGGTCTTGACCTTTTAAGAAGACAAATCCATTCATTTGTTCTGTCTGAATCTAGAATAGGAGATTCGTTTTTTATGTGGGTAGATGAGAGAGTGGTATTTTTCCTCATTTAAACTACATTTTGTTATCAAATCATAAATTATTTTATTTTATTATCAATTTTTGGGACATTCAATTTCTTGGTAGCGCAATATTGAATTGTTTTGCTTTTCATAATCGATACGTAGAGTTTGTTTCGTTCACACGGAGTTGTTGGCCATAAAGGAATAGCAATCATGTGTCTCCATGGATATAATTGTTTCTTATATACCATGAAGAATTTAAAATGAATTTTAAGTTTCTTGAAAAGATTTTTTATTGTTTTTTTTTAGTACAGCCTCAATATATGTATACGTTTACCTGAAGAAGCATTTTATTATATATGTATTTCCTAACTTAGAATATTCAAAGAAATCTATACATTTTTTCAGAAATTATTTTCAATCCAATTTCCAACCCTTCGTATTTTTGTTTTAACGTGCTAGTTCCACTGAATAGATACATTGCTGTGCTTGCATACAGTCTTTGGCCCACGGAAATAATTGTTCGCCTTTTATGAGTTTCTGAGTCGACCAATTTTTCTGTTGCAAGTCTAGTCGTTTTGTCCATTAACTTATCTTTATTTTTCGACACATTTCGAGCGTAAGAACAAACTTGAAGTTTTCTTGACAAACCTTGATGAAACATCAAGAAAAGGGGTACAACTAATCGTATACATATGTATAGTTTTATTGTCAATTATGGAATGATTGATTTTGATGCTAAATTGATGTTTAAGAATCAAACCAATGATGGTTGCAGGCTTTCTAAGAAAAGCTGTATAAATACTTTAGATACTATCCATATGCATGTCTGATTTTTTTGCCTGAAGACCTACCCGGCTAAGGACCCATTATGACCTCGGCGACTTTTTTCTGTCCAATTATAAAATTGAGAAGCTCTGCTATTTACATTGCGTGGAAAAGTCCGACCAACGACACGGTCTTTATGTTAAAGTTTTCATGTGTCGTAATCATTTCGCCAAGATCTTCTATAAGCGCTGTCCAACAAATGACTCAAGCATTTTTCTATGTGCAAGGTAAATAAATTCACTTTATCTTGGTCTCATTCTACCCATTCTGAAGGCACATGACATCTGCCATTGTGTTTCGTATTTTTCTTATCTTGAATTACATAATTGCTTTGTGAAAGCTAAATATCCACACAGATGATTTGTCAAATGATTATTTTCTCGCTCCCAGAAACTCATTTAACTTATACTAAATATAGAAAATGGTCAAGGTTAATTTTGGATACATATGCATGTACGCCCTGTGTATCACAAGATTATCAATATGGAACCCCGCATTTGATAAGGAGCACCGGCTAATAAATAATGAACTTACTTTGCGATTGTTTCAAGAGTCTACAAGGTTGTAGTCGTGTCATGTTTTTAGTCAAAAGGTAAAAAGTTGAAAACGAAAATAACCGAAAAGACATTATAATGGCTTACTTTAAACCAACATTTAGTCAGTCAATTTGAAATTGATTATATTAAAATGTTATCTTTTATTGTTGTTGTTTTACTTTTGTTGCAATGGTCCAGATACTGCTTTGAACACAAAAATAATTATTACATGTTTGCACAGTAATTAAAGCAACAATGTCATGCCTCGCACTAAGATAAGAAGTCTGATGTGGTTTTGAAGTACAAAGAGAACGCGACAAGGTTACAAATTCTATCACTTTTGTGTTTACTTTTTATCGGTGTTGTATGTCATGCAGGCCTATCCACGAATACACCTTGCTGTAATTTGAACATGACATTTGAATTTGCACAGTAGGACAAAGAAGAAGCAGTCGATGCTGAGGATTTGTAAAGAGGATTTTTGTAGAATGTATAAGGGCGATAACGACGCAAATACCACCAAAATGAACCTTTCACCTTTGGACGATGTAGACCAAGAATTCCGTTCACCTGACTTTGGTGAAGTGAATATAGTAATATCAAGCTGAAGTCTAACAAAGCTGCTGTACAAAGCCGTCCGCTCTTCAAAGCGGCGGGCGATGACTTGGTAAGGAGCATACTCAAACTCATCTCTAAAATATGGTCGGACGAAAGTATGCCCGATGAATGGAACCTCAGCATTGTTTGTGCGATCCTCAAGAAAGGAGACTTCCCGAATTGTGCCAACTACAGTGGCATCAGTCTTCCTAATATAACATGAAAGATTTTACGTGCCGTATTATGTGGAGGCCTAAATCCGTTCGTCAATACTGATGAATCCATATCAGTGTGGCTTTAGGCCATCGAACACCGACCAAATATTTACACAACAGCAGATCTTGGAGAAAACCTGTTCCTTTTAATTCGCGTTTTAAAGCATCTTTAGAGATGAGCTATACCAAACAATGTCTAGTTTTGGCATCCCTGATAAACCCGTCTGCCTGTGATGATGATAGAAAATGTACACTGCTCCACCAAATCGGTAAAGAACTCACTGAGACCCATGATGTCAAAAAAGACCTCGACAAGGCGATGCGCTGGCATGCGATTTATTTAACATCGTTCCTAAAAAAATAGTGCAAATCTCCCTCTGCAACACTTTCGCGAGTATTGAGGTATTGAGTATTGAGGTATTGAGTATTGAGAAGCGGCAAAAATGGTCAAGATAAAGTATGTATTTGCTGCAAACCAGAGAAGACACAAAACGCCGACGTCTTGGACATGCGTCGCCTTCGACGAATAACATATAATTTTGAGATAATTAAGGACTTTTTCTGCCTCGGCTATGGCATCAATTCAGATAACGACACCAACTCTGAGATCAAAAAAATCTTACCAATTACTGTTTCTTTTTAGCTAAAAAGCTAATTGACTAGCAAAGCCTTCTATTGAACAACTAAAGTGATTTTATGTAAGAAGTTAATAATCCCAGTCTTGGCGCTTTATGCAGCAGAGGCACGAACTTTATCAAAAATGGAAGAGGGTGCTCTTAGCTGTTTTGAAAGAAAAATTCTTCCGGGGATTTTAGTTCCCGTCTGCAAAAACGGTGACTGGAGGAACAGATGCAACAATCCACTTTCCGTGCTGTACCTTGGCATCGAGATAATAATCATGCTCATTCATCTCATAACTCGATGTTTAAACGAAATGATTTTTCGAAATCTGCTGCAATGATTTGTAACACTATCGTTTCCTGTAAAAAACTTATATGTAGAGGCTATATCATCTGCTAAGGCTGCAAGTGTGTCATTTATATTCAATACAAATAGGTAGTTAATGTACTCGTATATTTAGGGTGACCTTACCATCAACTCCATCATGGGTAAGACTTGCACTGTCTAAGAAACGTGATCTGAATTAAAACATAGCACAAAAGGTATTAAATCGTTAAAATAAAAAGGGCACCCTTTGTCGGTTATCACACATTTCAAGACGAAAATTTAAAAAAAAACCAAATGATAGGAATATATGTATATAATATATGCATGGCTGCACTAAAAAATATCGTTTCGGTGCCACATCTATCGAATATTTGTAAAATATCAACACCTTTTCGTGTCCATTTTTACGGGCATTAGAAATGACATGCGTATCACATACGAAAATTAAATACAATTCTATTTTTTTGATCAACCATAAAAAACCAAAGACTGCTTATTAAAAAGAGAAGGGACTATCGAAAAACACAGAGTAAATGGTATTTTTTTGCAGTTTAAGTTTTTCCAATGGGGATTAAGTGTTAAATCAGTTGTCACATTGAGTTGCTAAAGCTTCAATTATTTTCAGAACAAATAACCATCACCATCATGGAGAGATTGACGCCACAATAATGATTTTAAGTGGTTGAAATTCATTTCCGAAATCGAAGCTCTATTCGGGAAACTCATCTGAATGTCCCATTTATCGAATTATTGAAGGATTTTGACCTCAATTCATTCTTCGTTACTCACATATCAACATGAACAGGAACCGTTTATTCGGAAGAAAATCATTCGGCTGTTAAGCCTTTTAAGATCAAAGGCTTTAAATCAACTGGTGGTTGATCCAGTTTTAAGCAGTCATAATGCTTATTTCTGGTTAAACAGCTACGTAAATAAACAGAATTGCTGAATTTTAAGCGAGTACAATCTTGAAAGTATCACCAGTTGCTATTGCATTTAGATATATACCATTCTAATTTCTTCTAAAATGAGGCCAGAGCACAATATTTGTTTCTAATTTGTTCCCAAACGTGTGTGCCATCAATTTGGATGAACTTTGGTTCCAACAGGATGGTGCTCCATCCCGAAATGAAAATTGAAATATGTAGTCATTTCAAGAAATGAAACACTAACGGAAATTGGCCAACAAGATCATGCGTTTTGATTATTTACTTTAGGACTACGTCAAGTCTCTAGCTTATAGCGATAAACTAGCAACGATTAACCCTTTAGAGAAAACATTGTTTCGATTAATACGCTATATATGGGCTCAATCGCTCGAAAAAATGATGATCACTTTGTTCCGGGGAGCTGTGGAGCCATAAAATAATCTTTCGAATAATTTGTAGCAAAAAAGAATAATACTAACTAAGTTGTTAAAGACGATTTAAAGTCTTTCACTATATTAACCTAATAAAAAAAGAACATAAATATTGCCCATGGTATGAATACAAAAGACAAAGGTTGAAGGCCATATAACTTCCAGCCATGTTAATTGCAGGACTTCAAATATTATTCCGCATCCTAGCACGCTGATTGGAAGTTTAAATTAACAGCTTTAAATATACTTGAGCGAGTACGTTTTGTCGAGTGTTCGCATCACAAAAAGATGAACACAATTTGTAACAAACTAATGTTTGCAGACAAACGTAGCAGCACCTTTATTTATGTCAACAAAACGATAATAAATCTCCCGCCCTTTAGGAAAAGAAAACTTAATGGTCTTTTCCTTGGAACTTGTTGTATAAAGAACTGCTGACTTGACCTGATAACTGGATGGTTTTTGCGGATGACTTTGCTATATCTCCTGTAAGAAAACACAATAATATCCCATGAATGAACCCCCCAAAAGGCCGATGAAAGTTGAGTTATAACCTTCGCAGTGCCGAACTTGTTCTGCAAACCTTAACGAGCGATAACTTGATGTATTCCAAACTTTTGCATTGCAAGCACTTTTTAACGAGCATACTCCATTTCTCAAATCTGGTTAGAAGGATATCTGGACGATGAAAAGAATCTCGACATCGTTTGCCCGGTCTAGAAAAAAGGAGACCCCTTCACTTGCGCCAATTATAGAGGTAGAAATCTCTTTAACATTGCCACCAAGATCTTATCTGCAATATTGTGCGAACGTCTTAAATCCTTCGTCAACAACCGGATTCTCCCTTATCAGTGCGGTTTCATACCACGCAAGTCAACAATCGACCAAATTTTTACACTCCAGCGGACCTTAGAATAACTCAAGACTCCCAAATTGAAAACCACCATCTCTTTATCGATTTAAAGGGCGCATATAACAAAATTAATAAAGCTTTATATTAGCTTAAAGTGATAGCTCTATCACTGCGAATGTAAAACGTTCTGTGATCCATTGAGGTCAGTTACGACTCTGAGACTTACTAGAAAGCAGAAAACCTGGGAATCTCGGGTTCACCCGAACTTTAGTGACACCTAAATTACGAATGTGTAATGTTTCATTTGAATGTTTAATACTTAAAAAAAAAACATTCTTTAACTTAAGTAAATATTGAAGAAACTCAATACTATAAGTTATATTAGATAAACATTATTCGAGGTTTTCCTTTATTGTATTCAGAATCGATTGCGGCGGTTTATTCCAAAAATATCTTTACGTACATTTAAGTACCTACCTATATATTATATAAAAATACAATTAGTCGATTAATCAAAAGATCTTCATAAATTATAAAAGGTTTTATCTGAACTAACATCCATCAAGTTTACTTGCTAATTACCTATATATATACGAGTATATCCTAAAAGCATCAAGAATTGAATAGAATAAAAAGAAATCTTATCGAATAATCTTTCTATTTGCAAATTTTTTCTTAACTGTGGATAAATCTCATTTTACGCCATTATATCAAATACAATTATCGGCTTTGCATTACTTTACATGTACAATACCATTTATACAAAAGAGTGTTTAAACGAGCATGTATTAATTATGAGTAAGAATTGGAGATAATTCTGCAATTACCATTTTTTCTTTTCATGTTTGTTTTTTTATTTTTACTCTTATTTTCCGATCGAACTAGTGGCAGACATCTAAAGTTATTTTTGGAATTTTTATCGCTGGATGTTTTTTTCTTTTATTTTTATGTTCTCCCCAACTAGCTTTGGGAAATAAATCATTTTATTCTGTAAAAAAGAATTTACAAAAGTTTTGATTTGAATCACCGAGCTGTTGTTATCGTAATTTTATGGGTATTTCCATGCACATTGTAGATTTCAGTCACAGAATTGCTGATACAAATTTTATATTTAGCATATAGCAGCAAAATATCAAGAATTTAAAGATGTAAGGGTATCTGCCAATTATCAGTGTCGATTTAAAAAAAAAATAGATTTTCTTTCTACAACATTTTCTTGTTTGGTTTCATTTTGTATTAATTTCTTATTTCTTATTAATATTTACAGATAATCGTTCTCATAATCCTTATTATATGTACATATGTATGTATTGTTGTTAAACGTTTATTACAAGATCTTTTATTTTTAATTCGTAAGAATCTTATTCCTAAAGTGATGAAAAAGACGGAAATTAGAAACGAGCCTGGAGCGGACGACCTGACCGCCGAAATCTTCAAAGCGACAGGCGATGACTCGGTAAGAAACATACACCAACTCATCTCTAAAATATGGTCGGACGAAAGTATGCCCGATGAATGGAACCTCAGCATTGTTTGTCCGATCCTCAAGAAAGGAGACCCTCTGAACTGAACTGCAAGAAGGATACTGAACACCGACGTCTCGGACAGAACGTCACCCTTGACAGGTATAACTTTGAGGTATTTAAGGACTTTGTCTACCTAGGCTCCGCTATGAATTCAGACTGGGATCAAACGAAGAATAACTCTTGCCAATCGCTGCTTCTTTGGGCTAAGAACGCAATTGACTGGTAAAGGCCTCTCTTCAACAACTAAAGTTACCCTATATGGCGCAGAGGCATAGCATTATCAAAAATGGATGAGGGTGCTCTTGACTACTTCGAGAGGAAAATTCTTCGAGTAATTTTCGGTCCCGTCTGTATTAGACGGTGAGTGGAGGAGGAGATACAACGACGAACTGTATGGCTGGGTCATGTAGAGCGGATGATCACCAATACTCCGGTCTTAAAAGTCTTCGAATCTGACCCCGAGGGACAGCGCAGTAGAGGAAGACCAAGACTCAGGGGGCGCACGTAAGTGGGAGGGGACCTCAGCCGACTTAGTGTGCAGTTGGCTGAAGGCCAGCTAGCACAAGATCGAGCTAGCTGGAGATGCTTGTTGAATGAGGCCCATGTCCACCTCGGATTGTAGCGCCACCTAAAGTAAAAGTAAGGATATGACCCAAGAAAGTATCGGGTAACGAAATTGAAACAATTGTTTACTATTTAATCAAGGATTTTCTTAGTTTTTTTTTCTGCCAACAATAGAGAAATTATTCATGTACTTTACTCAGGTCATTGTGGCAATACTATATGTTTATTTTACTTATCGATCCCCCAATGCTTGGATTTCGAGAGTTCTTTAACAACTATGTTTACTGTAAGTATTATTTCGACCAATGGAGCCTGCTTTTCGTTGGTTTGTGCATGAATCTCGTAACACTTGGAATATATTTTACATAGATATATGCCACAGCCAAGAATGCGTCAACAAAACGTGCATACAGGAAAATCTGCAGTCGCTGTGAGTCAAAGTGCTGTGGAAGATTCACAACTGGCAGTTCGGTGTCAATGGCAACATTGACGCCCTTGTCCGTCAACTATGTTAAAAATTCTATGAAAAAGTCTTAACCATTCAATTGCTCTTGGACACCCTGAAGTCGACCCTTATTTTTATCATTCAAGGGGTTTGTGAATAAGTCGTTTTCTCATTTCTGAAGTGAGAAAGATCCGAGAGTCATGAGACTCAATTACAACCATACAATTGCAATGTTATTTGTGGTCTTTATGTTGGCATTCCCTTTTTTTTAAAAATGAGGCCATAACTTGTATAACATTCAATCGCCAACATTA
The DNA here is from genome assembly GCA_928272305.1 of Volucella inflata. Lineage (NCBI taxonomy): Eukaryota > Metazoa > Arthropoda > Insecta > Diptera > Syrphidae > Volucella > Volucella inflata. The sequence goes on along the minus strand of OV743717.1, from coordinate 28,248,960 downwards.
CCGGGAATGTTATTTTGGCCGACATTGACACTCGGGGGCGTACGGCTGAGCAATCACGATATCACTCGATTGTTTTTTTTAAGGCTATTAAAAATGCTTGCTGACCTTGAAAATCAATATTCGGCTTGATATTGGTGAAATAGAGCCCTAATGGCTCACAATGGTTCACAATTCGACCGGCATTGTAAGCTTTGGACAAAGACAGCCGGGTAAGCCGTATGCTTGAAATCATGAATCTTTTTCATAACGCATTAAAACTTTTGATTCAACACAAATCCTTTAGCTGGCGTTTTAAAAAAAATCCATATCTTAAAATAGAAACACCATAACTAATAAGCTGCACCACTTTCTTTCATGTTTTAAGATAATTGCTTTTCTCAGTAGAACATACTTGAGTACCTACCTCTAGATTAAGTATAATCTAAAAGTAGAAAAATATTTTTATTCTATAAGGACATTGTAGTTTTAATTATGGTTGTTTTCCCAGATTTTCATTGTTTTTTCTTTTCAAAAGTTTTAATTGTTTTCCGTTTATCGAAAAGAGCTTCCAATTTAGTAATAAGGTTAAGAATGATTTGAAATGATCCTCTTAGCTTGCCAATTTGTCAGATGTCACAAACATCAGTTTATTTAACCCCGGATTGAATTTACTGAAAAAACTTGTTGTTGCGGTTATCTCGAGTTTAATATCGAAGCTCGGATGAAAAATTGGCTTTTTAAAATCATTAAACAAAATGATAACTTGATTGTGAATATTTTCAAGCGTAAACGAAAGCTCGTATCTGCACTCATACATGACCTGAATACATTCAGTTAAAGTAAAAATCATATCAAAATACTGACTGAAATACGAGTATACATTCAAGAAATTCAATCAAAGGCATGCATTTTGTAGATAAGCAAAATGTTTTATGAGCGGAAATTCTTTTTAATTTTTCTAAAAATTACACAGATGACTAAAGTCATTAATGCAGTAATAATTTTAACATAACTGACAGTAAAAATATCGAAAAATTCAAAGCAAAACGGTTGTAAAGCAAATCGTTGTAGGTAAATCTTCCCTTTAATTGCGAAATTCAATGAAGACAGTTGGCTTTTATTGTTCAATTTGAAGTAAATTGGAGTGTGTTTTTTATTATTATTTATATTCTGGATGGTTGGGTACTGTAGAAAAAGGGTTGCCACTGAGAGATGTTAATCTGGGGATATTCACTGTTGCAACTGTTTTCTACACACCAATTGTGCTTTTATTACTTCACGGCGTAACTGTCGGGTACTAGTTGGTGTCCATTCTGACTCGATTTTCTAAGCTTATAAGTTTGAGTGCTAACCAGCAGTCTACTACAGTGACTGTTATCGACGGCAAAAGCAGCGCCTATTGGGATGCCGATTTGTTGTTGGAGGTAGACTTCGGTTTGAAGTCTCAGATCAAACGATGAATAATTCTTGCCAATCGCTGATTCTTTCGGCTAAGAATTGACTAGTAAAACCCTCTCTCAAACAAAGTTACCCTATACAAGCACTTAATAATCCCAGTCTTGCTCCATGGCGCCGAGGTATGGACGTTATCAAAAATTGATGAGGGCGCTCTTAGCTACTCTTAGCAGACGATTCCGTCTGCATTGACGCCTACAGGAGGAACCAGAAGAGTAAAGTTCCAACGACTGAGACTGCTGGGTCATATAGACCGGATTGACACCAACGCTCCGGTCCGAAAAGTCTTTGAATCCACCCCAGAGAGACATCGCAGTTGAGGATGACCGCGACCTAGGTGGCGCTCGTTGATTGAGGCTCAGACCCACCCCGGACTGTAACGCCACCTAAAGCAAGTAAGTAAGTATTTATGTTCTAATTATATTGTTTACTTAGTTTCTTCACTTATTTTTATTGTATGTAAAATATGGGGTAAAATAAAAAGTTAACAAGTGAAGAATATGTGAGTGGCAAAAAACCAGCCCATATTTGAAGTGCTTAAGATGGACAGTCAAATACGAACAAAATAGTAACCGAATCAAGCTTGCCGATAGATAAATAGCGTGTCCAACAAATTTTGCCACATAACAATAGTTTTTACCTGGCAGAAAAATAAAAACAAGACGTACCTTCGTCAGAGTCTCCACAAAACTGGAGTGCACGAAAAAGTACATGTCCTTAACTATGAATATGCACTTTTCCTAAACATTCGACTTGCTTGATTTCATTGATTTATTTCCAAACTTTGATATTGAATTATTTCCAATAATTGTCACAACTTTTTCTATTTTGGTGATTGATGAAAAAGGAATTGCACTTATTATATTTAGTTCATCTATGTATTGTGATTTAAACCATAAGTAATATCCGCTAAGAAGAATTCAAAATAAAAACAAAAAGCAGCAACACATATGCTATTCAAGATCACCAAGTATCTTTAATGGGCATTTATATAGATAACACACTCACACACGGAACAAAAAAAATAGAGAGGAAATGTGCGAAAACCTAGTATGACCCGAAAAGTAATTTCCCTTTTTTGAAATAAAATTTAAATCGGCACCAGCACCATTTATATACTTCAAATGAATAAATTGAGTCATTTAACGCTTGTAAATTAACTATTTATTGAGTACTTGAAATATACTATATTCAGAAATTGTCGGCATTGCAAAATATAAGACTTACTTCCACTAGGAACTAGCAAAATATCGGCATTGAAAACGGAGATAACTTAAAGTCTTCATTCCAAAATTGGATTTGTGGAATAAATTAACTACTTTACTCCGTAATCGCTTTTAAATGCATTTTCACGTCACTGTTTACAGATATTTCATTTTATTTTAAGGTCACATCATTACATTTTTGTAAATGAAAACTGTTGCCGTACAATCGGAATGCCATTCTGAGTCAAATGAATAATAACACAATGAACAGCTACTCAGTAGTATACAGATATAGTATAAAACGCAACTCAAACGCAAGTGGTATTCTCCAGACAAAGAAGAGCCTAGGAACATTTTCATTTCAAATCATCAAATCGGAATATCCTAACTACGAGTATCCCCAGCCCTATAAAAGACTGGAAAGATTTTAGATGATTTCCAAAAAAAAACATAAACAAAAATAAGACATTATAATATAACGTTTTTAATGTAAAAATCATATTGCTTCCATGTTCTCTGTGTAATTTGTATGCGAGGTAAAAATAAAAAGTATTGAAAGATAAATACCTACTTTTAGGTTTTTTTCCAACAAAATGTACTCGAAATGTGACCACCAATTCCTGTGCCAACAAAAATTATAGGGGATTTGGTAATGCCCTAACCCCTTTTTATTTTTTTAGGGAATCACTTACATTCATTTTAAATAGCTTAAACAGATGGTGGGTAGAATCACATTATCTTCTGCTCACAATGATGACTGAAAAGATGTCATAAAGTGAGCTTTTGATGTGCGTATCCCAAACCTAATTATTATATAAGTTAAGAGTTAATCATTCAGACCGCAGCGCATCCGAGTAAATTTTGGCTTACTTCATTGTACAAAACTAGGTAAGATAAATCTTCCTTACCTAAAAGATGGCGAATAAGTACATTCATTGACAAGAAATATTGGCCTTAATGATAATTGGAAACCGCTGAGGAGAATGCTTTAGTATGCCTCTCACAATGCAAGACACTAACATACATAAATGGAATCCATGGGACAAGTACTCAAAAGAGTGAACATGTATACATCGTGTTGATCGGCTCAAATCGATAGTCATAGAATTAAAGCCGGTTAGCGATTGCACTGATAAAAATCTTTAAAAAAATTTTCTAACATTATACCTAGTACACTACAAATTTTTTACGATCTCTTGCGTAGAAATTATGGAAACGCGTTTCGTTATTTTTAAAATTAAATCTCTTTATCTGAACATCTTTAAAATGTTTTACGTCACCAGGACGGTTAATGAAATGGACTTCAGCTTTAAGGGTTTTGAGGTGAAAATCATTATTCCGCGAGTTTAGTAAAAAATTATGGTATTTCAGATTCAATCCAAAGAATATTTTAAGTGAAAGTAATGACTATACATAGGGAAACGTTCTTTCGCACAGTTGGTGTTGTAATTAGTGAAGAGAGTGTTAAGAAACAATTGACTTATACAAAATGTAGACGTTTTGAAGTAGACGATTTGACAACGGATGCTGTTAGGCAATTGCAGTAGGGCATATCGTGGCACGATACATCCAACGACGAAAGGCGCTGACGAGGTGGATGCGTACCAATAAAGTTAGAGAAAATCGAAATCGAAGAGCAAACCGAGTCAATTCAAATATTTTACTGTAAGAAAAGTCTAGTGAGAGGATTTGCAACTTTAAGCAATTTACCATTGCATAAAGTTTCAACTGTGTACCACATGATACTCAAAGCACTTCCACATAACAACAAAGATTAAAATAAACAGAATAATGAAATCAATTTTCGCCCGCAAAATGTTGATAGTGATGGCGCAGATAAACTAACCGAAGTTGTACGATTTAGAGATTAACAGCAGATAATAACGAGTGCATCAAAACCAGTTGGTGCGAGTGTTCTTCAAGAAGAATAGAAATCTCTGTTTTACAATTCAATAATTATGATTTTTAGATAAGCCAACAATCTATTTTGTTCACTAGAAACGAGGTGAATGTGAATTACTAACATCACTTATAAGATGATGACTGATGCAAGGAAAAGAATAAAAAACGCATGTCTCAAATTTTTTTAAAGTTAACATAAACAAGGCAAGTACTGTGTTGCCTACAGACAACTACGTTTTTTCTGCAAACTTCACAATCGGAGTGACTCAAAGAGGTTATTACCAGAAATGATTCACAACAACTTCACGGGTATGACAACGCGAAAAGTTTTAAACAAACAAAAAATCATCAATCTGGAAAAGTGTTTCCCAATTTTTTAATTCCCTTTAAGGTTGAGCTTAGCGGCTACAAGTGTTTTTTTATTTTTGGGCATAGATGAGAAAAGAAGAACACCATGACTAGGTGCTGACTTTGCCACTTAAAAACAAAAAACTACTACAAGCGAGCTTTGGTTTTAATATTCACACCACGAGCACATGAGCGGGTATCTCAAGGTTGATTTTACTAATTTTAAATAATTTCCGCAATTGTTATTAACTTGTGACGTAGCTAAATCATTTGCGAGAAAAGCCACACTATTGTTTTTCATTGCTTTAACCAACATAGCGTGTTGGCTAGACGGAGTTTAAATTTAAAATATGCGTTTTATTGCAACTCTAGAATTAATTCCACTTCCTAACAATACGTTTATTCCTAATCTTTAATTTTTAGAAATGCACTTACGTAATGCAAAAAGAGTTTGCATTCATATGTGCTACATACTTCATTCTGAGAATTTCTACAGCTTCTCCGATCTCATGATTCAGACTCAGCCAACGCATAGAGTACAAGTACTCGTACTTACTAGTTTACTGAACAAATGTTTAAGTGCAGGAATAAATAACCGTTCGAATCACACAATCACATAAAAGGCTGCATTGAGTAGGTAGCAATTCATCAGTAGCATTCAATTAAAAATCACCGTCTATTGATTTTCAAATAGCAACCTCTTAATATTTATCAAAACACTTTTCAAACGTGCAGTTAGCACCTTCAACGATACACTAGCACAAAGAACTCTCAGTCGTTCTATTGTGTCTAAGCCACGTTCTTGGATAGAATCATCATATGATCTGAATTTTTGCACTCATCTACTCTCTGCTCATCTACGGAAATCCCTCATAAAATATTAATGCGAGTTAAAACTTTTTCTTGCTCATGATATCACGGTAGATACTCGTTAATGTGTTTAACAAAAGTGCCAATCTATTGAGATTTAACTGAGAGAAAACCATGTCAACAGATGATTCATTCGCACAAAACCATGTCTTGTCTTTTTATGGAGTACCACAAGCAAGATTTTATTTAATTTATCGATATTTCGATTGTCTTGAAACCAAGAAGCCGGTAAATTACATAAATAAGAGAAAGCAGCACCCGGTCAGACATTGATGAAGTAAATATTGATTGTTTTCGTTTATAGAGTACTTGTACTTACTTTTTATTTATAAATAAAAATAGCTGTCAGAAGAGTCCACTGATGCGTGGAATAGTTTTGCCAGGGAACTAGAATATAAAAAAGGGTAGGCGCGTGAAAGTTTGTGATTACAAAGTAAAATTTAATAGTTTTTCTTACCAAGTAGTGAGGGAAGTTGAGAGTAGTAGCTGATAGTTGGATTCTTAAAAAAAACTTATTACATACTGCCTACGGAAATAGACATGATTAAGGCACTGGCAGCGTAACCCACTCCTCACTCGACTACGTTCCTCTTTACAATGAATTTTTAAACTCTTTGCTATAGCAATAAAATAAAACGTCAAAATAATAATTCAACTCAGCGAAGTGGGAAACTATGGGGAGAAGTTTTAGTTAATACATCCACCTGCGTGATGGGGGTGAATTTAACAACAGGTGTAAGCGGCAGTTTGAGAATCTTTGGATTGTTATTCCAGTTGGTGATCATCTGATCATTTTTCAAATATTAATAAAAGTCAAATTTAATATTGAAATCCGAATGTAGTTTTGTAGCTCTAGGGTGATACTTGTTTAGTTTTATTTATTCATTTATTTATTTCGCCAACAATATATAGGAATATGGACTATATTATAAGAATATTTGAAAGTAATAAGAGATTAAAATTTCAAAAATAATAGAGATATGATAAAAAGATAAAGCGAGATATACTACGAGTATAATAAATCATGTTCAGTAAAGTTAGTGCCCGGAGGCCATAGTAAAAATTTTTACACAAACTTCAATAGGAATCGCAGTCTGTCAACAAGCGTCTCCAGTCAAAGCTAAGGGGCAAAGGTGAAGACTTTTCGGACCGGAGCGGTGGTGTCCATCCGCTCTACTTGAGTCTGTCATCTCAGTCGTTGGATCTGCGCTCTTCTGACTAAGTCGATGTCGCTGTACAGTCCATACAGTTCGTCATTGCAACTCCTCTTCTGTTCATGCCCCATTTAGCATAACTGGCATTATTAAGGTCTTACATAGAGTATTTTTTGTTGTTCGAGAGATGGCTTTAAGGCGTTGTAAGAAGCTCAATTTTTAATTGCAGATTTTTATTTCTGCTGGTCATTGAAATACTCGTACCATTGAAAACGGTTTGCATTAAATGAAATTATAAATCTATTTTCCATGGCCTTAAGTAAGGTCTTCGAATCCCTACACTATAGTAAACTAGTCGACGTAAATTAATTGGCTGGTGCTAAGTAAAAGACTTCACATTAGCTCCGTGGTTAGCTGAAAAAAGAACGGTTTATAGTCAAAATTGAAGAAAATTTTGTTTGTTGCCTGGCCATGGAAAAAGATGAAGGTTACGAAGCAACAACAAGCCTCCGATACTGACGGATCTACTGTTGACAACCTATGCAAACGTATTAAGGACAACGAACTTCGGATATGCACGTGGAATGTTAGGTCCCTTAATAGGCCACGTGCAGCCGAACAACTAGCGGAGGCCCTACACTGCTGTAAAACAGACATTACCGCCATCCAAGAAATGCAATGGGATGGGCTGGAAAAAAAGAGGATGAAAAACTCCTGATCAGTCAACCGTCAACCAGATTGCGATCGACGCAAGACACTCCGGTTTTGTGGATGTCTGAAGGTTCCGAGGAGCCAACATCGTCTCGGACCATTACATTGCTGTAGCCAAGGTACGGATGAGAATAACCAGAACAATGCCAAGACAATCTGATATTATAAGGAATTTTGACGTCAGAGGGCTACTATCGCAAGAGATCGCCAAACCCTTTTCCGATCAAATCTGTCCCAATCGCTTAAGACGTCTACTACCCCCAGCATCAAGTATCGAAGACCAGTGCCAACACTGCCAAAAGCCATCAGAGATGCCGCTTGTGATGTGCTGGGTTTCACTCGACCACAATGAAACCTCCGGTTTGATGACGAATGCCGGCAAGCACTTGCAGCTAAGCAAGACACATGCAAAGCGGCAATGCAAAGAAAGCTGCTCACGAGCTCTATAAGCAGAAAAGGGGAGACGAACACCGGCTTCTCAAGAGGAAAAAGAAAGAGCATAAGAAGCTCGCGGTCGAGGAAATTGAGAGATGCTACTCCAAGAATTAGATTCGGGAGGTCCGCAAAAAGGTACAAAAAACATGCTACGGACACAAGCCCCGAACTGAAGTCTGTAGAGACAAACAAGGCATTAGTTTTCCTAACATCGCATACAACATCTTATCTGCCATTTTGTGTGAACACATGGAGCTGTTCGTCAACAACCTGATAGGTCCATATCAGAGCAGCTTCAGGCCCGGAAAGTCCACCATCGACCAAATATACACATTACGGCAGATCTTGGAGAAAACCCATGAGCTTCAGATTGACAAGCACCACGTATTTGTCGATTTCAAGGTCACGTATGACAGCATCTATAGAGACGAACTATACAGGTCTAGTTTCGGCATCCCTGGAAAACCCGTTCGTCTGTGCAGGATGACAATGGAGAATGGACGCTGCTCCATCAAGGTCGGTAAAATCTCACCGAGACCTTTGATGTCAAAAAAAGATTTAAACAAGGCGATGCACTGTCACGCGATTTCTTCAACGTAATTCTTGAAAGAATAGCGCAAAACTCACGCGCAAACAAGGGGGTACAATCTATCAAAACTCCTTTCTTTCCTTTCCTTTCTTTACTCGTATATGCCGATGATATTGACATAATCGGAAGAAAGCAGCGTGATGTGACTAAGCTCCGTTATCAATACAGCGGGGAAGTAACTAAAACTGAGGTTCTGGTTTAGAGTTTAAAAAAAGTCTATGAAAAAACATTTACAACATCATACAATAATTATAAATTTGTGGGGATTAGAACATGCGGATTTAATAAAGGAATGTTCACCAACGAGCTAGATTAGATTATCCGTACGCGTGTAAAACAGATGACGGCTGAAGAGTTGAAAAAGCTGGAATGTAACTAGCAATTCGTTTGTAGCACTTGGCTAAAAGTAGCATTAGGACAAGCAAGACACGTTTTATTCAATATGTCAATATGACTGTGCAACATTTGGGTTTGCTATGCGCCTATCGGTCGTTAAGGCATCAGACACGATGTTAGATTTGTACACTCATTTTTAATGGGTAAATGGGTTGTATGTATTGCAAATGTCAGATCAGAGTAGGCAAAAAGACATAGGTGCCATATCCATATACAGAGAATATAATGTTTTCAGTTTCTGCTGGCATACAACATACTATATATGAATAATTTTGAGTGGAAAATAGAAGACAGCTTAGTGTTTCAAAAACATTATCAGTGATCGGAATTAAATGAGTTTACATGTACTTAATAAAGTTATGTCTCCGGAAATGATTAAGCCCTTCCAAAAGGAATATATAAGTAATAAGACAATACATTGTTTACCAAAATCAAATAGAATTTAAAAGACAGAACGGAGTGTTAAGTGAATATTGCATTTAGAATTCTATAAAACAGCATGAGTTAGATGATTTGAGTCCAATTCAATATGAAGAGATGAAACGGTCCTAAAAAATCCATTCTCAAAGAACCGGAGACCGAATTCTGTTAAATAAATAGCAAGTGTCGAATTTGTGTAGAATTTACTTTATTTTGAAATTGTTAGAAAGATCGCTCATTGAGAATTGTTATTAGCCTTTACTTTTCGTTAGCTATTTCGTGAGTTTACGATTTATCGGGGTTTTTATGATGTAGGAAAGGTGTACGAGTATATAAGCGTCCCTCTGTTGGCATTATTTAAGAACAGGCTGATCAAATGCCGTTTTCCATCTGCCATATTTACACATTAAAAAAAATATACTAACAGTCGAAACATATACTAACGTTAAGACCTTGTAGGATTTCTTCAGTCTACGAACGTAAATGGAGAGGTCGCGATGAAGACGAAATATTAACACTAGTTAATAGCCACGAAATCTCAGTTAAATAAAAATCTTTTCGAGGACAGGCCACATGATAAATACCCATAACTGCCATTCTCTGTCGAGAGTTTGGTCGATCGATTCTTTTGTGGTTATTAATTGGTTATTGAATAGTCGAAGCTATTATTTAAAAATAAAATGATCTGCACTTAGCATCATGATTTTCTATCGACACTGTACTTTATGTTTGATATGATTGTGTGCTAAATTTTAGCACAATATTCCGTTTGTTGTTTTTAATGCAGTTATAGATTTGATTGTTGGTATGCTATTTAGTGATGGGGTGTACCCAATCAGTTTACCGTAGTCAGTTCTAGGCGATTTCAAACAGACCAAGTTCCAAATATTTCTTTTGTTTTAATTTCGTTAACTATTTTCTTAAAAGGTAAAAGGTAAAAACCCTTTCGCATTCAAATAAATTGATTTTATAAAAATGTTTCTTCAGAAAAATGGATCCAGCACCGTCACCAGACTCCACCAATAGTTCTCCAGTTGGTGTGCATAATCCGCAAATGGAACTCCAAGATCTAGATGGAAAACAGGAAGTTGATCAAAGTGGAAAGTCTGATGCTTATGATCAAAGAACAAGGATTGTCCAAACCGAGCTAAGAAAAAATAATTTACTTCTGGCTCAGTTATTGCAAAACCCAACAAAATGATTTGATTAAACAAGTCAGATTAACTTGTCAATAGGTTTGGTTTCTTCAAAATTGCCTCTTTTAATGTTTTACAAACTAGATTGATGTTGTGACAATTACTTAAAAGGAACCAAATCTGATATTGTATTTTTAATTTCAATTAAAGTAACGATTTCATGATTAAGCTTTTTTCACTATGGTGGATCTATATTTTCTTTTATCAAACCAAAATTATAGTTCGTTCAAGAGAAAGTTGATAAAAAAAAACAAGTCAATAATTGTACTGAGGGATATTCGAAAAGAAGTCGTTTCCTGCGGTCTTCGGCATTAAATGAAATATCTCACTGCATTATAAAAAAGTTTTATCAGTGATAAAGAGCCTAAAGTTCCAGAACACTCACAACAGCGTATAGAACCTACAGCCTAATGTTATCTTCAAAAGTGAAGTCACTTTTGTTTATCTCATTAAGTTTCTTTGCAAATCAGTAGTGCTCTGCAAAGATGTCAGTAGATAGTCTACACTATTAAGTAAATCATCTTAATAGGTTGACGAGAAAATCCGTTTAAGGACTTGTGTAGACAATATCAAGATGGAAGCAAATGCGTTCGATCCGTGTGAGAATACTATTAAAACAAGTAACTTTCATTTTTTCCAAACAGTGTATTATTGGTTTATTAGTATTCATTGATTTTTAATTCAGCATTATGGCTGAAGATAAGCTGATCCTCATCAGCATGCACATGTATCAAGCAATGGTGCATCAGGGCGGGAAATTTATTTATCAAGATACAAAAAGAAATCGGGGAAAACGGTATGTCACCTAAAATTTATAAATTTCAGTTAATATTGTAGAAAGTCATTGTGAAAGTACGGTCATCGAAACTCCAACACAAACATGAAGATGAGTGTAAGGCTACAGTCCATCGTGTGAATACGATGATTAGTAGAGATAAGCTTTACTCAAACCCCATCAGTTTTGAGCCAATTAATCGTAGATGATGTCATCTGTTGATCATATACGGTAGGACCGTTGAATGTATCATGAAGACGCAAAAACTTAAGCAGTGAAAGATTTATATAAAATTGTTTGTTTTTGTGACAATTTCGATAGGACCATCTTTAACAGATAAATCAACAAGCTCTAACTCGACCAAATTTCGCAAGTGAGGGTAAGTCATATCTTACTATTTTAAACATGACGATTAAAAGGAAGCTTTTACTCACTATATGACAATATATATATACGATATATATACGAACAATGATACTTTAAATTCCAGTGCCATTTTTTTGTTTATGTTTATGATATTGCATTTCAGAGTTATTTTCTGGATGACTTAGTAACATCTGTAAAAACCTTACGTGCAATAACCTCTTCTTATTTCTTCTATTGCAAGCTTCTTGTTACCTTACGATGATGAAGTTAGTGTTCAATTTCTTTCGATGCTGGTTATCTCATGACTTTTTCACGTTTAATTCTGCAGAAGTGCTATAGATTCTGTGTTTTTTGATTGAAAATATTAATATTCCTTATATTTTTCTTCATCGAGATTCTTCGTGTATAAGAACTGCTATATATTGGTATGGAGAACTCTTAAAATTTTCTTTGAATCGTTGTCACTACAGTTTCTGGCACGTAACTTATTAAGGACTTTGCCAAGTTAAGTTGTGAATCTTGAGATGAGTGACTTTCACTACCCATGATGACGGTATTTTCTGACTGAGAAACCAATTATGAGTTCTCTTTTAAATTTGTTTTGTCGATAGTAATCGCTGTTGTTAAAATCCTATTTTCTATTTCTTTATCTGTTTATCTTATATTATCAAACGTATAAAAATATGTATTTATTATTTTAGTGATACGGTTTTGTTGGGTTGGCGTAGTGTTTAAAATCACTAAATTGATAGCAGAAAAACTGTCAAAGTGACACCACTCGTTTATAACAAAATGACTAGATATAGAGTGAGTTTAGGACTAACTTCACATTAAACAGTCACGCCGTCAATTCATGTATTTCATTTAAACAAGGGCTTTCGCCAGTTCTTTGAGTGCGTCTGGTTTTTTAAGGACCATAACATTCGTTATACAGATTCAAAACTCGTCGTCTATGCTTGCTTGGTATATCAACGTCGCCATCGATTATACATACATAAATATGTATATGCCGTCGACTATTTCTTAACGAATAAAGAGCTCGATACGCGATTATACCACTATCATTTCTCTTCAAAAATCTTAGTTTATTTCCGAACATGGTAACACATAGACCTTAGCTCAGAAAAGGTCGAAGTAACGCTTCCTAAAAATAGACATCAGACATCTAGTTCCCTAATGGGGTTCTGAATTCTGAAAAATATGTTAAAATCAGTTAAAATGTTTTTCCAAAATGTATAACGACAACTAAAAAATTTACAAAAAAAAGGTCCACAAAAATGGTTCACCACACTCATATTGAATTTTCATTTCAAACACACCGCCCCCTATACGTTCACTTATGCAACATGGTGTAGCATTCTAACCCCTTACCTAGAGCAATATCTCTGTCAAAAATCAAATTTCTTACACACAAACTGTCAAAAAGTAGTGAAGAGCACGCAAAATTCAGCTCGACCTATTTTTTCCTTCATCTTCATAACACAAGACAAGACAGGAGTAATCTTCTTCAAGAAAAATCAAAAACTAAAAGAAAATTGTAAATTGGTATTTGCTGACTTTCTATTCAATGGATTTACTTCAATCGATACAATGAAAGTTAAAATAAAATCATGGATGGGTGTTGCATCTTGGCGATGGATTGCAAATGATGAGAACTGCGGCATTTGTCGTATGTCTTTCGAAAGTACGTGCCCAGAGTGTTCACTGCCTGGCGATGATTGTCCATTGGTTTGGGGCGTTTGCTCCCATTGTTTTCACATGCATTGCATTGTTAAGTGGCTAAATTTACAACCTCTAAATAAGCAGTGTCCAATGTGTCGACAAGCTTGGAAATTCAACATCCACTAGATGGATTACAAGAAAAGAAATCTACAAAAAGATAAATGAATTCATAAATCTATTGCAATTATTCGATTCAATTACTACTTGCGCTACTTTAGTGAGTACTATTTAACTAAACATACAAATTCTTGAAGACAATATCTATTAAAAAAAAAACAATACAAAAAGAAAATTGTTGTATATCTACATAAGTATATAAGTATTTGAGATTATAAGCAGAAAAAGAAAGGAAGAAAACGAAAGATAATATTAAAAGACGGAGAAATAAAAAATTGCCACCGAGATGTCATACTCTGACTTGCCACCTTTACCGAAGAGCCTTGCTGCAGCTGTGCTGCCCGATGGTGGTAGCTCAGCAAATGCTGATACTCCTAGTACATCGTCGAGTGCACGTAACTTACCGCAACGAGACGTATCGGACGGAGCCAATAGGCATGGCAGCTTATCATCGACAGCCGATTCCGTGAGCAGCGGAGAAGCAAGTAAATCCCCAACAGTATCATCGACAGGCACAACATCGAATGAAAGTAACATGGACATTCAATTAGCAACGCTACGCCAGGAAATGCACAATCTACGACAAATGGACTTGTCTTTGCTCACTCAATTGTGGGCACTCAACGAATCGATTCAGGAATTTCGCGCTCGATTAGAAGAGAATCAACCTTCACGCTCGCCATCTCCACCAAAGAATTTCTACTCTGAAGCAGAAAATGAATTTGGGAATTTTTCAGCTGCTCCACCAAGAGGGTCTGCATCAAGTAATAATCGATCTCAAGGACATGGCAGTACACGAAGCGGACGTCCAAATTCAATTCCGGCAAAACCTCGAAGTAATGCACAAGAATTCAATTTGAATGCAAATCATTTTCCCGAGAAGGTTATCCGTAAACCTCGCCCCAAACGCAATCTCTACGATTATCCATTTGAGGAGAATCATCTTAAGTCTGAGGCAGTATATCATCAAACGAATATTTGTGTACGTGCTCAAGGTGCTCATACCATTCCACAGCAAATCTACCCCAATAACGATCTTCCACATTATCCAGTGTCCAAAGCTCATACTCTACATACAGCAGTTGGAGGTGCTGCTTTTCAGCAAAATCTTATGCAGAAGGCTCATCACTCGCAGCTCAACAACACCAAGTTGTATCCCGTTCAATGGGCACCGCCTGAAATTATTCAGCCTAAGACGTCCAAGGGAGCCATTCCTAAAATTTTATCTATATTGCAGCGTAAGCAACGAGCACCACAACCGCCGCCACCACCTCCACCGCCACCATTACACAAATCGGCACAACGCCCTGTCTGATGTGGTTGTTGTCGTCGGCAACCAGTGCAACTAAAGCAGCATCCACGCTAAAACCATTCTCCTCCCCACCCAATGATAATTTGATCTCTCCTATTTTCACCTGAAAGAATATATCACCCTCGGTTGGGAATTTCTGTCAATTAAGAATAACAAAAAAAAAAACAAAAAAACCTATCCTACTTCCAAGTATCTGGATCTTATTCTATCTTTCCTTAATCTTTTACTAAACGAAGAACGAATGATAAATGAACAACAAAACGAACGAATGGCAACTGAATTGCACAGCGCTACCATGTGGCCAGGTGTTTCCTTTTCCTAAAAAACGTGTTCTACTTGTTTCTATTTTTTTCTTTTTAGCATTTAGTCTTATGAAATCGAATTATGATATATTACAATTATACTGTAGTTGAGTTTTTGTAACAAGATAATAATAAAACAAAACAAAATATAAAACGCTAATATTAGTAATCTCCTCGATGGAGAGAGCATGTTCATGTTTTTAATAAATAAAAAAAATAAAAAAAAATATTGTAATCGATTTATAAAGTAAACACTAAGCAAAACATCCTTAGCATATAAAGTTGTTAAAGAAAATTCTCATTACTGGTTAAGTTGATTGATAGAAATACGAAGTAGAGGATGAACTGTTATAATTCAAAACAAAAAAAATTAAGAAAAAAAAAACAATGAAATTCAAGTGAAAATAAACAATTAATTTATTGACTATTTAAAATGCGATAATAATTCCAAAGAAATACATATATCACAAGGAAATCTTCAAATCAAAATCAAGACGACTTTGTGTTTCATTTCATTTTGTCTTTATTCGTTTCTTCTTATTAAGTCCGACAAGGTACTTGCTTTTCGCTTTCTAATTTTCTAATTGAGATAAAAAGAAATTAATATAAACAAAAATACAGCAGTAACACTTGCTCTCTTGTATAACAATCAGCCAGGGGAAAAAATAATTTAAAATCGTATAATACTAAGTCTTGGACACCGTGTTTTTATTCGAGGATGATCTTGGCCTCCTTTCCATCAATATACACCTTCTGGCCGTTTTTCAGGCAAAATTCTCGCTTTACGTAGGCAAACAGTAGATCGGTGACTAGAAAAATCTGAAATAAAAATAAGCATACCTTGAAAACAGGGGATTTCACAATATCAAAAATGTTTAATACTCAGGGAATCAGTTCATTTGGAACTGGTTCCTGCCCTCAACGCGTCAACCCATATTTGTTATCAAGTGGCTTTTGTCATGTTTATTTGAAGCAGAATAACCACATACTTTACCAAGTGGTTATTCCATAGCGTTAAATCTTAAGTTGTACCACACTAAACGTCTAATTCCTCTCGAGCCCGAAATAAGAAGTTCTCGAGTGAAGATCCATCCCAGAACGTGCTGCTTTCTTTCTTTTACAGTTCGTTATATGTACCTTTTATTTTTTCGAAAGATTAATCGGTAGTTCAAATTCGAACTCCTTTCTTCATGGTTTTAAAGTCACACATACTGCGTCTCTAGCAGGGAGAAACATTTATGACACATTTAAAGAAGTAACAGTAAACGAACGCGTTTCAAAAGGATTGTTCACAGATTTCATCGGCGTCAATGTCTTAAGGGTAACGGTACACACAGACAACCCGAAATATGTGCGGATCAGTCAAAAGAACATGGAAGTAACTTCCGCTGCAATAAGTCAACACTATCGCAACTAGAAATATAGATTTAGAAAAAATCGTGCACCTTTTATTGTGAGTTGCCTAGTTAGTTTTATACAATTTTTACCAGCGTGAACGAACTAACACACGCACGTACGTTTATGGTAGTGACTATTGGGGTCTCAGTTTCGAAATAATTGTTTCCAACCAAATCACGAACTTTAAAAGTTTTGTCTAACGTATTCCTACAATTATAATATAATTGACTCTCCTCGAACTCTCCGTTGTGCAATACAAATTTGTCGAACGAGGTGATCGATAAATGCCTAAAACAAATGGATGAGACCATGAAACACTATATCTAACGAAGGCATGGTTTGTGTTCGATCACAAACCTCCAAATATGTATAACAGAAAAAACAAAGATGTCGGGTCGTTATTTGGACCACATTTATGGACGTCTTAACAAATTCACCCTAAACTCCTGCGAGAAGTGCGTTTTCAATTTTTGATTGATCGACCACTCAATGACAGGACTGTTGGTTAATACTAATCGTACCAAAAGACAGGGTCAATATGAAAATTTATACAAAAAAATGACAACAATTTATTTCGACAAGCTTAAAAATGATATTCTCTATGAGTGTTGGGATGTTGCGGATTCCGAAAGTGATGCTTCTACATCTTATTCACTGTTTATAAAATGTCTCTCTAAACATATAACTAATTGTACTAAGATTAAAAATAAGCTTAGAATCAAGTGTTCTAAACATCCACACAACCTCAGTTTGAGAAATAGGTATAAACAATTATGCTCTCAACTCAAAAAATAAATTCTTATTTGCCGCGATAATTATTATCGAAATCAATTTATTTTTGCCAAGGGAAATTTGAAAAGAGTATTCTGAACAAATCTTACTTTAGTAAAACACCTACTGCAATTCATGTAAATTACTTCGAATTATCTGTAAAACTCGACATTGTTTATGCCTTTAACAACTATTTTACCACGATAACTAGCAATTTACCAACACAAACAGCGCAATCGGTGTTCAGTTCTTGGTAACTGTGATGAACCGATGTAAAGAAAAAGTTTTGCTTACGAGCCTATAACTGTTTTTGAACTCCTAAAGGCAATTGGTTCTCTTAAAAATTTGAATGCTTGTGGTTTTGATGGCATTTCTAATGTAATTTTTAGAAAATATCGGATGCTTTGTAGTTGATGTACTAGCAACTGTTTTTAACCGTCTTTCCCCCAAACTCTTAAATGTGCGGACGTAGTTCCACTATTTAAAAAAGGTGCAGCACATTATATGAGCAATTTAAGCCGATTTCACTTCTTCCAGGTTTCAGAAAAGTTTTTCAGCCCGATACAATTTGGCTCCCAGCAGGGAAAATCAACGGAAGATGCCCTTTTACATTTTTGTTCGAGTATTTTCTCTAATCTTGACGCAAAAAGTTCACTGCAGGTTTATTTGTAGATATTACAAAAGCCTTTGATATAGTTAATCACAGGATCTTGTTGAGAAAACTTGGAAAAGCTGGATTTCGTGGCTTCATGCTCGATTGGTTTAGATCTTACCTTTCAAACAGATCTCAGCGAATAAAGATTGGGTCAACCAGGAGCGAAATTAAATTTTTCAATTTGGGTGTACTTCAGGGTTCTGTTTTTGGACCAATTCTCTTCCTCATTTATATCAACTCATTGTTTGCATTAAAATTGAAAAGTACCCTTACTGCTTTCGCAGATGATGTTGGCTGTTCCTATCGACTTTTTGTAGCACTCTCAATTGCAGTGATAAGTGTTTTTCAATCGAATATGTGGTTGAGTTCAAGTACCTGGGCCTCATCATCGATTAAAGAAAAAGCTTTGCTAACCATATGGAGTCTTTAAGAAAATATTTTCGCTGCACTCTAAGACATTTTTTTTACTTCAAAAATGTTTGTTCAAATAAACTGCTAAGAACTATCTATTTTGGTATTTTTCATTCGAAGTTTTCAATCTGGTATTGTGTGTTGGGAAGGTTCTTATTTGAATAAAATCCATCTTCTTTCAATAATATGCTGAAAACACCGTCGAAATCCAAGTTTTCCATTGTTTTGTGATATGAAAATTCTTCCAGTTCATCATTTGTATTGTTTTAAAGTGTTAAAAACTTTTTTCATGAGATCAGGTAATCATAATTACAGAATAATTTCTGACCACAATCTTCGGAGAAACTTTTTGAATGTTGTATCTGTACCGATGTATCGTACCACTGTTTTTCGCAATTTTTATTTGGTTTCCATTTAATAAGCTCCCTCCTTCTATAAAAGCATTAATTTTTTTGAAAGGTTTGTAAAATCATTGAAGAGTTGACTTGACATTCTGGTGTAACGATTTTCCTTTTGCTGATTTACGTACTTTTTATTTTTTTATTGTTTTTAAATTCTTGGGACTGTAATTTTCTTCAATTCTCTATTATAAACTAGAATGAATTAATGTATTTTTAATTCATATAAGATAAAAAATGTATCTATCTATTTATCCGAAAAAATAAAAGAATACTAGAGAGACTAGTTTCCGCAACCTAATGATCTTCGGCACATTTTCTCAAAAATCAATACGAACGAAAAGAAAACCAAACGCAATGTTGTAGATAAATCTTTTTCCGGAAACTTCTCAGAAACGATGGGTCTGAGGACCACTATGATCGAAAACTGTGGTGAATTTTGGTAACAAAGCATCACTTAGATCAGATTGCCTGCTCTAACCAATGAAGCACCAAAGAAGTGGAAAGCTAACTTTTTAGACTTCAATAATTGATGAAAAAAATTGCACTGCCTTCTGATATAAGTACACCCTTCTGGCAACGAAACCATTAAAAATATCTGCATTAGCGACAACTGATAAATCGTTAAATTGAGCTGTGACTAAGTGCAAGGAACAAAAACAACTGAGATTAATTATGAGTTTTTCAATTATAAAATAAACGTTTGCTGTGGAAATAAAATACTAACCTGTCCTGTGGAGAACGCTAATGTTGCTCCAAAATAAAAATTCGCATTCGCTGAGCCCGCATACATCCATAGATACCAGAACGCCGGCATAATTAGCGTTGTTATCATAAAAAAACAAAACACTACAAAATTATGTGCCATGACTAAGAAGAAAAGCTATGTAAGAATCTTCCAGGTGGTTAAATGCAAAAATCAAAACTTACACTTTACACATCGTCGCCAGATCGGAAGTAGCGCCAAATAGAATGAAATATCTCCCAGACACGGATAAGAGCGGAATATTGATGTTAAAGAAATCAACACTGTGGCAAGCATAAGTGGATCCTTACGTAATTTAAGTGTAAGAGGAACCAAATACAACACTGTTGCGTTCATTTGGAAGGTGATTAGGAACATTGTACGAAAGTGGTCAAACATTTCCATAAAGAAATACCAAAACAGTCCAATATTTGGCTGTAATTCACGGCAGAAGAAGCTGTAAAATGAGCAAAGTTAGCATTCAATTAACATGCTTAAAGTTTTTACTCACATAAATCCTAACGTGCCATCAAGGAATGTCCAATTGCCCATGATTGTGTAGTTTATCCAACACAACCCCGCACAGATGATGATAAACAGAACACCAATCCGAATAGAGGTCTTTGTGCAACCCTTTCCCAGGAGCAACATAATTGGTGCAAGCAAAACAAACGGGTACAAATTTCGTATGCTCTCCAAAGCAAGAACCAGCAGACAAGGCACTAGATATCGTTTTGCCAAGAAAAAGAAACACAGCGCCAGGAATAAATTACTAATGACTGTTGATGTGAGTCCCACGCAATTAAGAATAGAAAACGGATTGAAGAGATATGAAATAAAGACATATTTCGGGATATCCATGGTGTCTTGTAGTTGCAGTTGTAGTTCTCCTGTACCTTGTGCGTATTCTGTCGACTCATCTTTCTGCTTGAAATACTATAAGCCCAAACGTATAAGGACATGTAATTAAGATCATTTGATATACTTTACCATCTGCGCAACAAACTCCTTACTCATATTGTATAGAATAACAGCCGTCATTAGATCCAGTACTATGTACAAACAAGGCACAAAGTCTGTAAGGGTGGAGTTGATCCAATACAGACTGAGAAGGATTATAGGTGTTTCGTGAACCATATCCCCATGGTAAGGATCTATTTGGTTCTTGTAAAGGTAAATTCCCTCTTGAACTGGAAAGCAAGGATGTTTAAAGGATATAATGCAATTTCAAGAAGTCAAACCAAACACCTCTCTTGAAAGAATTCAATGGGGTTGATATCTCCACCCGGTTGCTTATTTCTACAGCATATTTCGATGAAAATAAAAAATATCGTATAGATGCCCCTAAAAGCAGAAGGAGTATTATATTTTTTGTTTCCATTTGATCAAAGTTTATAATGTTTTATCGCCGGGACAAATAAATGCAAATTGGAATATTTTTATATTTATTGAAAGGGCGATAAACAAATTTGACAATTGAAAAAGTCAAACGTAATGTAGGGAGTAATCGAATGTCGAAAGTGTGACACTAAGGTTGAATACGCATTTGTCAGTTTTCCAAATTTTAAATGAAATATCTTCAACTTATCCGGAGAACAGTAAGCCCACAGTAATTTAAGTTTCTGCACATTTGGGAGAAAATTCAAAACTTTTTTTCTATTCAGAACTGTTTGAATTTCAAAAAGAAAATTGTTTTTAACTTTGGTTTGTCGAAAAGTATAAGTAAGATTTGGTTGGAAAATTAATTAATAAGAGTTTATAAAAGAAAATATTTTTAAATACACTCTAAGGACAACACATATTGGTGAAAGGCAAATAAGTTAAAAGTACTCTGTAAGCATAAGGCCAATATAAAAAAGAATTATGAAAGCAACTTATCCTAAGTCATTCAGACGTCTCTAGGCTAATGTGACAGCATACTTTATTGTCAGCGGCATCTAGGAAAGCGAACATAATACTCAGCTCACAACGCAATTAGTTGGTCAGTGCTTAACCATGCAGTTTACATTTCTAAGTATCATAATATAGGATTTTGAGTCATGATGAGTATACACTTTACATAGCGCTATATAAGTAACAATATCAAATCAATGTATTTCCCATCGAAACGCTTGCAAAAGAATTCCTACACTCCAATGTCCCAAATGGATAATTAATATATCATGTCAAAAAAGATATTCTCGAATGAACCATATAATGAAGACGATTACACAAATATTTTTCAGTCTATGGCACACGATTATTTCGAATAAATACCTAATTAAGACAAATAACATAATTAAAAAAGTGGTTGACAAAATATGAGACCCATTTTCAGACTTAACACTACAAATAATAAATGGAAATTGAACCCAAGTAATGGATTTTAGCAGCTGAAGAGGAAGTTGTTTAATATTGCTTTCCTAACTGATACAAAAGTACTTTATTTAACAATTGAAACAATCACTAGTGTTATTGAAAGAACTGAATTGGCAGCACCGATCAAGACTCGAACTGGTGTTGACAGCAGAATGGTCGTTTGGAATTTGTTTACAACTGAATTGCCTCGTTTCGTAAAAACTCTTGAAAATAAGCAGCCCAATTCGTAGATTTAATTGGAAAAAATGCCCTCAGTGTCGCGAAAGGACCTTAAGGACAAATCGTTTAAGGCTATTCTGAAGAAAATCAAAGTTATTACAAAGTGCCCAGAGGATTTCTTAAGGTAAATAATCTTGTTTTAACCTCCAAAGAGGGGCGCTCCTCTTTGTCCACGTGCTTGTAAATAAATTGTTTGATTACCTTTCTAGCGTACAACAGCTTAAAGATGAAGAAATTCGAACGCTTCTAAGAGACACATATGCTTTAACCGTCTCTAAGGACACCGTCAACAAGAACAATGTGGAGGTTCTGCCAGAGATATTTTTGGAGGGTCTGGACGAGGAACAGATTTGGCAGCAACTTGAACTGAGGAACAATGTCGTGTGGCCACAGTTTCTTGAGAGTACATCGAAGCTTATTTCTTTGAGTGAACCAAGGCTCCAAATTAGTTATATCGGGGAAAAATCTGCAGACGAAAATGATGGGGAAGGTGAAAGTGACAGCGAAAATGACGACTCGTTTGACAAAGATGAAGATCTGGATGAACTAGAAGAGAGCGATGAAAAGGAATTATCAGATGAAGAGGATACAAAGAAAAAACTGCCGAAGAGAAGGAGCCAATCCTCTATTGTTGATGATAAATTCTTCAAACTAAGTGAAATGGAAGCTTTTTTGGAAGCAGAAGACAAAAAGGAGCTGCAGAAGCAACAAGGTAAACTTGTTCAGAACGACTTCAGCATTAATTATTTCGAGGATAACTTTGACGATGATGACGAAGAAGAAAATATCGATTACAAGGACTTTTTTGATGACGAGGATGAAAGCGATCTAAACGAGGTGAGTAAGAATAAAACAAAGGGAAGTACAAAAGAACAAGATAAAATGGAAGAGTCGGAGCAAGAGGACGAAGACAATAAAGAAGATGAAATGGAAGAGGATAACGAGGAAGAACCAACAAAGGCAGCAAACAACTTAGACAACGAAGTTGACAAGCCGAAATCATCATTTGAGGAGCGTCAGGAACGTTTAAATCAACGGATTGAAAACTATGAGCAAGAAATCCTTGGAGAAAAGCCATGGCAACTTAAGGGCGAAATCCAAGCAACAAATCGACCGCAAAACTCACTTTTAGAGGAGATTCTTGAATTTGAGGCAACAACACGTCCTGCTCCTATCATTACTGAAGAAACCAACCTCCGGCTGGAGGATATAATTAGACAAAGAATCAAAGATCAAGCATGGGACGATGTTGAGCTCAAAGTCAAACCCCTAAACACACCAAAGGAGTACCGAAAGCAGCTTGTCTTAGATCAAGAGAAAAGCAAAGAGTCCCTTGCGCAAATCTACGAGAAACAATATCAAAAAGAAATCGAAAAGTTAG
This sequence comes from Volucella inflata, assembly GCA_928272305.1. Taxonomy (NCBI): domain Eukaryota; kingdom Metazoa; phylum Arthropoda; class Insecta; order Diptera; family Syrphidae; genus Volucella; species Volucella inflata. The sequence continues at coordinate 28,225,370 of OV743717.1, read as the reverse complement.
ATCCAAATGCCGCCGACACCGCCGAGGAAGAACCGAAGGAACACAAAGAAATTAAGGAAATGATGCGTTCGCTGTTTGTTAAACTCGATGCCCTTTCGAATTTCCACTTTACACCGAAACCAGTCGCTCCAGAAGCGAAAATTATCACAAACACACCAGCCGTGAATATGGAGGAAGTGGCACCTGTTGCTGTTAGTAATGCGAAACTGCTGGCGCCCGAAGAAATTAGAAAACGAGCTAAAGGAGACATTCTTGGCAGTAATGAGCGAAACAAAACAGATAAAAATCGAGATAGGCGCCATAAGAAACAGAAGCAGAGGGCGATATTTAAGGCACTTGAGGAGCGTGATATCCGAAATCAGAAGATGGGCATAAAACCAACTAAAAAGGAGGAGCAAGCCAAGTTATCGAGAGAGTTAACAAAGCACAGAAATATTTCCAAGGTAAGTTCAATGGAACGTTTGAAATTCTTTATTTTGACGAGTAACATTTTTCTTCATTTCTTCTTTTTCAGGGAGCAATATCAAAGAATGGCTCTGTCAAAACGTCCAAGGAGTTCTTTAAGAGACTACAAGAGACTGCGGTGATGCAAAAGGATGTGAAAGACAAGAAAAAATTGAAAACAAATAAGAATGGTCTTTCAGCTAAGAAATTAAAGTTGTAATTGTAGGTTCTTAAATTGTAAATTTAGTTATGCAGTTAAGGTTAATAAATCTTTTTTTTTTAATTAGACACTGAAGTAATTGTTTTGTTGCCTAGTTTCTTACAAATCTTACTTAAACCTTTATAAGTATTGTCAACGCTCAGATAAAATCTGGTTATGTTTCTCTTCTTCAAAGATTCTGATACGGCTGGTAGAAATCCGTAATTTCTTTTAACCATTCTTTTGGTGTATCTGATGCATATTTCAAATGCTGGTTGCTTTAATATATGTTCACTGATTGAAGTTTTAATCCTCAGCCGCACAGACATACGGTTTTTTATGCATTGCAATGCCTTTAATACGATAAAAAAAAAACGTGCTACGGTACTACATTCTGGGCGTTTATTTCGATCTTTTCTTGGAAATGTTGATGTAACCAGAGCTTCTGTTGTTTGTCGGGTCTGATTATCCGACGATTTTCTTTTAAAATTCATAGAGCAGCTAGTTTTTTCATTATCGGTTTTTTAATTAGGCGGCTTCCTCAAATGCGTGATTTTCCTATTCGTTTTCATTTTTATCGTTGTAGATTTTTCTTTATGCTCCTGTATAACAAATTTTCAAGTTTAAGAGGAAGTTCTATTTCACAAATACTGTGAAGTTTTGCGTGCGTGGTGATGAATATATATATGGCCAATATATTTTAATTTTTAGCACTTTGGCCTGATGACTCCTTATAAATAGATGTTAAGAGTAAGGTTAGCTGGTATGGAAAAACGACAATGCAGATAATTGGACTCATTACAACTTATGTTTAGTTTGTTATTCAGCGCCAAATACATAGAGTTGCTTGATTACAATAGCGCTACCATCGACGCACGAAAAAAAGAACATTGTTCCGGACTAGTTAATATGCTGCTTGAATATAACATCTGGCATTATACCTATATACCAAAAGGTTTTGTAATCTGTTTTGTAATACTTTAGCTTTCCCTATTGAGCATTTAACTTTTATTTTAACGTCATCGTAGATATCGTGGTTCATTTTTATAAATATTTCAGATCCATTATTATGGAAGGCGCTAATTTCACACAAGATCTCTGGGGATTCTGTCGAACGGATCCCTATAGATCTCATATATTAATAGACGAAATGATTGCAAAGAACTTTCTGATAAACTGCAACCCCAAAAAAACTGTAGACGAGTTTGCTGAATAGTTTTCCACCCAAGCCACTTAAATTATTCATGATTGCGACATAACAACATTTAGCCACCAATATCGATATGTTGCACATACTATTTTTGTAGAGAAAACGGTGAAGTATTCAATATGTTTAGGAGTCTAAATGCGAGCAAGAGTTCAGGAACCGAACCGTGAGACCAATTGACCTAAAACTAAACGAGGGTTTATTGGCGCGTTATTATTAAACAAGAATTAATAGAAGTCTTGAGCAAGGACCTGTACCTATGTTACTTAAAATATCACTCATACGCCCAATTTTTAAAAATGGTGTTCAAAATAATTTTGAGAACTCCAGACCTATCGCTATTCTGCCGATAGTTAAAAATTGTTTGAAAGAAATCGTGGTGCGACATTTAGTTTCATACACAAACATAAAGTACTGCCAGAAAATCAGTATGGTTTCCAAAAAGGGAAAAGCACCAAAACACTACTGGGAGAGGTCTCTAACTTGGCGACTGGGAGCTTTATTGCAAATCATCATGTTCGTGGATTTTAGTAAGGCTTTTGATACACTTAATCCTAATAGGCTTATTGAGGTGTTGAGTAGAATCGGAATAAGAGGACCCCTTGGAAAGTGGATGGAAACCTATTTGTCCGGAAGAACAGTGAAAGTAAAAATATTGGACAAAATAAGTAAAGGATTTAATACTCAATACGGTGTATCATAAGGGTCGAAATTAGGACCTTTGCTGTTTATACTTTTTACAAATGAACTCCTTCTTTTTTTTCGAACAAAGTATTGTTTTCGCATTCGCGGACGATTTAGCAATTTTTGTAAAACACAAATGCCTTTCAACTGCAACAAATATCATACAACAAGAGTATGATAATCTTTCGAGTTGGTGTCATAGTAACGGTATGGTAGTTAACGTGAAGAAAACCAAACTGATGCATGTTCGCACTCCAACGCAACCAAAAATCGAAGACTGTCCCGCAACTCCAAGAAGAGATCTTGATCCATTAAGTACCTAGGATAATCGACAACCACTTCCTACAACAAAATCACTTCAACAACATCCTTTTAAATTTGAAGAGCGCAATGTTTGCCATGGCGTAGCTTCAATGATACTCAACGCTAAAAGTTCAGAAGCAGGTACGCTACTCACTGGTGAAAATCGAGTTTGAGATACGGCATACTAACTTGGGGACATCCTTCTAAGACTTACATATATAAGCTGATAGATCTTCAAGCTAATAAATAAAAATAATACTAGTTTCAAGGTTATAGACGTAAAGGAAATATTTGCAATTATAGCTATCTTAGAGTAGTACGAAGATCAAATGTTTCAGCGACCAATGCCTCACACCCTTAACACCAGAAGAGGGCTGCAAGCATTTTTAAAACTTCCAGTTTTAACAAATACGCGGACAACATCTTAGCTATTTTATACCGGTAATATTGAAAAGATTACCCACGAATTTAAAAAAAAAAAACAATCTAAAAAAAAGAAAAAAATAGTTGAAGAAATCTTTTATTATTTTATTACCAAGCATTATTCTCCTTACCAACCTCTTTGAAGAGCTCGACAATCAGGTCGTCGACTCCAGCAGCTTGATTGGATTCTATTTTAGATATGGCTATCTTCACTTGATCTAGGTCGGGTGGACGGAATTGTTGATCCACATTGTCCAGGTTAAATTTTTAATTTTGTCTTACACCGCTATTTGGTTCGTCATGGGCGTTATATAGTCTACAGAAATGCTCCTTCCAAATAGTTCCGTGGACTGTTTTTTTTACCTAGATAATGATATATATGATATTTCAGGTGTTATAGATTTTAACAGCCCCTTATCTTATATCGACAATGAAATTGCTAAAAAGATATTGTATATTCTTTTAAGACAATAAATACTGAAGCACAATTAAACGAATTAAAAAAGAGAAAAAAATATTCGTTTTTTAAAACATTTTTAAAACTTATTAAAAATCACAATAATCATGTCCTCTTTAAAAGACAAGTCATAGACAATATAAGATGTAATTTTCTTTATATAAGTCAACCACCAAATTCTAATTGTAGGTATATGTATGTTTAGTTTATATTAACAATTTTTTGTAAATAATTTTTTTTTTATTAATTCATTATTCTTAGACTTACATACATAAGTTTTAATTCAAGTACTCGTATAAACTAAACAAACTATTTTAGCTAAGATTAGTTAGTGACATTTATATTAATAATTATTAAAAATAGTGTTAATGTTACTTCAAACTTTCTATGTGGGGTAAACAATTATTTTAATTCATTCATTAGATAGTAAAATTAAACATTAAAATATTTTTGCAAAAGAAAATTTTTACACATAGGGCAAGAGAACTTCAATTTGTTTATGATCATATCCAAGAAGTAATATCGACAAAAAGATCAGCGCAATATTTCTTTTCATCCAAACCTTTGTTAATAAAGGAAGAAAGAAGTAAAAGAGCATCTTCTGTCGAAAGTCCCTTTCTGAAGCCATATTGCTGCTATTATAAACAACAGTCTGCTAAATAAATAAAAAAATGAATAAAAACATGCGAATCAAGTAATAAGTCCAAGTTTTGAGTAAGGCTGCGGACGGTTCAAAAGAGGCGAAGAAACCAGTTTTTGTAGCTCTTATGGTAATAGAAAAGGCATTCCATCGATATCTATAACATGTAGAGAAAGAAGTTCAGACGACAAGCAGGTATTCTTGTAAAATAGTCAAATTTACAATTGAAGGAAAAACGCGAATTTATATTCTTTCATCTGTCGCGTACGTAGAGAAAACAGAATTATGGAAGCCGGGAATAGGGAATCGAGCCAGACCACATACCCTCCAAACTTTGGGTGACAATCTAAATTAATAGATGGTTTACGACTTAGTTCATAATTCAATTAAATGTTGAAAGGCAATCGGATGTATAACGGCAAATGTCATGTCATGTTACAAAACTGCATGACAATTAATGCGGACCTCAAAATGAACCCGAGAATAGGATATGTATTATAACGTTGAAGCGAAATTCGATGTCATTTAAAAAGTCCGGCGCTTTTAACACCGTGCAGGGTTTTTTTAAAAAAAAAAAACAACTAAGAAACGGGTCCTAAGGACTTCTTTCTTCTTTTCAAAGATAATTAAAATTATAGTTAACTCCCATTAAAGCTATACACATAAGCGGTTATATTTTTAATTATACTATTAATGTTTTCAAAACTATTGTATACTAAAATTTACCAAGGAAATGGAAATAAGGATGTTGCTGATGAGTTGGCGTTAAGTCAATACCACCGAAAACTTAGCAAAGAAGAAGAAAAAAGATTTCTTTATATCATTTTGTATGCCTATTTGTAATGGCAAGACTTATGGTTTAAGAAGAAAAGATACTTGTCGGATATGCCAAATTATATTTTCAATGACAAACATGTATCGGGTTTTCCAATAGGGACTTGACAATTTTGAATTTAATTTGTGAACGAAATCTTTCACTAATCATCAAACTGTCACTGTCAATTTATTCAGTAAACTCAACATTTTCATCATGGTAAAGTACACGAACGAGCAACGTCTGCAAATTATAAAAATTTTCTACCGAAATTCGGAGTCGGTGACTGCAACTTTAATATTGTTAATTCCAATTTTCGGTCGTAATTCTCGCCCTAGTAGACAGGCAATAACAAGTTTAGTGCAAAAATTTGAGTCTACATATTCGTTGTGTGATGTTGCCGTGTCGTGTCAGTGAGACAACTGGTTGGTCGAAGTTTCGAAAATATCGCCGTTATTGGCATATTTTTTCGTCGACGATAACGATCGTCACGTTACTGTGAATGGTCAGCGTTATCGCGCCATGATCACCGATTATTTTTGGCCCGAATTGGAAGATATGGACTTGGACGACATGTGGTTTCAGCAGGATGGTGCAACAAGCCACACAGCACACGTTAAAATCGATTTATTGAAGAGTAAGTATGGTGAGCCTGTTATTTCAAGAAATGGGCCAGTCGATTGGCATCTTCGTTCGTGCGATTTAACGCCGCTTGACTATTTTCTATGGGGCTACGTTAAGTCATTGGTTTATGCCAACAAGCCGACGACGTTGGAAGAGCTCAGAGCCAACTTTGAACGCGAAATAGCGGCCGTTTCGGCCGAAATTTATGGCCGAGTCGTTGAAAATTGGGTCCAACAAATCGACCGCTGCAAACGTGCCCGCGGTGGCCATATGAACAAAGTCGAGTTCCATTCATAAATGTTTTAATTGTACTTCAGGCCGATAATAAAGTTTTTGAAATATCTCAAATGGTTTGCGTTTTATTTAAAAAAAAAGTTGCGAAGTCCTTATTGGAAAACCCTTTATAATTAAAAAATACAAATTTTCGTTACAAATTGAAATGTGAATTTCTTAGTTGTCGAAATGGGATCTACATAATAGTTTAAAAATATGACGTCATTGTATTAAACTTATCGTTTAAAATCATTAAAACTTAAGTAGCTTCCTCTTCGTCAGCAAAATAAATTAACTTAAAAAGTTGACTTACGCCTACTTCGACCAGTTTATCGAAAGCCAGGCGTGTGAAATCAATTTTTCACGTAATTGGCTTAAAATCTTAAAAGTTAAACGTCTAAACGTGCAACTTCTCTGCCTTCATTTAATTTTCTATGCCTGCGTATCACCTTACTGGCATACAGCAAGTAATAAAACGCTCCTTAAAGTGTATGGCGCCGTTCAAGTACGGGTATGTCCACAAAAATATCTATTTCAAGTCGGATATACCTATTTATAGTCAGATTTTTTTTTACATTTGAAAATAACAAATTACGAGTACAGGTCAAAAGATGAGACGTTAAATACAACCACGATTTTGTAATCCAACAAATACGACTACGAGCACCATTGTTACCATCATTAAATCGTGTAGAGATTCCTGACTCCGCCTATGTTCGCCCACGCTGAGCGATTTTATTAAGCTGGAAATTGAGGATGAACCAAAAGCTCCCCTGCTTCATGGAACAGTTGGCTATATCACGTGCCAACGTAATTGCATTCGTGTATTCAAGAAATGACAGTCAGCAGTTATGGCTGTTGGTGGGCCGAGGCCTGCATGTGGTAACATTTGTTAGGAAGAATAATGAATAGAAACTCGTGGCATTTTTGATTGGGATTAACTGTTTATATATGAAAAAAAAAACATTTATGTAATCAATGCTCATATTATTAAATAACGGACTGATTTCCTACAATCACAGCGTACGAATAAATTATGTCAAAAAGCTAGCAATAGAACAATACATCCCACAAATTGATTTAAGTAATATTTATTCTTATTTATCTCATTTTGAAAAAAAAAAAAAAATGTTTATTAAAAACTTTGGACTACCAATATGAAGATTTTTATCGAAAATTTCGAGAAAATGACATATATAATAAATATAAATATAATTTTATTTACTTAGGTCTGCGTCTGAAAAAAGTTTTGTTCACAGGTCAACAAATTATTTATGACATCGCCATCATTCAGAGGGTAATTATAAGCCCCCGAAAACTTTTATCTAACAAGATCTCTGATTTTATTGCCTCTCAGAATCGGGTTCTTCTTCATCTGTCTGTGTAAACAGATGTACATAACAAGGATGCATGAAATTTGTATAGCCTTTTACAACTCATCTCTGTAGACTCTGTAATAGGCTGATTGAGGATTCAAAAATGTATTATATAAAGAGGTTATGATTATCAATTTTGAAGGTATTGTACTGCAGTACGACCAAATGTAGTTCCTATCTGGCTGTATATGGTGCCTAATACTAATCATCGTATTGGGTTTTATTTGATACGGAACATCTGCGTCGGTATTCTTGTCGGCTTTTGGCATTTGTCTTCAACAGCCCTTATTATTATTGCGCAATCCAATGGCAATTTTGAAATAGGTAAATAGAGAAATCGTTATTTAACGCTGATCAGTATTGTTTAAATAGTGTGAAACCTATAAGGCTACAGTCAGACCATTCCCATGCCCTATAGCCTGAGCTTCTAAATGAAATCAACTTACTGTTATTACTTTACTGTCATGTTTTCTACTGGTACAGGGAGACGTCGCTAGATGGCAACAATTAGTATTTTTAGGCTCGTTGTGATTCGTTACAGCCTAGCACTCTGAATCATTTCTGGTATGCGTTAAAACCATTTATGGCCTTAGAAATTGAAACAATACTAACGGGCTTTTTAAGCATTTGTGCCATGGCAATCCCATACTCATCAGAGGCAAACTGTTTGAATATCGTTTCCACCACCAGATCGCTAAACCGAATGTATTATAACTATTACTGTAGTGAATTATGATTTTAGCCTTACATTTCTATCCCATATGAAATGTAATATCCAACAGACTGTGTGTCGATGCTGTAACGTGAACATTTTAATTTCTGATATTAAACACTATTATGGTTAAACGTCAGCTTATTTTAGCGCATACGTTATAATCATGTCTTAACAGAAGAATGTGGGATTATTGGATAAACGGTACGCTAAGTTTTATGTATGGGCTGAGTCTATAATGCCTCTAAAACCGAAATAACCAGGGAAGAATAAAAGAAATTATCCGATTCGAATTAGATTAATCTTAGTAAATTGATAATTTTCAACAGCATACGAGAGTAATTTAAAATATAATGAATAAACAAATTCCCAACGTCTTGGAATTGTTGATACCCCTGTCAACTCATATTTCTATTCAATTATTGGTATTAGAAAGCTACTTTCAAGGTAGAAAACGCCATTTATAAAATTTAGGAATAAGTTGTATGGTGAGCTCAAGTCTGCGCTGTATGGTGCGTAAAGTAAGATCAATCATATAGCAATTCAACCGAAGACTGAATGAAATTAAGACCGTAATCCATCGGTTCCCAGTGTGTGGATTGCTTCTAAAGAAACGCTCGTATAACTCAATCAATAGATGTGTAATGAGTAGGAAAACCTCGCACTTTCCTAACATTTATTTTCTATCGGAACTTGACTTGTCAGCACTAGAGACGTGTAGGCTAGCCGGATATCTACAGAGGTAATACTCCGCGGGGTCATCATCACTTTTAGTTCATTCTGAAACTGTTAGCTCAATTAGAACAATGGCAGTAGAAGAAAGATTTTCGGGTTTCTCGTGGTCTCATTTCAAAGAAAAATTGACTAGAACAAAAACAACTGTTATACATGAAACTCCCGCCGTTTTGATGCTAGAATTTTCTCTAAATGTCCCTGTATGTATATATATGAGTTTAGCATCTATTCGAACTTTCAGAATTGCAAAAACGAATAACAAACATTTTATGCTTTAGTTACATATAGTCTTTTTTTATTTATATATTTTCTTATGTAAAGGAAATAGCCTTTCTTTTACATAACAACAAAAACTGTGCATCTACACCCGCATCTCGAATATTTATTCGATTTTTCAAATCATTTGATTATGCCCATTACTTATTCTTACCTATAGTAAGTTTGGACCTTAAAAACTCGATTTCCTTTCCCGTGATCTCATTGTGACCTGCGACCAAGACAATACTCAGTGAATTAAACCTTCCGACTGCATTCACTGATGCCGTGCATTCTCGAACTAGCTGGTAAATCGGAATAGATTTAAGCATCATTTAAAAATGTAACGTTTTCTGAAGCAATAAATAAGAGGATCGTAGAAACAATCTAATGTAAATAACTTGGACAAGTAAGTTCGGAAGCTGTTGTGAACTAATGATATACAGCTCTATAATAAAAAGAAACGCCAATAAGCGTTTGAAAATAAAGTGCTGGAAAAAATTACCATACGAAGGATTACGAGTACATAAAAACGAGGAACTACAACATGGATCTGCTCATTTGAAGAGTCGAGGATAAAACTAAAACCTTTGTGCGAAAGCACAGAATCAGGGCAGGATAAATCGACCGTGCTGTTTTTCAAACAAGATTTACCGCTGCTAAATAGCGAAAAGAAAAAATAGCAACTTTCATTGAAAGGATAGCTGTTGAATTTCTTTTGAAGACCTTTGTTTCAGTGAGTAACAACCCCACACTAATTACATCACATGCCTGTGATCTTTATAGTATCTATGGAAAGTTTTCATCTACTTTTAGAAGAAGATATTCACTCTTTTATCCGTTTTCTAAGTTTACTTATTATGGGTAGGTATTTAGTTGATTTCGTACCTAAATTAAACAAATAAATTAATACAGCCCTGTGGTTATTGTGTATTTTAAGAATATTTATATATTTATCGCATTGCACGAGAGACACGATCAATGCGAAATTCACACATTATTGTCCACAATAAACCTGTGGACAAAAGTCTTCAAAACATTAAATGAAGATATTTTCCTTTCTTCAGAGGAATGAAAAATTTGTGGACAGCGTTAAGGGACATATCATTGAAGCACTAGTACACATGTTGTTTTACGGAGAAAAGTTTTCATTTTCTAAGAAACGCATATCAATATTTACATTTTAATTGGACGGTGACAATGGAAAGTTTACGAATTGACGGAGCAAACTCGTATTAACATGCTCTTTTCATCTCTTTAAAAAAATTCTGGAAGAATAGGGCAGGTAGAATATTTACGTAGTATTTGAATCAGCGTGTTAGATTGGCCAAACAGGAAATATAGCTTCGAAGACAGAGAATCATAATGAATTTCTCGCACAGATATAGCCATTGAATCCTTTGACAAGGCAATCCATCATGCAACTTACTAATAGCAGTGTAATAGTACTACCTTCATATATAACTAACATCAAGTAACCTACCTTCTGATTTTCCATACGATGAAGAAATTCTAAAGCTGATCAAAGCCACATGATGAGTGCCCAAACGCCCAGAAATTAGATGTCAAGTGAAAAGATAGGGCTACGCGGCATTTGACCACCTCCTTATACCACCATATTTCAATTACCATGATTAATTACCAATTACTGGTACTCTTTGGAGAGATCAAAATATATGCTGAATAATTATCGTAGCTAAAAAAAAACTGAATACATCGTTGCAAATGTTTAGGAACGTCATAGTGATGGCATATTTCACATTGCTTTCAATGACTAAACTTGTGAATTAGCTAATGAGTTTCTCCTGCTGATTCATATATGTGTAGATTTTGTGATTAGACCGTTTTTAAATAAGTACTTTACTATTCACTTGGGGTGCCAAAGGCACCTTTTGTATGTAATTATTTAATACAATATAAAGGGCCAATATATATAGAAGACTACCTTCTTTATAAATATTAAATGATCCTTGGTACAATATAATGAGTCTCAATATAGACAATAAATAATGTATACACTTGGATTTATGCATTTACTCGTACTTTGAAAGTAACTTTGGGTTGAAAGAAGATTGATGTCATCTTCTCACTCACGTAACTTCTTCATTCTTACCATATTCATGGAATCAGGCGATGACATTCTATGAAAATATTTAACGCATCATAAATTTGCAAATGTTGTCATAACAGGTACGAGTAGGTATCAGTTTTCATTTAATGTCTTATGCCAGTGCATTGCACAATTTGAGAAATAATTTATGCAGAACAAATGAAGCATTGATGATTTTTACGGTCATTTAGTTTAATTGCAAATTGAATTCTTATAGTTTAAATAACCATTGCTCTTAGGACTTGTGTTAATAAAATAATTCATTGCTTGGTCAATAATAGATTCAGCTGCGTTTCTTTTTGTGTTTGGATTAATGTCTGCAAGTTACAGGAGAATTGTGATAGAGAATGGAATGAATTGGAAGATTTGAAAATACATAAGTCATCTGGTGTTCGCAGATAGTTTGGAAAAGGTTGAAAAATAGCGTTATCAATGTATGAAAATTTCAGTGTCACTTTGTTTGCCAAATATGTACCTACATGAGCTCCACGAGAACAGCTTGTTCGTTGTGACCTACATTTTGGACAGAAAACTCCCAATACCATATGTTATTTTTTCAAAAATATATTCTCATAAACAGTAGTGACCTAAAGTTGGAATGAAATAGTCGCAGGTTGACCTTTGGGATTGTCAAGGTTTTTTCCAAACTTTTGAGAGAGCACCGCAGAAGATACCGGCAATTTTTACTTAAAGAAGCGGTGATTAAGAGCAGTTCAGTCTTTAACTGGATTTATAAAGAAATTGACAGATTATCGTTGGATGGAAATGCAATTTTTCAACTTCATTTGTAACAATAATTACAGAAATGACCTCGTTAGCAATGTCTTCCCACCGCGAGGCTTGTAAATTTTTAGGTTACTGTTCCCATTTGAGCGCACAACAGGTGATTATTATACCTGTGCACAGTAAGTATTATTTTACAGTAACTATAAACAGAGGTAGTAGAGGGCTCTTTTATGTTACCATTAAGTGCTAGTAAGTATTGTAAAAACCGACAAACTGTTTCAATTGCCATTTCAGCCTCTGAGAATCTCAGGTTTAGGCGTAGTGTTGTTTCCTTATTTTGTCTTCCAATCTCTCATCACAGGAAGACATTAACCTGGAGATGGTGATTTTACTCTGAATTATATCAGTAATATCTTATCGCGGAACGATTTTCAAACGATTTTTATGATTTCAGGCTTCTCCAGGCTGTCTGGTTTACATAGATTCCTAATGCCACTATCTTGGTTCACTTCACTTTACTTCAAAGAAAGATGTTCATTAAGTATCGTCTGAATGAGTTTATGAAATTGATAGTTGCAATGACATAAGCATAGTACGAGTAGTATTTTTAAAATTTAAAATCGATGATAGTCCATATTCGAAACGCTGATTTCCATATCGGAGAAATGACAATTTGATTGTCATTTGATTGGTGATTGGTGATTGGGATTCACCTCATTCACTTCACATGATATAAAGGAATTCCAAAGCCAGCTTGATACCTGTTTCAACTTTTACCTACACTCAAAATATCAGGATAAGGAGAAAAATAAAATGGCTTGAAATCCACTTTACTGAAAAGGATTTTCACATCTCATTTCTGAAGTATGAGAAAGACTAGCTCATGAACTTAAATACCTATATGAAAAAAAAAAGAATGTATGGTTAATAAGCTTGGTATAGGAAACATCCTGAGGCACTGGATGTAATTTGAGGCCAACTTCCGAGTGCAAAAGATATGTGTTATAAGGAGATATATAATTATACTGTAAGAGTTTTTTTCTAAAAGGTCTGGTTAAGTGTTTTGAACTAGTTATGCTACATAGTATCTCTTTCATTGTTATTATAAGCTGTCAAGACTGTGAAGTGTTTATTTCTTTAAAACAGGTGATCTTTGATTAAAGTAATGGACTTTCACTTTTCATTAAAGTGGAAGAAGAAGCCTAGCGGTACGAATAAGGTAAGCACGGGGATGCATTATTTGTTACTATTAATGCATCAGCTTCATGTAAAATGAACGGGGACAGAGCAAATACTGGTCTTATCGTTAAAATCTTTAGTATGATGCCACCGAAGGTTTATGTAATTTGAGCAGTAAATAGCTGCCCGTCATAGGTTCTGTTAAGTGGCAGGATCACCGCTTGTCTACACCAGGACCTAAACACGGTAAGATGGCAGTTAGGGTCCCCCGGTTTTCGTTCTGGGTCTGAATTGATAGAGGTAGGCCACCTAGTAAGAGCTTCATAGTGGCTGTGGTTACACCCGTGCTTTCAACAAAGGTTTCGAATTGGTATCAAAACAATTACGTAGAGTGTTGATCAGTCACGTCGATTTATTCTGGAAGACACCTTAGTCAGTCTTTCAGAATTCTAAACACGAAAGTAAGCAAAACTGAATTAATTACAAATTTAACTGCCCTATATGCGCTTACGCAAAAGAAAAAGGGCACTTTAACGAGCTGCTAAAGAGTTCAGTGACGTCAGTTAGAGAGCATTGCCTACATAATAGCATGTTTTGAAAAGACTTAGGCTTAAAGCCACGAAGTGGAATACTACATTAGCTAGTATGCAGTTTTATCACCGTAATATTAATGCAATTATTTAAACTTTAATAAAATGTACTATTTTCCGATCAGTACAAGGCACATATCCAGTATTATGCATTTTCGAGAGGAGACATTCTTTACCGTACCATTTATACATATAAAGTTATGTCATCACATTACCTTATGAACTTATAAATACAAATAAAATCATATATTGGCAATTCAACCCCTATCTGTTCACTTTAAAGCTGTCATGTGACTTTTCATTATACTACTACCAAAAATTAAGCCAAGCTCGAAAGACAATACCAGTAGCATAATTTAAAAGCCTGCGGAACAACTTGTCAACGCTGATTATATTTACATTATTGGCAGGATGCTACACGCTGTCAAAGATATATAATTGGAAGCAGAAAAAATGGTTTTAGGGAAACCTTTAGTACACATAAACGGTCAACAAGGAATGACACATAATATCGATGAATTGAGCTTAACATTACCCTAAATATATTTTTAAATAATTACGAACTGCATCCTTTTATCAGAGTCAAATCAGAGAGAATATGGCAAAATTAAGTCAATTTTTTATACTTCAATTCAGATTGGCATAAATTGAACTAGGGCAGTTAAAAATTCATAAACGTACTTCAATCGCCAACTAATCACACTTGAATATCATTTTTATGACTTAAGCTATCTGTGCATCGATTTTTCTCCTTCAATACGAGATTCATAGTGGTACCTGCTAACGACAAGACCACAATTCTCTTTCAATTAGAATCGTCGAATATGAATGATTCCTACATCCAAACCCCAATAATGGACTCATCAACTTTTTCAATTTTCTGGTTGTATTGCCCCTTCACTCACCAAAACAAGCGCTTTTGGAAAATAAATATCCGAAACCGATTTGTGGCGATTTATTATTTTATAAACAAAACCACAGAGAGTTGAGAATCGCAATTACCATCAACGGTGTTGCGCTACAAGTGCTTAGAGTGTTGGTGTTAATGGTGCTGCAGTCCATAATCCATTGAATCCATTTTCAATGCACAGAAATTTGCATCACCCACAATGCGCTGCTAGTCAACTGTTCATAGTCGTATTCATACTTTAGATACAAATTCGCAGATTATCGGATTATATTGGTTGGCCTTTAAGTGATTGGCTTTGGGTTCCATAAAAAAGTGACTACTTACGAGTATGTCTTTTTTTTCATGTTTTCCATAGCCAACTTAAAACCTTGTAAAAAGCTTTTCTGTGTTGTTCCACGGGAATCATGGACTAATTTATTTTCATGTAAATTACCCGGAAGGAAGTCAAGTTGATTTCTGATTTCTGATTTCTCTTCATTGAGGGTGTGTGTCAAGTTTAGTTCAGCTTCACATGGAGGTTTGGCAAGTGAAATTCGCAAAACTATCGTAAACTGTGAAGAATATTCTGAGAATGAGGTGCAGGCAGGGACTTCAAAGTTTTCGGACCAAATAATTTTCGTATAAGAATTGAAGACATTCCACTTGGTTGCACTGGTATTTGTTGCACAGTTATGTTATCAAATTCTTAAAATTTGTTTCTTAACAACTGAAATCCCAATTCGTCCTAGGTCTTATCCGTAGGAAGATGTAAGTACCTCTTGCAGTTGTTAAGACATAGTAAACTACTGAGCCTCCAGGCAAAGGGAGAAACAAAGAAAAACTTTTCCAACTTTATAAAGGATGAACTTGAAACTTCCAAACGAAATTTAGATAGAAGTAAACAGAACATCAAATATCATACTTTTACCAAATGCTGTGTAACATACCGTCGTATATGTTAGTTTGTATGCGCACATGATAAATATGGTCAGTGTCAGTAATTAAGTTACCCAGTACGCAAAGGGTCTTCACAGATATAAACGTTTATGACCGACTCTTACCCTCCTTACAATGGTTACTATACTCATATCTCCCTCGAATGACCCAATTTGACTTCGGAATTCTTCACAACTGTTCACGGAGCTTAAATGGGAATGAGGTGTGAATGGCTATGCCACATTGGTTGGCTGGAAACTTTTTCCTAACTATGAATTCATATACAAGTTCTCCCTCCTCATGAGTAAAATGCAAATGAGTTGTTGCATTAATTAAACGAAATCAATTTGCTGCAAACGAGTAACGAACACATCCTGCCGCTGCAGAGCACCCTGTGTTACCCTTTCAAATCGTTCGGACTTGTTAGCCTTTTTGCAGCCGGTATTTGAAGCGTTTACGAGTATTAACCGAAATTCTCAACAGCTATACCCTGGAGTAAAATTACCATCAATGAATGGGAAATGGAAAATCTCAGCAAAATTTAAATTTGCTTGCACTTCAAGCATTAAAATGTAAACTGTTTTTATGGTACGAGTACCTACCCGGCACGTTTATAGCATGAGCATCCAATATATTTCTGACTAATCCAGACCTAGGAATTCCCATTCTAAATTCATTTTTTTGATTTGGTGAGATGTGCTAAACGAAAGGGACATGACACACGTGTGGGGTAAAATATTGTCTTAATATATTTAAGCCTTTAGGCTTAAAAATAGATTCAACAAGAGAAGAGACACTTGTTGTGAAATGAATTTTACTTAATTAATACCAAAGGTAGCGATGTTATCGTTAAGAGATTTAACTTTTAATACTGTGGCTACAGAACAGGACGGAATAACTGCCGACCTCTCAAAGTTTTATGATTAAAAAAAAGGGGAGCTACTGATAAGAAATAAAATATCTACTTTGTTAAGACTTGCCTCTAACATTGATTTATTTATTACACTAAATTTATGTACCTACCGTACCAAAAACAAACAATAGTTTTCTTTCTTCTATTAATCGTTTTAATATGTAGCGCATATTGTTGCATCTTATGTAACATACACACATATTTCTCTTACGTTCTGCATTGCTACTACGCCGATTGTAGGTTTAGCTAAATTTGCAGATCTTTTAATTATTCTACAGGCCATTACTATACCTTTCACTAGTTTTCGTAAACCAACTATTCACTTATCACATCCACAGCAAGCGGCTTGGGGATTTATACTCTTTGATATGCACTTTGTCGTTTCACATACTAACTGAAAATCAGAATTAAAAGCTGCCTTCTTTCAAGCTATTTCATGGACATATGTACGTTGATGAGATATAGCAATGGAGCTTGATTATTACTTTATAATATCTAGTCTCAAACTATGAACTGCTTCAATAACAAGATTCTGGGAGATTATAAGAATGGTCAGGCACAACACCGACCGACCAAAGAACAGTGTATTAAGAGTAGAAATAGGCTGATTTGACTGATCGATTAGCAGAGAGTACAAAATTAAAGAGTTTGAGTTGCAGTTCAACACTTAGAAGTATCATCTCTGATTAGGATGAGATTTAATAGAGCACATAGCCATATTGTTAAACAAGTCAAACCATGCTCGGAATGTTGTCTTGAATTGAGAAACAATGCTAATGTTGCTTTCTTAGGTGACGCTACAGTCCAAAGGTGAACCCGAAACAACGATTGGCAATAGTAATTCTTTGTCTGATTTCTGCGTTGAATTCGTTGCTGTTTGTAACTTCGGAACCAGGGTAAATAAAATCCCTATTATTCACTTAGGTAGCCCTGCAATTTGAGGTAAACCTAGGATACAACTAACAAGCCTCTCAAGTTAGCTCTGTCTTCAGCTAACTACCTCCAGTTACGCATTCCGACTCGATTGAAGTCTCCTTCTACATTTGCGTGCCAGCTAAGGTGAGGTCGTTCTTTACTGCGTCATTCCTCTGGGTTAGATTCGAGGACTCTCTGGGCCAGAGCATTAGTATCCATTGGTTGTTCATGTCCTAGCCATTTCAAGCAACTTACGCGCACTTTCCTGACTAGATCGATGTCGCTTTTCAGCTCGTATAATTCTTCGTTCAATCTCCCCTTCATGTCCCCTCAATGCACACGAAATCGACGGTCGCGCTCAAAATGACCGAGGATATTTTCATAATCTCTTGATGGGTAGTGCTGGGATCAAACATAGATCAGTGTTATATAGAGTCTCTTTAGTTTTTCGGTATAAGGCCTTACTACTCAATTGCCTTCTTAGCCCAAAGAAACTACGATTGTTAAGAGTGATTCTGCAGCTTATTTTTGCTGAGGTGGCGTTAGTTAAACAAGCGGTCTCTTATTTGTAAACTGGACAAACGATACTGGATCCCATTCATCATGCATAGACTCTTCTGAATAGTTTTGATAAATGAGTTGATGTATTTTCTCTATAAAATCATTACTAGCAACTGTGAATACCTCTGCCTGTAGGCTGTCAGGTTCAGTTCTGTTGGTTTGATTTCAGCCTAGATATTGCTATCATTACTTAATTTTTGGTTTTCATCTAATTAAACATTTGATTTTTTGTGGTGATCGGGCGAAACCCAGGACAACACTTGAGGCGGCTCTGATGGCATGTTGGTTTGCGATGCCACTGGCCTTCGATAATTGATGCTGGTGATATAGACGGTTTATTTTGATTTTCTACATAATACCTTCTTGTAGTTTCTCTTCTTTGCTGGGAAACTCGCATTCATACTTTGACTACAAGAAGGTTGTAATCCGGGTCAATGTTGGCTGCCCGGAGCATTCAGATGTCCAGAATTCTGGTGGCATGCTTTACGTCTACCATGATGTGATCAATTTGATTAAGCGTTTCATGATTTGCCGTGACTCTTCGTTATATTGCATTAAGAAACGGAAACCATGTGCTTGTTTTAGTGGCATTTTGTTGACAAACGTGGTGTAAATCCGCACCAGAATAACCGCTTTTTCTTTTTCCCTTAAAAATAATGTTTATATATAATGAACAATGTTTATATATCACAGTTATTGAAGCACCTCCTTCGCTACAAATTTGATTGTTGTGCTGCTGTCCCAATCCAAAATATATGGCAGTCAATCGTTGTGCAGGACCCAAGGCCGCACTAGCTCGAAGTTATAACTTCTACCGGTGGCATTCTGATCGCACCGTCATTGGTGTGCATATATATCTAATGACAATATATACTTTGTTTTCCTCGTTTACTGTCTGATCAAATTCGGCCACTTCCCCCTAAATACTCACGATGGCTCGCAATGGTTATCAAATCACATGTCATTTTCAGTTATCGTAGTCAAAGTGTGCGCATTGGTCTGACCAACCAGATTGTTAATCAATGGTTTTAGAAGCTAACATAATTCGATAGTAGAGATTTTACATTGTTATTCCTTAGCAGCTTTAATAGATTTTAGCTTTGTGTAACAGTTACCTTAACTTTATCTACGTCAAGGGCGCGGCTTTCTTTGTCATCTTTGTCCATTTGGCAACCTGCAGAAGTAGTAATAACTTAGCTTAAAAATTAAACTACGGCTGTTTCAGTAAAATGTTGAAGTCGTGCTTGTGTAAGCATTAAATTTATTTAGTACAGGAATACCGCAAACAGTTTTGGAAAGGTATCTTAAAAATATCTTCCTTTTTTTTAGCAAACACCATTTTCAACTAGGAATCATAAAACAAAGACAGAAATGATACTAGATTGAATATTCATTTTGAAGCGGCGGGACTCCTATTTATTGTCTGATGCTATGTAACTGAGACACAAATAGCTCAGATGAAAAGAAGAAGGAGCACGTCATCTAGGAGCAAGCTGGGTAGAGTCAATACAAATCTCTAAAATCGTACAACAGCGCTAAAATGCGGTGTAAGACGTAAAAATAAGGGGTTTATAGGTTAAATTAGCTCCTCTTTCAATTCCTGACGGTCCCAGGAATGCTGCTTCCGACGTCAATGGTGATATAAATCAGCTCGTCTGTCTTACCTTATATTCAGCATAAGTTGCTAGCTCTTGGTTTTAGATCTACGTTGACACCTATAGAAAAAACAATTTTAGCCTAATATTTAGACCTTAAGTTTATGGCCCATAAATCTAAGGATATGGATTTAGGACTGCACATCTAGCATCACATTTCTATGGTCAATTATTAAGAGTTAGATTATATGAGCTATGAATTAAAAACTCGAGTTTTAAGCCTTAAAATCGAGTGTAAGGATTAAGATTAAAATGTAAGTGTCATGAGTTTAAAGCAAGTTTCAACATGGAGCTGTCGTTTATTTATTTTTATTTTTTTTATTTTTAGTTGAGGGCTAAAAGGACAATAGTTAATTAAATTTGCAAAAGATTCGTAGTGTCAAGCTACTTATATGCATTTTTTAAGACTTTACAGGTTTAGTTTATTTACTTAGTGCGGCCTTTCGCAATTCGACCCCATAACTTTTTTGTCTAAGCTCACAAAACGTTTTGTTATTGAAGACCAAGCTTCTAAAATATACAGTACAGCTTTCTTCGTTGTTTTTATGAGCGACTTCTCAGCTGCGTTTTTAGTCTTAAGACAATACGATTTTTTATTGATTATAACAGTGTTATCATAACGTGAATTTACCATGGAGCTCAGGTACACAAAGGTTTTTGCCACCTCCAAGTTATAGTTTGTCGTTATAGCGTGCTGTTCGAGGTGTTGGAGTGCTTGAAACTTCATTTTCTTGTATTTACCTTTAAACCCATTTTCGGTGCTTCTGCTTCAATGAGAGCAAAAGATCCAGTCTTGCTGATTTCCTCCAGAAATATCAATGTCATTACGTCAGTCAGTACGTTGAAAGCTGCAAGGATCGTTGAAATGTTCTGCATATCGTATTGACCTGACAGTTGTGCGAAATTCCTCCAAGTATGATGCTGAAAACATCACATCACATAACGTCACCTTAGTCATCATTTTCTTGTTTGTGTACACGATCACATATCTGACATACACAACTTATGTTAGAGAAGTTATCCTTGTTATCAGACTGTAATTAGGCATTTGCTTAGATACCTTATTCTTAGCCTTCTTGCCTAAGCTTTCCTTCCTCCTTTCTCTATAGCAATAACCATAGAAGGTTAGAATATCCGATCAATGGCCATCTCGCTACGTGATACGTTGGGATTTTTTTTTATATAGAGGAGGTTCCCTCTATTTTTTTTATAAATGATACAAATTTTCTCTAAAAATGGGAAATCAAATTGGCTGGACCGCCATTTTTTTTTTAACAACTCCACAAAAGCATCTTTCAGAAAATGAAAAAAAAAACATTTTACCATGCCATTTAGAACTTTGAAACACATAATACGACAGACACAAACCGAAGAAAATGGTTTTCACAGCTTTGAAGTGCTTAGAGAATAATGGGGTCGTTACTATTTACCACTAATGAAGATTTAAAATACCCTACTGCTAGCAGCGGGTTAAAACTTATAGAACTTGCAGTCTGAGAAAATAGTGGGACATGCAAATTGCTGATTTCTCTGCATTCGGATACTGCTTGATTTAAGACAATCAAGGTTGATTTCTGGCACCAGATCAGGCATCAACATTTTTAATCTAAAATAAGTAAAATGTTAACCTTGTCATTTTGTGTTTTATGGGAAAATGATCCTAGGGATGACCGAGATGTCCTTTACAGAATCAAGTCAGAGGCATAATGAGTCTTAACTGAACAACTTTGGCTAAAGAATGTAGAGAATAGTTCATACTGCACTCATCAATATTACGCACGCTCATTGTAGAAATCAATGCACTATAATAAAAAATATCAATGAAACAATATCAGGAAAATATTCCTTTCACCTGTCCAACAGGTTCGAATAGGTTCATTAACCGTAAAATCAATCTATCTACGCAGTCATATACATATGTATAAGAAAACAGTTCAGTAGTTTGTCAATTAAAAGATTCTATTCCTGGAAGACTATCAATGGAATTCCCTTGATGGTATGAATTGAATGAAAATCTAAATTTGAATCATATAAAGCATGAGTTGACGAAAATTAATGCAAATAAGTGAAATAATAAATTGAGTGGTATCTACTTACCGCGCAAAAATGATAACATCAAAACCTCACATTAAATCATCCCACAGACACTCTAACATAGTACATCCTCATTGTTAATTTCAATGGCAGAGCATTAATCGTTCATCAAATAGAACGTCATACGTAAGTATGGCGGACTGGTGCCCACAAACTCCTATCTTCAGATACAGAAGCGCAAATCATTCCTAAATTTATCCAAATGATTAACTTCACGCCAAACGATTCATTAGTTTTGGTAATTGCCATTGATATCTACTGATAAGATAAGACCCCAAAAAAAAACAATTGATATCCGTATCCGAATACTATTTGTTTACCTGTAGTGCAGGGCGGGGACTAATCAATTATTTTGGCAAAGTGAATTCTTTCTTGTTGATAACTGAATTCCATGATAATGCTAAAATACAATAATTCAATTAAAACTGTTTTTTTTTTGCATATATATGTACCTCCAGATCAGACAAAAGCTGTCAGTAACCACTTGGCTGTTCTTCTAATAGATGTCATAAGAGTAGTACGAATATTTTCATATACTCGTATACGGTAGTCCCATTTTTGGTTGTTTTGTGTAATCCTGTAATACCTACACACAGAGGATACGCACTATACTCGTAAATAATGAACAGCAATAAATGCATTCCGAAATCCACTAAGTCATAAAAGTGGAAAAGGGGGTGAAACAGAAGGACAAATTAAATTCGTTAAAAGGGTGTTATTTACCATACTCTTAATTGACGTAACTACTCGTAATTACGTCATGTATTTTTTCATCTTCAGATGAGCAGTTGGCAAAATTTCTCGCCCTCTTCCAATTTCGTTTTGGTAG
Organism: Volucella inflata; assembly: GCA_928272305.1. NCBI lineage: Eukaryota > Metazoa > Arthropoda > Insecta > Diptera > Syrphidae > Volucella > Volucella inflata. Next base: position 28,202,827 of record OV743717.1, on the reverse strand, counting down.
ACAAACTATTAACTTCCCAGTTAGGAATGTAGTGTTGTAGTTAACTACGCACAGATACTATATAGGTATGTATATGTGGATCCCGTGGTTTATTTTAAGGGTTAAAGAATTTGGTCAGGATGGTGTCTATTATTTGGTAAAGATTTCAGTTTGGTTTTCTAACACATTTTAAAATTCATTAATTCCTTTTTTTTGTATAACTAAATAAAAGTACGGTATACAATAAAAAAGAATCAACAAGTTTTTAGTTTGTTTAGGATTTTGAGAAAGTTTTATGTTGATTTCTGTAGTGACAGATATTAATAACAAATTTATTTTAAAAGGGTTGTGTTGAAGTATTTTTCGAAATATTTAAGAAATTGAATCTGTTGTTTGTTTTGTTTTGTGTAGTACAGTATTCAGACAGTTATTATTGTTCCTTACAAACTTAGGGTATAAAGGCAGACAGGACAACTACTAAACCGGTTAAACTTAGGATTATAAAAAAAAAAAACAGACTTTTAGGCAGTCGATATTAAAATACTTATAATTAACCTCATTGCGGTTAAAGCAGCTTTATCGAAGGCAAGGGGATATTCCATGAGATTCAGAACTAACACAACAATAGATCAACATTTGAACATTCTTACTTCGCAAATGATCTGATTATCATCTTACATTTACGAGCTGTGATACTCTTGTCTGCCTCCGAAGTCATAACAAAAAGATATTTGGAAAAAACCATAGGGGTACCGGAAGCAATAAATTCGATATTTATCTACAAAGCTGACAATGTCTTACGCTCCACTTTCGAATACCTATTGGGATTTATGCTACTGCTATCCTATAAATGCAGAGGAATGAATCTCATAATAGTAAGATATGTAGAATTTGCATGTTGATTTGTCATTGAAAGTATATGCATACATAATGTGGCGCAGGGTCATAAGTCCACAGTAGACTTTGACCCACTTGAATGGGTTATAAGTCCACAAACCAATTATGAACTAACAACTCACTTAAGTAGGCCAAAATTGCACAAAAGAGGTGGTCCATAATACCACAATTCTTTTCATGGCTTATATGTGGAAATCCCACTAAAAGTGAGAATCGGTACCACTTCTTTATGGGAAATTACTCTACTTTAAAAATGTATCCACATGCCGAAGATGCCGATGCCGAAGAAGCAGTGGAATATGTATTCGGGAACATGCTTTCCCTCTGGAACCGCCCCGATTGGGTTCATTGTTGGATTTGGAGTAGGTGTGAGGTTGGGTATATAGAAAATTTTTTATAAATCGATTTAGCCCAAAGACTACGATCAACTGGTCAATAATCCACAGAAATTTCTCCATGGGAAAACTTAGGTCTATATAAAAATAGTCATTATTAGCTCATTGTGAAAACGAATATACCTTTAACAGCACCATTGAGATGTTCAAATTGTACGATATATGAATTCTGCAGAATATTTAACAGCGAATATGACAAACACATTAAGCCAGCATACGAACACAGAGAAAATAAAACTCTAGTCGACCCGGTCAAATATAAGTGAGTATAGCTCTCAAATCGATCAAATCCTCAGAACACGCAATCTCTTGACGTATTAATCGAATATCGAAGATTACAACCTGATAGTACCATATCTGTGCGAATTGAGACCTAATAAATAAACCACCGATTAAGAGTAATGCAAAATTTCGGCTTCAATACTCGCGAATGCAAAGTTAACAAAAACATTGTCGAACCTTCTTATGTCAAAGATGGTCTAAGATAGCATGTCTATTAAAGAAATTCAATTCGACGTCCTCGAAAGAATTATCCACAACTTACAAGACTTACTTACACCATAGCCACAATAAGTTCATATATGTCTGTATGTATGGCTACAAGTACGAAATATGGTATATTCAGATGCACTTGACATATAAAGTAAAAATCAGTGAGCATTTGTAGGAATTGACAAAAAAAATAAATAAATAGGCCTTGCAGTCTATAAACACAACACAAAATATTTGCTTTCATTAAAAAAAATAATAATATAAAATATGCCATGGAAGTAGACTGCTAACTCAGGGGTGATAGAGTAGAATATCTGCGTAGGCTCCGCATTAAACATTAGGCACGAAGCAGTGCAAAGATAAAGCGCCATTTCTATAAGCTAAGAAGACAACAGTGTTTTCAGGAATGAGGAAGATACTTTACATCTACATAAATAACACCTGAAAATAGGCAGAATGAAGATTATATAGCAACGAAGTGAAGTAGGACACCAAGTACAAAATCGGTCTATTTATGATATGTATGAATTTTCAATTATGCAATCGACATCGTTAATAGTCAGAATAAGCAACGAAGGTGGCTTCCTTGGGGGACACCAGAGGAGATTTTACTATAACAGGACCTAAATAGAATGTATAAATGCCGTTCTGTTAAGTAGGATTGAAACTATGACAAAAAGGTTGTTTGGAAACCAAGAGCCTTTAATTTAAGAAGAATTACATGAGAAATTCTATCAAAGGCTTTGCTGATATCGGTGGCGATCACGACAATTTCATTTCCAGATTCAAGTGTACATAAAGTGCTTGGTACGAATTCCGCTAGATTGGTGGTCTTAGATCTGCCTTTTAAAAATCCGTGTTGGTTTTGGAAAACAATAGATAGACATTGGAAAGTATTATGAGCCTTATTACGAAGATCAACTATCAACCAATAATTGAAATTTGTCAATCAATTTTCTTATATGGTATTGCAACTTAAAATGTGGACAACCTATGCCGAATCAATGGAGAAGCAGCTTCTTGGTTCCATTATACAAAGGAAAAGGCGACACTCGAGAATGCAACAACTACCGTTCAATCAAGCTTATGTCACACACAATGAAAATCGTCGAAAGAGTCTTAAACGAACGTCTTCGGCAAATAATAAAGTTCGATAATAGCCAGTGTGGATTTGTTGAAGGAAGATCGACGGTGGACGCTATCCAAAGCCTACGAATATAGGTAATAATGGAAAAGCACAGAGATTCGTCTAAGGATTTACACATGGTATTTATCGACCTCGAGAAAGCATTCGATCGAGTGCCTAGGGATCTCATATGGGCCGCGCTGAGGTCTCAAAACGTACCGGAAACGTATGTTAGAATAATACAAGACATGTACGGAAACGTGAAAACTGCGGTTAAAAGCTCTGCTGGACTAACGAGAGAGTTTCCAGTTAATGTCGGAGTGCATCAAGGAAGCGTACTTAGCCCTTTCCTCTTTAACGTAGTATTCGATTATCTTTTAAAAGACTGCATGCGCGAAGCAAATGTAACGCCAATTCTCTTCGCTGACGACGCAGTTATACTTAGCGATAACGTCGAAGATTTACAGAACGCCTTAGATTCATGGAGAAATGCGCTAGAGAGAAACGGGTTTAAAATAAGTCGTTCAAAGACGGAGCATTTGACGTGCCCATTTGCGCATCCGTTGCGACCTGTTCCGGATATAATGTTAGACGGAATAGTTCTTCCGAAAAGCACTATCTTTAAGTACTTAGGATCAATCGTTAACATGGAAGCGAAATGTGACGACGACGTAAACCACAGAGTGAGTGTGGGATGGATGAAATGGCGGGAAAATTCGGGAATCTTTTGCGACCGAAAATTTCCACTTAAATTAAAGGGGAAACTCTACACCACGGTTGTTAGACCAGCTCTTATATACGGTTCACAGTGCTGGACAATGTACGAAGCGTTTAAAAACAAAATGACGGCAGCGGAAATGAAAATGTTAAGGATGTCTAGTGGAGTCACTAAACGCGATTGTATTAGATCTACGCGTATAAGAGGAAGTCTACATATAAAGAATTCGGTAACCGAACAGCTTGAGGCGAATAGAATAAGTTGGTATTGCCACGTTCAAAGAAGATCTGCGGAAAATCCGGTTAAAAGGGCACTATCAACTACGGTCACTCCAACTGTAAGAAAACGAGGTCGGAAAAAGAATTCCTGGATTTCTCAGATGGCAAATGCGCAACAACGTCTGAGGCTTACCACTGAAGCGATCCAGGACCGAGCATTATGTAGACGCGTTCTGCGGTCTGCGTCATTAGCCAACCCCATAAACGGAGCAGCAGCGATGCAGTAAAAATGGGAAACTCGTTACGCATAAGTTAGTATAACGAGGAAAGGGCTAATAAAAGGATAAGAAGAAGAAGAAAATGGTATTGCAACTGTCAACTATCAGTTCGATTTTGTAGTCGATGAGTTGGTGCTTGCTAAAAAAATTACAGAAATGTGAGTTTTGAAGTGTTTTAAGTGATAAAAGGTCTTACAAATTAATAAGCAACGAAAAACAGCTGTGTAGATTAGTCTAGTTGATGGAAGAGAATGTTGAAATCGCCAAGGGATACATGCGTTAATCCCCCTGGAAAACACTTTGGGTTGGAGAATATTAACACTTCCAGTGTAAGTGAAGACGCGGTAAGTGAACAATCTGCAGATCAGATTGACCTAGTTCCGGTTGAAGATGTTGCGCAGCATCTTTATTAGAAATCCAAATTGCTGACCTAATGAATTGCCACGAAAATATGCTTAATATTTTGGGTGATATTGAAAAAAGTATGAGGAATTGAATATTATTCAAAAAAGAATCTTAAAATAGCCAAAGATGAAAAGAAAGAAATTCTGAAAATTAAAGGGGAAAAATTGAAGCTGTACAAGGAAAATAAAGAGATCAAAGAAAGGGATAGGAAAGCAAAACTGAAGTTGAAAATTGAAATGATGGAGCTGGAAAAACTAAAGTTTCAAATAAACAATTTTTAAGTTAGTCACATGTTTTATAAAAAAAATATTTTGTTTTTATAAAAAACTTAAAATGGAGTCTCTTATTTGGCGGCCTTCCTTGAAATCATCGTTGAAAGATGCTATATCTTTATCACTATTGCGAAAGCTATCATCCGGTGCATATTCAATATTTTCTTCTTCTGGGACTTCAACACGATATTTAATACATATGTTATGCAGTGCTGCACAAACATTAGCGATTTCTATTGCCTTTTTAGGCTTTCAGTGAAGCTCCCCCGTAGTATGCATCTGAATCTAACTTTCAAGACCCCAATAGTTTCAATTTGATTAATTTTATGATTTCCTTCTATGTTTTTTTTTTCTAAAAATAAACAAACTTTTGTCAGATGCACGTATAGCACATTCACAATAGCACAGTACTGTATCAATTAATTTCAGTTAACAAATTCTTTCAAAGGGTTTTCATAAATAATGCTCTCAAAAGGTTAAGGTATGCACAACAGCTTAGCAATTGGTCGATTGTTAGAAATATCGTCTTTTTATGTAGAGGAATAATGACGAACTTTTTGCAGGATGAGGGAAATAATCCATGCTTGATAGAAAGCGGGAAGAGAGCTTCAAGAGATTGTACAAATGCATTACACATTTCTTTAAAAATATAGGAGAAGATCACCAGGTGCAGCAGAATAATCATCTTTGAGTTTTAATTTGTTCTTTAGTTATAGACAATGATTTCAAAGTTGTTTGTGGGGAGTCATTTAAGTAGGAGAAGTATGAGTGGTCGAGCTTTTGGAAATGGATGGCGAACGCTAGGTGAAAAAACCAGCGAAAAGATTCGCTATAATTGGAGGATCATCCGTGGACTTATCAAGAAAATTTAGAGATGACGAATAGTTATCAGATGCAGTTTTAGTGCTGATCAACTGAAAGAATAGTTTGCGATCGGAGATAAGTGTATCGTGCATTTGGTTTAAATAGTTTTCATAGAGAGATCGGCAAAGTGTATACAAATTTAATGGGGCTGATTGATAGTGAAAGAAATCGGTGTTTAAATTCGATTTTAAATAAGTATATCAGAGTTATATTTCTTGTTACGAAGAGAATGCAGCTCTTTATTATACCAGGGTGCTGAAGATTATGGATGCTTTTTGTCTAAAAAAGGTACAGATTGGGAGAGACATCAAAATAATTCTGAATAAAAGATTTGCGAGTATATACTGTGAATAAAAAGCGGTAACACAACATCGAAGAATTAGTCAGAAGAGCAATTTCGACAGCTATAATTTCGAAGAACTAAGGGACTTTGCCTACCTTGCCTCTGCTAATAAATGCTTAGTAGAAATTATACGAAAAATCATTATTCCCGATCGTGTTTTCTTTGGATTGAGAAGGCACCTTCCTGAACAACTAGGGACACTTTACGTAACGCTTTATGGTATTCGAACACTTAAAGAGAAAACTTATTTTTCGATCTCATTTGAGTTGACCAACTTTAAAGAGATGATGCTTTACAGCGACAGTGAACTATCATTAAACTGCGCATTAGTCGTATGAGATGGCTAGAATACGACATCGAATTGACATCGATCCGGCTAGCGATCCCCGAATTGAAGCGGGATCTATTGCAAGCGGGATCTGTGCTATGTATACTCGTATAAAGTAAGTACTCGCATATTAGGCTTTAAATAGAAAGATATGTAAATAATGAGGTTTTCAACACCTGCAGTTTTAATGGGATGTAAGTCTAAAGTAGATTCCGTGAAATAAGTACTTATGTACGTTACAATCCATATATTAATATCTGAGTTTCGACATTTAATGGGTACTGCATGAACTAGAAAAGATGAATTTCTTAAGCGAGAAAATATATAGTTTGTAAAGGCTTATCAAGATTTCACTAAAGCAAAGTTAAATACGTGGTATTAAAGATTTGTCTTGACGTTTCTTTCGAGGCTACGTTTTTGTCGTCAGCTCTTTCATTTCTGTGAAGAGGGCTTTAGGGAGAAATTGGCCTGGGCAACAGAAAAGTGAGGCTTCAATATTATATTGCAGCCACTCTTGCAATTTAATAGCACCCTATTGGCTTCCTTTGTTGACATCAGAGAAATATATAATAAGCAACGGTAGAAATATAAAGATACCAGACATGACAATCAGCATATTTCTAGTCTTTAAGGTATAAAGAGATGACAACCAACAAGAAATCGAGTAGAGAAAGTAGTAGAACATATTGCTTGAGTACTATTGCTCTTCAGTGCCAGAATCGTCTTTGGATTGTTCGAGATGCAATGCAATCTTTGATGGTAACTCACAAAAAAAAGTTCAACAGCATCAAATCGTAGTTCCGCCAAGCATCATCACCAAAATTACTGATTTTGTATGACACCTAGCTCCATCTTGCTCGAGCCACAGCTCGAACAAGTCCGAATTCGCAATTCCTGTCTTTAAGAAATTGGCTTTCATGCCTTGGTAGCGCTCTATATTGATTGTAATGTTTTTTTTTCATTGAAAAATTGGCCAATAATGAAGCTACTCCAAAAACCATACTAAAGAGTCACACATTTAGGATGCATTGGCTTCTCTATAATTACTTGTGGAATTTCCAAACCCCAAATACGGAAAATTCGGTTGTTTAGATAAAATGCGCCTCATCTGAGTTATTCGGACTTTAGATATTTTTCCAACATGTTCCTTAGAATCAATCAGCAGACCAGTTTCACGAACTCTCTTCACAAACCGTAAACCAGATGCAGTTGGTGCATTTTAAGACCAAAATTTGTTTTTAAAATTCGCATCCACTGGAAGTAACTTTGCAATAGTTTTCATCGTAATTTCAACGTAGATTAATCCATTTCAGAACTCTGGGTTTCGGGTCTGTCACTTTAATGCACGAAGTGCATTTTCTCTTGAATTGGTAATATATTCTCCGTTTGAATGGAAATAGTCAGTTACAACTATCTAACACGCTTTGATAAGGAGCACACTACTACTCTCGTGAAGCCTCTCATTATATCGATGATTCTTTATGGTTAATTCCAGTTTAGATTATATTGATTCTGATTATAGTCGAATCTTTAAAGACGATACCGTGTAGAAATGTTAAATAGCATTAAATCATCATTCATGGTCTGGTCTCGCAGAACTGCGCACACTGAGGGTCATCGACTTGTCAAGTGAACACTTCTACGAATATCGCAATAGTATTATATCGTAAGGCTGATTACTAATTCGAATGTGTGTATGTTGAAGTTTCTATACCAGCGTTAGCAATTTTAACAGCTTGATCGGCGGTTCACATTGTTTTATTTACCGTCATTATGATGTCATTTGCGGTAACGTAGGTTTTGCTTATCGTAACCAAAACTTCGATTAGGACCGTTGGTGTCATTTTAACACCAATTTTCGCTTGAAATTGGCAGTGCCTTGTGTCCTTTCAAATCATTAACTTAGCGATTAATTAAAATTTAAGGTTGGCATCGACGGTGGAGCGAGCTTTACGGAACTTTTCCCTTCGAGGATGGTTTTACAGTTGTGTAGTTTTCACACTGCATGAGCAAATGCTTCGCGTCCTTGTAAAACTCTGTACTTACCTTTATAAAGTGGTCGGTAGGAGGCATTTGTGTATTTGTGTTTTGAAGCTTCCCAGCATCCTAGGATCCAGGTGTCTCTGATTTTCTATTTCGCAAGAAGTTCATTCCCCTCACATATATTTTAATACTTATTGCTGATGCCTATATATGTAAAACTGCATACATCAGGTTTGAATTGCTAGCGGTCGCAATCGAATTTCTTTTGAGGTGCCTGGGTCTTCCAATGTTGAGCATTAACGTGTGGATTTCAAATATTATCTAAGTCTTAGCCTTTGGTCAAAGAGCACCCCTGGGTACTTAATATGTGCTTTTTTCCGAAGCTGTATCCCTGCATTGTCAGACTTTCTTGCGGCTAACTTACGATGATGGCCTCTTTCGTGGTTTGCAAGTATCAGTATATTTTTGATAGTGTCATTACAGAGTAATACATTGTTGTGAGTACGAAGTCAGCATATGTTTTTGCTGTTTTTAACGAAAGCTCCTGTTTGTGTGAGACTTAATTTCACGGGATGCCCATACGTGGATGGAGGTCAGGACACGCCTGAATAACGCTCTTCGTCATTCCTTTGATACCAATTCGAAACCCGTGTTAAGGGCACAGGTTCTATTTACATCAATCAAGGTGGAAATAAGACCTCTTGTCGATTTAAGCACCACGACGCCCAGTACTTTTTGTAACTCTACATCGATCGGGCTTAAGCCAACCGTTTCCGTGTTTAAGGTATAAGCCACAGCCACTGTGGCGCCCTCTCTAGGGGGCCTATAAGTCAGGCTCTGACCTCTACTGTACCGTTCCTGCCACTCAACGGGATCAGTGACCCACAGCTTATTACTCTTCAAATCGTAGCAATTTTCGGTGGTATCATTCTAAAGGCGTTTAAGGCATTTATAGGCGAAGCCTGCTACGAAGAACAATGAGGATACACTAAGGCTCGGGATAATGTTTTATGAAAAAAAAATTATTTATGTAATCTTATCTGTTTCTTTGAAAAGAAATTTCACGGAAATTCAAGAAATCTTTGTCGGCATATACCAATTCAAATTTAAGTTGACCTCTGGGCATAATTGCTCCTTTGTTTCAATAATATCCCTTTAGTTCTTGAATTGGCTGCTGGCTTATTGGCTTTGCTATGGGATGACCTTTAAGAAGAAGTCCAGGGATATCAAATTGCACAATCCGGCTACCAATCCACATCGGTGCTTCGCGGGATAACCTTATCATCTATACCCATATCATCTTATTTCGTCCATAAAAAGTTAGTTATCATGATACGATGACATACACCGTTCAAGGTTGCAGCATTACCAAAACTGTTTTGAAAAACAAGGTCCAATAATTCCTGCAGTTCGAAAGCTTTTGGGTTCCCATCGGGCCGAATGCGACAATTTTGCTAATAAGGAAATCCGTGTATCCGCTGAGATAAAAATGAAACTCGACATTGAAGATAATTTTCTTCTAAAAATCTTTATCAATTTGGGTTTGGTGTGCCGTGCATCTCATTGGCGAATGTATGTACGTATTTATAAATTTTCTGAAGGCTTCAATGGATGTGCATGGGCTTTCAATCATACCTATACTTTTGGGTAGAGAACAATGTTTTCGGCCAAGTCAAGAATTGTACGGCAGATTCGGCGATTATTTACACCAAAAAAATCATGTAATGCGCCGTATACTCATATATTTTATTGTAACTGTAATTTTTAAATGGACTTCGAAAGTTGTAACATGCCTTACTAGATGAGGCACGTATCTATCAATGAATAAAATTGTTAATGAGTGGTGCATTTGGATTTTATTCGCCACACTTATGACCCACACTTTAGAATGCTCAAAACGATTTTAGAACATCCTATATATACGAGTATTCTTACATTTAAGAGATTTATTTTTAAGATCACACCTATGTTATCTGAATTGGATCAATTGGAAATTGATATCTTGCGTTCTGCAAAAGCAACGAATGTGGACTTTTGGATACATGCATCGTTTACAAACTTATATTTATTTCTTTAAGATTGGCACCAAAAGTGTATGGATCATTACGGAACTATTATACTTCTTTACTGGAGAGATCACTATCTAATTTAATAAAGGGACGTAAAGAAGATATTATATATTGAGCTGTATGACAAAATTCATCTGGATTTTGCCTGTTGTTTTAGTAGAATTGTATTTTGAATTTTAAAGGCAGATAGACTAACTTGGTTTTTTAGTTTTTATCGAAAATTTTTGTAAGGGCGCATATTAAAGTCTCACACCAAACCTAATCTTTATATTAGATCTGATTGCACGTATTTCCAATGCGTTTGAGTTCAGCAATTAACTTTTTTTTTAAGGTAAGGCTATAATAGCTTGAGAAATTTAAAAAAACCTCCATTACAACGTCCAAACTTGCTAACTGAAAACAAAGTATCTACTCTCTAAATAATCGTTAGTTTAGCAAAATTGATTTTCACGCAAGAACTCAATGTTTTACTGCACGACATTTAAGTCCTAAGACGTTTTGTGGGTGCCTTGTAACGTACTCGTATTTACCAAAAGTGTCCAAAGTGAATTTAATTGTTAACATAACATATGAGAATAGCTTGTTTTTTGAAACTATTGGAATGTAATATCCATTAACCACCAGTTGCATTTAAAATCATTTCGAAAATTTTCCGTTTCTTTAATCAAATGGTAAAATTCTCCAAATTCGCAATGCGCAATCGCTTAAACCGATTTTACTCTCTCTTGTTGCGATGAAAAGCTTTCCGCCAGATAATTTCCCCTCTTTGCCTGTACAAGTACTTGTAACTTTGGAAAAGCCGTTAGAAAAAAATTATAAGCAAAATCAAAAAGAAACCCTTACTGCCGGTTTTCGAAAATCATATAAATCCACCAAATAACAGAACTGCAGTTCACTGTTGGTTCTGATTTACCCATACGTGGTAGTTACCTCCAAGAGCAGAGCTCTACCTATAAAAATCGGTGTTCCCAAAAATTTCAAATAAGTTTGGTGTTGCAAGTTTAAAAGGTTTTTGAATTGACCAACTAACCGAAGTGCATTTGAGTGAAATTTGGTGATAAGGTGAAATGCAGTTTTTCTAATTGAGTTCAATATTTTAATTTATCGTTTAAAAAATCACTCTTGTACGCGAGAAGAACGTTTCCAATCATCAGTTTAAAGCTGTACATAATAAACACTGAAAGGTAAGTACCAATTTGTACTTCCTGTTGCTATTTCTCGAAAATAACTTTGGGCTTATCAGTCTATTGGTTCAAGTGAAAAGTTTGATAAATATTCATTATAAAGTGTTAGTGACGCAAGACACCCACTATATTTCTTAATCAATTTTCACCAGAATCATTCGTCTTGAGATTGTTTTTGACTTCAGGCATCAGACAGACTTCGTACAAATTAGTAGCAATCTCACGAAATGCTTTTGTTTTCGAATTACAGGTGGTATTCCATGCCAGAGATTCGTTTATTATTCAATTAACATTGAATTGTTTATGCACAAATAAGTGTGAGTCGTTTTAACCACAGTTGAGTGGAGTACGCTTTTGCATCTTCGTCTAAAACAAAAAAGGATACAAGTTGATTTGTTATTTTAGGTCCGGAATTCTAGAATTGTTTTTCAACAATAAGGGAGAAGGAAACAAATTTAACGAGTGGGTACATATTTGAGAAGTTGAAATTATGTGTTTACTTGGTTTTACAATTTTTGAGTTTGTCGTCATCTTAGTTATATGAGTTGTTAATTGAACGTTAGTTTTTAAGCAAAAGTTTTGTTCAGCTCTATCTATTAACGTTAAAGCGGTTTCCATGAATTCGAAAACTTCCGACACTGGTTTGAAGTGTGAAAGTAAAGTTATTTTGTTTAGTTTTATCTATGTATTAGAACAATTTATTTATGTATGCCAGACTTTATTTTATTGTTGGTAAAGTTTTGGGAACCTTATCAGACATTAAAAGAAACAAATCTAAAGAGTTTGATTGTATCTTAAAATGGTCAGTACGTGGGAGATTTTGTGAGGGCTTTATTCAAATCGCCACAAATGAAGCAACTATAAATTGAGGCAATGTTTATGATGGTTATTTTCAAGATTTTCTTGTTTAAAGTTTGAAGTTGACAAATGTTTTTTATTGCTAATTTTAGCACATGTGGGCATAGTTAATACAATTTGAACGTTGAAAAATACGAATTCTTCTGGATTTGATGGTATTCCGAATTTAATTCTGAAAAATATTGCGTGTTTCTTAGTTGATGTTTTGGCACATATTTTCAACAGCAGTATTTTTTCTGGAGTGTTCCATGGTGCTCTTAACTGTGCCGATATTTTACCACTTTTTAAGAAAGGGTCTGTTGATGAATTAAGTAATTATAGGCCTACCTCACGTGTATCACCAATAAGCGAAATTTTCGAAAAAGTTATGAAAAATAGAGTGATACGTTTTTTGAATAAAACTAAATTTTCCAGTTCTGTTCAGTTTGGATTTCAGAAAGATAGATCTACGGAAGAAGCTCTTTTACATTTTTGTTCCCAGATATTTATTAACCTTGATAAAAAGAAGTGCACAGCTGGACTGTTTATTGATATAACAAAAGCATTTGATATGGTGGACCAAGACATATTGTTAGAAAAAATTGAAAAGGCTGGTTTCCGGGGATTTTTATATGAGTGACTTAGATTTTATCTGATCAATCACAAAGGGTAAAAATTGATGATATCAGAAGCGAAGTAAAATTTCTTAGCCTAGGAGTGCCTTAAGGTTCTGTTCTGGAACCAGTATTGTTCTTGATACATATCAATTCCTTATTTGGCTTGCCCTTTAGAGGATCATTGACAGCATTTGCAGATGATGTGGGTTTTGCCTATGGCTCAGAGAGTGTTTTGAATATTATCTCAGATATAAATTGGGATTTTTACTTATTAAGAATTTGGTTTGCCGATCATGAATTTGTTATTAGTTCGAAAACGAAAATAATGTTTTCAATTTGTCAGCGCAAAAAAAGTTTGGGGCCGAGGTTTACTTTCACGCAACTTGTTTGTCAACTTTATTATATGCATAGTTCTTGCCTTCGAAATTTGTAAGGTTCATTTTAAGGGTCACCCCACCCATTTGCTTTTTTTAAATTTAATAATCCCTTTAATACAGCCTTTGAAGTGTCATTCTATTTTTTAAGAAATACTTATGTCACTATTATTTCTATTTCTGCTTAAATTACTGTATCAAAAATATTTCAATATTTGAATTCAAAACAATAATAAAATAATTTTCAATTCAATTCATATTCATTTCCTCGAAAAAGATACTAATAGATATCTACAGTTTCATTTTAAATAAAATTTCTTAGTCTTTTATGGTTTGGCTGTGCAATATTTGCAATATTTTGATTGCAATATTTTGATACAAAGTGAGTGCAATATCCCAATTTGAGTTAGGCCTAAAGCAGTGTATGGCTTGCAAATTAATTCTCGGAGCACTGACAGTTGGCAGTCAATTTTTGTATATTTAAGGGATTTAGTTAAAGTGTACTTTGAATATCACAAATGGTCAAAAGTTGTTTTCTTTATTCAAAGATCTTGCGAGAAAGTTGCAAAACAATGATATCGTGTAAAGAATATTTTGCATTTTTGACATAACATAGAACACCATTACAATTGTGCGGAAACAGTTTGTTTAAAGTAAAACTGAGTTTTTTTTTCAGAAAAGAGAATAAAATCATAAAATGTATGTGTTGACGTATGTACAATGTCAATTTAATATTTAATTAATTTTCAAAATATTTGAAAACTAAAAGGCTCCATGTACTATAGATTTTCCAGATCGAAGTCCGATTTCGGTGTAGTTTTCGCTGTTTAAAAAGCTTAGTGCTTTACATACTTTTTCTAAATATAATAACAAAAAAATCATTTGAAATTAGAAATCCACAAGTAAATAAAAACATATCGCATTCACGTTGCAAAAGTCGTATAGGGTTAATAGATCGGTGAGCTATACAAATAAGGTTTACTATCTTAAGTCTTATTTTTAAAATCATCGTGGTTTGATTGTCAGAATGACAATTTAGAAGGTATGTTTCGATTTTTAGGTGAATTAGTTTTGCTGTAATATGTCCTAAACAGCGATGATTTGCCTTGAACAGAGAATCGTCACAATTACTACATCTACTCCACAGTCTGATGCTGTTTACTCTTACTCATAACCTTTGAGTATATTTTCTAAAACCTTAATCACATAGTTTAAATGCATTTTCAAAGATAACATAAAAACTCAGTTTCAATATGTGTGTGTACAACATTCTGTGTGTTTTTGAATATCCTTTTCAAAAAACATTTAGGGAATTTTTCGACTCGATATCGAAGTGGCAGTCGATCGAAAAAGGATTTGTTTTGCACTACGCGATAAATATTTACTTTATTTCAGCACTTCCAAATCAAAGAAATTGCTCGTGTATCGTCTGTAAATAATGTATATTCACATTAGGATTTGCTGATACTAACGTATATTTTAGTCAAACGCAATAAGCTAGAATTTTCTTTCCTCAGGTTTGGACTTCTATATATAGAAGATAAAATCTTTGACAATGTCAGAAGGGCTAACAAAAATACCGGCCAGCCTTGCTTATGTGATTTTGGAAAGAACTTTAATTTGTATTTCACCCAGGTAAAAACTGCAGTATAAATAGCTAGAAGTCTTGATAAATTTTTTAGCAAATATAAATACACATCAAATACTAAGGGCACATCCTAAACGTCGATGAAAGTTGACAATTCGAGAGCGTCGAGAGCGCTACACTTCAAAATTAGACTTACTTTAATTTCAGGCAAAAATGTAGCAGCACTGCTTACTCCTTCTTTTTTCATGGTTTCCCATTAAAAGCCTACAATATAATATATTCTTTTCCTTGTGCTTTAATTCGTGGGCTATTAACAATGACACTCAAAATTGAGCATTCTAGCTCTTTAAAGCTATAAAATCATGATTAAATGCCATGAGCTCGTTTTGTACCAGAGTATTATACCCAATTTTCAGAGCCGATAGAATTATTTAAATTACGAGTATACGAGTATTTATTAACAAATTCATCACCATAATCATTGTTTTCATTTTTGTTATTCCTCTTGCCTCTTCCTGAGGCAATTTGATTTTCAGTGACTACTTTTATTGTATAAAAGGTATTTAACTGGTTGTTATTTCTTGTTTTGAATGTTTTTTTTTTAAATTTTGTGTCGTTGATTGTTCTTTTGAAAATTGGCATGACTGTCTTTAAAGTCTTCAGTTTGATGAGTTTTATGATCCACTTCCCTAATTACGGATGCGCTAAAGAAATGGGAGACTCTATCGGGTCGTTATTAAAATTTATTATTTTGCATATATGTATAGATATGTTTCAGCTGCATCTTTTTCACAATTATAAAAACTAATTTCCAGCAATTTACTATTTGCAATTGATTTCTGTTCGTACACAGTGTAGAGCACATGTCACATGTCCTTCAGAGGGCATGATATGGGGCAGGTATAGCTATCCAACTCTGGCAGTGCTGATATTCTACTTACTTCCTCTCTTTTTCCAAGCACTACTATGTTTCTGTAATCAGTTAAGTTTTAATTTAAAATTCCCATAAATTCTTTAGTTAGTAAAACTTCCTATATTCTTGATATTTGGTTCATGTTAGCTTTTAATAATTTTGAAGCTTTTAACATGATACCAGCTAATACCTAACAATTCAAAGTTGTATATAAACAACGATAGTTCGAAAACAATTAGTATTAATAATAAGGTATTAAGAGCACTAGTTTATTATAAAGTAGTTACATCAATCTTCACTAGTTGATTGTATAAGTAAATGCAAAACACTGATCGATAATTTCCATCCTGTTGTTTTTCTAATGAGAAAGGTTGACACTGGGGTAATCAATTTAAATCAAAAGATGTATTATTCCAGGCCGAAGTCAGCAAGCTATTGGTTATTTCATATTGAATATGTTATGAGTCAAAATTGTTATTTTTTTTTTTGTTTTGAAACACAAAATCAAAGTAACCAAAATCGTGCAGTCGGAGAATTAACTTTTGACTTGCAAAGAAATTATTAAATTTAACTTTCTGATGTACCTATGTCAATAGCACAACGGTTTTAACAAAACTATTTTTTGCTAAGTTTTGCGGCAAAAGCTGTGTGGTAAGATTCTATCTTGAATAACTATCAATACTGCACACAAGACCTTGATGGTCCTAGGCATGATGAAGGCACTCAATCATAAACTCTATCGAAACGGAAAAAAGAAATAGGTGCATCACGGCGATATCGATAAAGCCAGAAAACTGTGCATCAGTCGCCTGAGACGCTACAATACCATATGTCAAACTTAAGCAGAAGGGATAAAATAGTAGAGAAAGACCTCGAATTAGGTGGAGCGTAAAAGTAAAAGCGCCTTAAAGTGGCTGTTTGTTTTCAAAAGCTTGAACGAATCCACTTACATAGGTAATAAAGTACCTATTTCATAACTTAGTTATGCTGAAATGTGACAAACTAAAATGTTGAATAAAGTTGACTTGTAGAAACTCTATGACTATCGTTAATATGGGAATATAGACAGGAATTTCAATATCAATATCAGTCGTCTTCGACAAAGATTCATTACATCATTCTAATGTAGAAGTAGTTCAGTTTGCCAGTATTATTGTAAAGGCACTGTACATGTAGTTTTAATGAGACATACACGTCAATATAGTATTTCTAATAGGTTTTAATAAATAAGCGGAAATTAACATTTCTATCTTTTAGGATGGAAAACTGGTATAATTTTTTTTTTCTATTCTTTTATTTCTGAAAAAGTGAGTGAATATTCTCGTTACGTTCCATATTTAAAGAAAATTATTAAGATTCTCAATTCAGGAGCACCCATATTAAAAAATCGTAAGGATATTTACATAATGTGTATAATAAAATAATGAAACTTTAAAAGCAGTTGCTTGCGAGTCTTTTTAATTTTTTTCTCTTTTATTATTTTTATTCTTGTACCCCAAACAATGAATTACTTAATTTAATTTAATCACATTGATCTGGCGAACTTTTTATAAGTGATCAATTAAACGGCAATCTTATATGGAACATCTTAATAATTTAATGGATAAAATAATATCGGTTGGTTGAAATCGACTAATTATTTCCTGCATTATCGTAGAAATTATTTAAAAAAAAACAGTTTTGGAAAAATTGGGATGTAAATTTTAATTAGATTTTGTTTTTTAATGGATCATAGCAACGTTTTCCATTTTGTTTCGAATAATTAAAATGCTCTTCTTAAAATAATAAAATGTTAGGGCAATGGTCTTTTGCAGGTGTTATTTTGACAGTTTGACATTTATGGATATCATCAAATTGAAAATTACCAACATTTTTTGCGAGAATTTGTTTTAAAAGGATTAAGATATGTGGGTTAAACAATGAACATAGCACGATATGCATTGGCTTGTGCCTAACGTGCGGTGGTGTTTTTATAAGACCTACATAAAATTTATCCAATCGAAGATGAAATCCACAGGTAGGAGTTCATTGTCGGTTAAAAACAACTTTTCCAAACTCTTTCGGGTGTTGATATGAATCCTACCTTGCCTTTATTAATCGTGACTTTGAATAGCTACCGTTTTAGCCTTAAAAACGAAATTCATTGTAGTTCTACTTTGACGCTTTGGTATTCAAGAAAAGTCCTCTTAATACGTTGAAGAATTTTGTTAACATTCTCGCACTAATTGAACTTAACTTTTGTTTACTACAGTATGTGGGAAAAATTTCTCTAGAAGAGTCTAGCGCCGATTCTACCTCAAAATTTGGTTAACGGTCAATTATCCACCATTAAAGTTTTTGGTTAAAGCTATCTTTTTTGAAGAAAGAAAAATTATGGTGGATCCCAGAAAAGTTTGAAACCGATTTTATAAAAATGCACTCTAACCACATTACTCCAAGAACCTTGTTGTTTGTGATATGTCTAAATCCTTTTTTCAACTCAATCGTTGAAAGAAGTGTATCCATTTCATTACGCCAGCATCGGGGATACAAATTTAAATATTTGTGGGCTTAGAGTTTGCTGAAGTAGGAAACAAAAGTGAAAAAATGCGGCAAAATTCCGCAGGCAGTGGTAGAGTCACCTAAATATGTTGACGCACTACTGGTGCTTGCTTTTTGTTGCTGATATTCACTTCGAACCTAGTAATCTAGTGAAGAGAACAAATTTCCCAAGCAAAGATTTATATTTTTTTATCATTCAGCATACGTTGCCCCTTCCAGCTACCATATTCTCAGGTGTGATTTATCCTTTCAAATCGAATGTAAAAATGTACTCTTGAATGTTTAATTCTGATGCATTTTCATGTTACGAAACCTCTTATGATTTGACTCATACTCGTAAGAGCTGGACTACTATGAAAAATCGTTCTTGCTCTTGAAAAATCTCATATGTATTTTCGAAACTGAAAATAATTTGCTACGTTTTTTTCCGACTAGTTACTTTAAAGTCGACGGAATTATTTTATAGGCGTTTTTTTTTTTGAGATCGTGGCTATGGCGGTGGCGCGATAGTTAGCTCATTGGACTATCACGCAGAGAGCCTGGGTTCGATTCCTGGCTGAGTCACCAACAATTTTTCAAATCGCCATCACCCGGCGGGCAATGGCAAACTCCCGAAAGTAAAAATAAAATAAAAATTGCCTTCGAAAAAAAAAAAAAAAAAAAAAGCTTCTTAGGAGTGCCGTTCGGACTCGGCGATAAACCGTAGGCCCCGCTCAGATGTGACAAAAATGACAACATGAGCAACACAAAAATGAGTGTCAAGAAGCAAGGCCATGGCCCATACCGGGCTGCCAGCGCCATAGTGTTTTTTGATATCGTTGTTCTTGCGTTCTGAAGGTGAATGTTAATAAGCACCATTACAACAAAGCTGTAAGCGATTCTGTTCCTCATATATAGGTACATTAGGCGATTCAGCGACCTTTCTTTAATGACTTTGACCTGATGTGGAATGCCCTTTTCTATGGTGGTCTGCCTACTGTTTGTCATGAAAGTCTATCTAGGTTGTGCAGGCAAATTCAATTAAACCAAAATTGTCGAATGTTATTGGAGAAGTACCCTCAGAATATGTAATTATGAAAACCAGTCTTCTTCGAAAGTTTCTTCCCGATTTTACATTTTCTTTCGATCGACAAGAAGTTGACCCTAATATACTCGGTAGTAATCACTACTACTGTAGAGCACACTTATAGCAGCCAGCGTGCCTTGCATGTCAAACTCGTAAATTTTGTATAAGTATTATAATTCCCCCTAAGACCTCAATAATTGATTGCTTCCTAAATGACTGGCATTACACCAGATCTTCAGATACTAAATGAGTAGTCATCAGAGTATGTAAATGGACTGTCCTTAGATCAAACGTATTCCTCTTCTGTGCTTAGTCATTGAATTTTCTTCTCCTTCTTGTCTGAATATAAACCATACACTGTGATGAGTAGATTCAATATATTGTATGGGTAGGATTAAGGCCCCTTTCCGAAAAGTCTTCTCAAAGTTTTGAGAAAAGCTAATCTCAAAAAAATAGCTATCTCAAATCTGATACACACATACATTTATCGTAGTATAAGGCCGAAATGATACAGAAATTTACAAATGTTGTCCCCAAGCCTTAGTCCAAATTGCCCTCAGATAAGGTTAAATTACTCTAAGGTGTGCTTCTTTCATAATTAAATGAGTTAATTTGTTTTTAAAATTATTAGCAGTCAATTTATTTAATGTATTTAACTTTTCTCCTGAAGGCAATTATGCCTTACACATCTTCACGTACATTGCCATTTTTACAATTAACAGCATTTGCAACGAATTCCAAAAAGAAATATGGGCCCTTGCAATGACTTATTTTGTGTTTCTCAGAAAACATAACAGTTGGTGTTTTAAGTTTTTCATTAAAGATAAATCTTTGCGTGAGGAAATATTGCACATCTCATAATTGTCAGTTATAATTATCAGCCTGGAAATTAAAACAATGATGTTGATTTTTTTTGAAAATGTTGTCGTAGCTACTTTAATACAGATTGAATAGTTTGGTTGAATCGAGTAGCTTTTGAAATATTTTCCTTACTTGGACTTGCCCCGACTTTTCCGTGAAAACTACTTTCAACTATGGAATAGTTATATACGAGTATCTTACGAATTTAAGCGTTTGGGAAAACAGATCTTATTGTTTCCATTTCTTGCAAATTAAAGACATTCAAAAGATATTTGGTTTCACAGCCTCAGACACACAGCAAATGTCGGTGTTTTAAACAAAATTGTGTGGCCGAAGATATCTTGTTTAAACTCTACTTGTATATTCTTACCAGATATACTATATAATAGAAAACCAATTTATAAATACACACTCAACAGTGTGTTGCATTGCCAACAAAAAAACAAGAGGTAATTTGAAAAGCAGCTAGTGTCTATGAATACGTTGTCAATAATGTTCTTCGTCGTTGATTGTTGGTTGTACCTATGATTCCTCAGTTGCACGAGTGTGTGCCTGTTTTGTTTGATTTTCCTAGATTCTGGTGGTCCATGTTTCCTTTTTACTTTGTAAAATCATAATTATCTACACATACTTATATTAACAAATGCCTTGATCAGGCTCAGCCGCCGTTATATTCTATATGTAGAACAAACACTCATAAATGTTTTTAATATCTCTAAGACATACTTTTCTTTGACATGAAGCTGTGATCTTAGCCTAAGATCGCTCAAAATAATGATGGCATCTTTGCAACAAGAATGTAGATACCCGTTTCACAAAATTTTGATGACACTACCCTAAGTTTCTCAAAGATAGATAAGACTCATTTTGGATGTCAAACTGAGTTGAATTGAAACTAAAAATCTCTAGTTGTCGCGCCAGAGGACAGCGGGCTCAAGGTAGTGTCTCTAACGTAGTCTGATAAATTCACACTCATAACATCGCTTCTTTGTGTGGACTGGAATGACTTACATTGTTAGATATAAACGCTGCTGCGTAAGTATCACTGGCGCATTAAGAGCCTTCCCGAGGGAGACCCAGCAATTGAAAGAGCTAAAGTGCTCCAAACCCTGACACTCATAACCTGAAATTGACCTCAATTATTAACCATTCACTTTACTAACATGAAAAAAAAGATGAAAAAAGGTGAAGTCATTCTTAAGAATCCCTTCTGCTCTTTTGCAGAGCGCTCTAAAACAGTGTCTTTGAGCACTTCTGCTTACATCAATCCCTCGTTCTATCCATATACTGTAACGTTTTCTACGCTAAAATCGTAGATATTTATCAGCCCAAATCCAATACAACTGTTGAATATTGTTATATAAACAAACAGTAAAGTAGCGACAAGATTTTGTACTTCGAACTGGGGAGACTAAGCAATGCAAGATCACACTTTAGGAGACTCTACGACATTCGAGTATTCCAGGAAGCTGTATTGCCAATGAACTGGCCAGACAATCCCTAGGAACAAATAGAAGGCATCTTGATGACATAAAGCCACAGATGTGCTAGTCCAACCAAATTTTGATCTAAGATTTCTGAGAGATCTAGGCTAATGTGGGTTATATTCAAAATAAAACGATCTAGAGAGGCTTAATCACAGGAATAGAATTTCGCAAATATAATTATTCAGCAATTGAGTATTCACAGGGACTTCTGTATGAGCTACGGGAACAAAGAGGGAAAGGAGTCAAAAAGCCCCTCTTTTGTATGAAAATCACCAGTCTTGATAATTTTTTCAAAAGGCCTTTATCCCCCACACTCCTCTATTAGTTTCACAATGGATGTGTTTAAATGTTGCTCAAAGAGGACCACTCTAACTAGGCCTATGCTGACTAGTCGATCAAACGAGTATTTTTTGCCATGAGCAAATTTTTTTATTCAAAATATTGTAGCTTACATATGTCATCTTTGGCTATCTACTTCCAATCATCACATTTGGCAAAGATATGACCGAAGAAAAATTAAGGTATAGAATACCCATCCGATGTAATGTTGGATAATTAATATCAGCAAATTTTGAAAAAAAAAAATGTTTTGGTGTCCAGTTTTGGTTTTCTGGCACGTACACATATTTACACTACAACCCTTAATATCGAAGGCCGAAGACCGGATTTAATAAAATACCTGAATCATCCCGCATTCTGTATGGGATATGAAACTGTTCCCTCGTTCCATTGGAAATATATATGTATACAAGAATGAATATTGAATTGCAAATATTTATGACTAAATTGGAATAGGTATTGTTTTATGCAATTTACACAGAGAGGTAGAGACTATGAATTGAATATGATTGCTTACGAATACATATTTTGGACAATAAAAAATATTTAACCTTATTGGTAAACCAATAGTTATTGATCGATTTAAATAGGTAGTTCTGGTTACAAAATTAACAGTCAATTAACCAGTAGTGAAAACTTATAAAAACGTAGTTCTCATTGGAAATATTTTACAAAAAAATAAGTGATTGAAATACTTTATTGAATCTAAAAACGAAATAGGATTTCCTTTCAATATAGTTATGTAATTAAAATTCTTAGTTAATTAGTTTTTTGATAGCAGTGTGAAAAATGTTTTAATTAAATAGAGGTGATTTTTATTTAAAGTGCTGTATGAAAATTTAGATGAGTTTTAAAGACAAACTTTTAAGCGGGTATATCTATTTATTTTAAATGAACAATCCAGATGACCATAACTTTACGCATCTTTAAGTTTTCTGCCACATTACAGTAGTTGCTAGCATATTATGGTCATTATTTGCAGATTTTTACTATTCTAATGACCTTATCTAGAAGTTCAGCTTCCAAGATGATCACAACTCCATTTATTTTGTCCCGTTCCGTAATAATACATTTTATAAACTTTCATTTGCAAGTTCAAATTATGAGCTCTGTTTTCGACATTTCGCCACTTGGTTGCTTGAACCTACGTTTTATCTTTTTATGCAGCTGTAAGATCTTTGCCAGTTCGAAATTTTTGCTGTCATTGTGCAGACTTTCCAGCTTACAATAGATGATCTACATATTTTTCGAATTTAAATTGCTCTCGCCCTAAAGCCATTGAACTTCGACATGAATATTTCTGTACGTCACGTGATTACTTCTCAGTTGTTTGGAAAAGCAACGCGGGAAGTATTGTATCCGTATTCATGCATATGCGTTCATTTCCACTCTGCCATTTTTTGTAATTTTCTCCTTTTCTTAAATAACTAACTTTAGGTTTAAAAGAAAAACTAATAAATAAATAAGAATACAAAAATCAATAGTTCTTTATGAATTCCTATACTCGTACAATAAAATCCATCCTAATTTTCAGTTCGAGTTTCAAAAAGATCAATTGTTAAATTAATCTAAAGTCGCGTCGAGTTCTTAGACGTCTTTGACCGAAATATAGTCGTAAATTATTATAAGATGTGTTCAGGTAATTCATAGATCTACATACGTGTGTATAAGAATAAACTTAAACCCACATTTAAACTTTTAAAAATCGGTCTTCGATTTGAAAACAAGTCTTCGGATGGACCGTGGAAAAATTGAAATTTTATGCTCCAATTCGTCAAGGAATATTTTACTAAAAACTGAAGGAATTTTGACCTGCAGTTATGTGATAATATGTTGCAGTACATATCGAATAAATGTTGTAACGTATTACAGGCTTACATTTTTGCTTGCTATTACAATTTTTAGATCTTTAAAGGTAATGGGGCAGCATCCAAGACTTCATTTTTTCAACCAGATTATTTGTTATATGGAAATAAAACTTTAAATTCAACAAAAAATGGTCAGATCTGTAGGGCCAGTCTTCTTTCATGTCGAGCACTGCATGTTAGAGGAGACCTGGAAGAGAGGAGGAGTTATAATCGATGATCGGTATAGTTATAAGGGATCTTCTGAGCTGATAAGCCTAATGTATTGTCAAAAAATCTCTATCAACAGTAGCATAACACTGCTAAGTTTAGCAGGGAAAATAAATATTTACTCACTTGTGCACCAGCTGCATCAGATCCGGGAGCTTTTCTTACTCATCTATCTTTTTAAACGGGCCAGTCTTGTACTATCGTTGATATTGGATGTTCTTCCTTGTTACTTCATTAATCATTCAACCTCACCTATATGATCCATTCTGAATGAAAGACTAGAATCTTCGCCGAAGTATGTAGTAATCCTTTCACATTTCCCTTACCGATAATGGCTGAACGTTTACATTCTGGGCATGTCCCTTTACATTTTGGTAAAAATCGAACATTATTTTGGAAGTAGTTTGCATGGTCATGGAGAATATTTTCCCAGCTTTTCCCTTTTTTTCTGAGAAGCTGATGCCTCGTTTGCTTGTAGAGTCCATGTGTTTAAAAGTACCCTTAATCATAACATGAGCTGTGGTCTTGGCGTGAAATCTTATCCATCAGGCGGGTAGTTTCAAATTTTATTTAGAGCTAAGATCAATTGCGGATTCCTCGGCATTTTAAAAAAATATTAGAATAGAAATTGTGATGATTGAGTTCTCAGCAAATGAACTATAGCACTCATAACCCAAAACCCACTAATGAACTATTGATACTATTCTCTGTCTTTTGAGTTAAATGACATTTCTTTAGGCTTCTTCTTCTTCTTCTAACTTCGTCCATTTCTTGATGTGAACATATTGCTTTGAGGGGAATTGGCCGACAAATAATTTCATTTAAGATTGCAGATGCATTTTGTCAAATAGTATACGTATATACAACACAACTATTTTCACCTTTCTGTTAAAAAAAAAATAGCTCAGACTAAATGTTTACTCAAGCTGAGTTAGTCGTTATCTTTGTAAATTTGATATCAAAAATCTACTTTTACTACAGGACAGTGCTGAACTAATAAATAAAAGCATATACACATACTATATACGAGAAAATTAATTGAAAGATACATCAATGATTTTCTTACCATAGGTAACAAACATAAACTGAAAGTGCTACAATCTTTAAGTGATATTAAAAATTCTGTTGCTTAAATTATTTCTCCGTATTAATTGGTTTCTGGTTTCAATTTGCGAATTCCGGTTTAACCTCTTACAGCGGAAATTGCAGGAAAAAACATAGCCAACATTTAAATATTCGGCTGAGGTTGGATTTATGAATATTTATTTCTCTCTCCGAACATTTTTCTACCATCCAGACAGAAAACAATATTGAATACCTTTTACCACAATACTGGAATTGGTCGTGACATTTGAAGGAATTTAATGTGAAGGAGCATCTTTTATATATTCTTCATGAGAATTAAGAGGTTGGCGTAAATCTGAGAGAATTTGACACTCCACTCATAAGCAATTGTTGCCAACTCAGACAATGAATAAGACCTAAACAAGAATAAATAATAAGGAAGAAGGGTAGATGAATTTGTGGCGAGCTTACAAAATACGTATTCGTATAGCATCCGTATTGTCTAACTCAAGTTTGAATATTTCTATACCATTTCTGTAATTTTCTTTATTGTCAAGTTAATAAAGGAAAATAAACATATATATTACATACACGAATACTTTTATTATTGTACAAAGAACAAAAAAAAATTGAGCTATGAGGTATTCCAAGATTATCTTAAACCTGTTTGATTTCCAGTTGATAAGTTAAAGCACCGGATATTATTTATTTCGTTGAAATATTTTGTCTGACGTATCAATTGTTCTTGAAAAAATCTGGGTAAATAATAAATGAAAATCCCCCATTTAACGAATACTCACTCTTTACTTCCAGATTTACAAAATATGATATGATAAATGTAAGCACCTGTGCAGGAATATTCGTAAAAAGGAGTATATTAAAATGCTGTTTAATTAATATTGACATTACTTTCTTAAAGTAAGTGGGTTAAGAAGAATAGTAAGGAGGCTGATATTATGTATGAACTTCAGAATTCAGAAAAGTATTGAAACAGTATAAAGATAACATTAAAAAATTAAATAAGGATTTCTTAAAACGTAAATTTTAAAAAACAATATGAAAACTTGACTTTCGTTTCTGAATGTAAAATGTCGGGATCATTAAGAAACCACGTGTAGTCAAACAGTTAGCAGAGGCACTTAACTACTTTCCCGCCGATATTACTATCATCCAGTAAGTACAAAGTGATGGACAGAGCAAAACGGATGATGAAAACTGTGATATCTAATATAATATCCTGTAGAAAAACAGAGCTTAATGGAATGCGCAATTTATAATTTGCGCCACACAACCGACATCAAAGCTAAGTTTGCTAACATAAGCCTTATAGTGATGAAATATCACTTTAGCAAGTACATGGTTTTCTCATCTCAATTTCAATGAACAGATCATGATACTCCAAATCAAAGTTTTCAAATTGTGTTCGACGTAAGGCATGCTTCTGCTATTATGGACTTCCCCACCTACCAAACAGTCAACATTGATTCAAATTGCTACCTTGTTGCAATCAAAATACGAAAACGGATTTCCCAAGCGCCACAGTTCTTAGACTATTAGCACACTGTTCATAAGTTAGCACATATTGCACATTAACTTGTCGTATATCTATATATTTGACTCAGATGACTCTCCATATTGAACATCTGGGCCTTAATCGAAAAACCAACTGCCTCCAGTTTTCAGTTCAAGAAAGTCCGGGTCTGCGCATTGAAGTCTCTGGAATGTAAAAATGTATTTGCTCTACATATAATGTCTATATCATGCGAATGCTGCCTAGTTCTTGTCATTCCCGCTATGTAGAACCGGAGTTCGCTGTTATTATCTCCTTGTCCAAAAAGCTTTAAGGCAAATACCATTCCAAAAATTTCACGTTCAAAAAGCCAAGGATTCTATAAATTTCTGCATCTGCCTCGCTGACGTGCATGCTAGTGGTTTATAGAGCAGGACTAGAATGATTGCGGTCTTATATAGAGTCCCTTTAAAGCTCTTGAGGAATGACTTATTAACTCAATGCTTCCTTAAGCCAAGGAATCAGCGATTGGTTTCAGAGTTAATAGCGAATTAGAGAGAAAATCTCTTACTATAATACCCAATCTCTGACTAGAATATAATTATAATACCTATAATATAAAATAATATTTTAATATTATTATTATATCTGTAACAACTTGTTGCATACGGAACTCAATAAGCAGTGACAGAAATAATCAGTTAGTGGTGACTGGTGGTCTTACTATCGGTTCTATCTTTTAAGTATTTCAAAATTGATGAAAATATATTTGTTTCTCATGATTCCACTGAGAACGCCGCCAGCGATATGTATTTGAAAAGTCAGGTTTTACGTAAAGCATCACATACATATATGTGTCTCTTGCTAAATTTTTATCAAAGTTTCATAGATATAGGGACTGGAAGGCAACCAATATGATTAAAACGGTCTGAGATTTTTTTGCATACACATCTTTATCGATTTCAGGTTTGATTTCAATCCATCGCTTCTTAAGCATTCCATCAACAACACAGAAGTTAAAATCACAACTTAGTACTAATAATACTTATTTAATAGCATTTTAATATTTACTGCCTTTACACTGATAAGTAAAAAAAAAAATTTTTTTTTCTTCCTTTTTCTTTCTTTCTTTTCTTTTTCTTTTTCAATTTGTTTTGGAAAATTTAAAATTTAAAATTTATGAAAAGTTGCTGGATACCAGCAGATTAAAGCACCCACAGCTTAGTGTTCATATATGAATATGTATATCTGTGTACAGGCGAGTATATCTTGTTTATTTTGCCACACTTAAGCATTGAAATTTATTTCTACACTGCATAAGATCTGCGAGAAGCGGAGGCAATAGTTTTGAGTTTGTTTAAACAATTTTTGGGAAGTGATGGTTGGTTCATTACTACACATCGCTTTTAGCTATATATATAGTATGTATGTACAATGTACATCCATTGTATGTTAAGTTCGAGTGGAGGTTTCTACTTTTAGTCTCTAACTGTTGTTCATTCAGCTAAAGCTGTTTATTGAAATTTAACTCAAATTCGCCTTGTGTTGTGTGCTTCTTCTTGTTGATAACACATACTTTGGTTCCTCCTCATTCACAATTTAAATCCTTTTTGCAATTCTTGCGGACTTACTTAAGAAAGTTGTTGGTTAATTATACCTCTGGTGTTGATTTGAAAGTAAGCATAATTTTTGTTGGAATATGATATTGAGGAAGTCACATGACACCGCATTATCTCGTCTAAAACCTTTTTTGAAATAATTCTTTTGTTTGTTAATCTTGAGAGGCATTTGCCCCTTCTATACAACTCTGATTCAAAATTGTTCTTCAACATATACTTGGCTGCAGTCTTCATTAAATTTCGTGGAATTTCCGAAATGCACGCATATTAAACTTTTTTATGTTTGTGAATTTCAAGCGAAAATACACGGCATTCAGATGTGCGCAAATTTTATCATCGAAAGGAGAATGAAAGATGTCCCTATCCATATACTAACGGACAGTCAAGAAGCCATTCAAATGTTAAGATCAAGATCTCTCTCCGTTCTGTAACATTCTGAATTCAGCAATAAAGAGTTGGAGGAACAAAATGTGTATATCCGATTGGGAAAATATTCCACGGCTTCGTTAGGCTAAAAGAGCCATCAAACCCTATTAGAAAAAATTAAAAGAATCCCTACAATTTAAAAGGTATGATATCAGAAGAGTGGTTGGGTTTTTAACCAGATACTGCCGTCACACAAAAGGAAACTAATTGTCGTCTTTGCTGTATTACAAAAGATCTTTTAGGTCGAAGTGTCCAAGCAATTGGCAGATCTGATCCCTTAAAAGAAAGTGCTTTGATAAAATGGTGGGTACATCATAACGTCTTTATTTCTTGGATTTCTAATTACTCAGGTGGTACTGGTCTCTGAACTTCCGGAGAATATTGCAACGAAATAGTATGATAAGTACATGGATTAATGATGAAATTAACTCAATTTAAATGAAAGAGAATAACGTCTCCAGTAGTCACCTGCATGCTAGCTAGGTAGGATGTCGTATTTTTTATTCAGAAACTTCAGAGATAATTAAACGAAAAACTTCAACTAACATATAACATTTTTTCGGTGATTTTATTATCCTCGTCAATATAAAAATGACACATATGGCCACACCAAAATTCTCCAAACCGAAGAAGTGTCGAAAGAGAATCTTCGTAAATGGTCTAACAAATACATAGGTTTTTGAAGGTAGCAATATTCATTCTGAGTTATCATTATTACCGTTAAAAAAAGGTCTCAAAAGAACTAGGTCTGTGTTTGATTTTAAGGCAAGGCACTATATTTAACAAATTTGCTGGAATACGCAGACATCGACATCAACGGTCGTTCCTATCGGGCCTTGATGGTAATTGAATTACAAGCATAACGAATTGGCCTGGAAGTAAATCAGGTCAAAGTCAAGGTATATATTGCCAAGAAACAAATAAACATCTCTCCTACGTAGACAAAAGTAGTTTCGAGGTGGTTTGCTTACCTACCTTGGAGATACCTTATTGGCGAAAGCCTACCCTAGGAAACTTCTCCGACTAAGGTTTGGTAAAACAAGCGGGCTTAAAATAGCTAATTTGGAAACGAAATTGCGTGTTCTACAAAGCATTTATACTACCTGTTCTGCTATGTGAAGTCGAATGTTGGATGATAAATAGGAAAGCAAAGCTAATATTGATTCCCTTCAATAGAATAATATTTGGTTCCGTATGCGAAACTGGCGAGTGCAGCAGAAGTTATGAAAGTGAACTAAAGGCTTTATCAATGTAAATGAAATCAAGAAATATAATGCTTTAGCAGAGAGACCCTTCGAATCACATCCTCAGGTTCGAGATAGCGTGGAAGACCGAAGGATCAAGCTATCGCGGATATCAGAGCGCTTGACAGTTGGTAACAGCGTGGCATAGATCAAGGAGTGGATAAGACTGCGAAATCAAAAAGTGGGTTAAACTGTCGTGATTCAGAGGCGATACAATCATTACGCTGGACTATTTAGTTAGCGGGAGCATACAAGCGGCAAATTGTTGTTAGAGATCAAGACTAAAGACTCTTTATGTTTTATAACGATAACATTGAGCTGTTATATGATAGCATGAAAAACGCAATACGAAATATTTAATCAATATATATACTCAGATTTCAAGGCATCTGAAAGCGAAGTAAATACATGTATCTTTGGATAAATCATAAATAAAAGTTCCACATTCTTAAAACCGTCAAATGCTCATCAGATAATAATACAACGTTTCGCCACCCACCTTATAAATGCTCGAATTTTAAATCGTTGTCAGCTTATAAAACCTGAAATGTGAAGATGTTAAATAAGCCTCATATCTATAAAATGACTGAATACTTAAATGCGGCAACTTGTTGTTGATGACAAATAAAATTGCCTTAAAGGAAATAAGTACGTACATATTAAATCATTTTTAGAACTCCGGTTGATAAAATGAAACTTCAAACACTTTGCGAGCATATTCATTCGGATACATGAACCTTCATTCATCCAACCATATCAAGGCTTCTATTCAAAAGTGTGCCATCTAAAAAACAGCAATGGCAGAATGAGTTTATGGCTCGTTGCTCCTGCTGCCAGTATTTTTTTTATTTTAATTTTATTTTCACCTTGAAGTGAAAGGAACACCTGTACGAATGTGCGGAAATTGTATAGAAACATGGAGATACAACGGCAAAAATAGGTTTCAATTACATCCGTTTATAGGGGATGATGTCCCTGCTATGCACTTGTACGAACACCACTCGAATGATTAAAGTTCACTCGTATCTTGTATCTAATAGTCGAATATGATATTTTATTTAATACTTTTAAAATCAACTCGTAATAAAATTAATTGCACTCATAAAACCACTTGGGAAGAGGAAGCAGAATTGTTTGCTTTTCCATTTTTTTTTTTTTGTGTTTTTATTATAAATATTCAGGAAAAGGCGGATTTATTTGAAGTGCTCTGGGCATTTCTAGAGAATTTACGAAATTTGACGACAAAGAAACTCTCAACATGTAAATGAATGTTCGTTTTTTAAGGCATATTTTTTTTATCATTTTTACACGTGCATATACATACATATGCATGAGTATTTATACACTTTGTAATGTGGTTCTTTAAAGATTTGTTATCGTACATACCTATAAACGTTGTTTGAGAGTTTAATATTGTTATTTTATAAGCGAATATTGTACGGTTTTTTATGTATTCGTAAACATGGTAAAGAATGTAATGAACGTCATGTTAACCAAAATTTAAGTGAATTAAATTCATTGTGTTTGAAGGAATTTTTCATAAGCATGTTAAGCTCCGGCAATTTAGGCAAACCTCAAACGAATCCTCTGGTCTAAGAGGCCAATTTCGCCGTTTAAAAGGCGTTTCTTACAGGCTAGCAAAACAACTACAATAGTTCAATTCCTCCCAAATTGATAAACCAGTCAGGTTTGTAGTGAAAAAAATTCGAAATCTGTTACTTCTGTAACATATATCATGCACAGTTTTCTGATTAGGTTGATGACGTTATAAACCGATGACGACGATTTCTCTCGAAACGACTGAGAATATCTTCACTTGCTTTTAGTTAAGTCCAAGAGTCATAAGAAGAACTGGTATGTTTAAAGCCTTATCAAAAGTGTCCTTTGTTGTTCGGTATAGTGCCTTACTAATCAATGTCTTATTAGCACAAGCGATTGGCAAGAGAGATTTATCGTTTTATTTCTGCTGAGGCAGAGGTAGACAAAGTCGCCTACTATTTCAAAATTATGGCTGTCGACTGTAAAGTTCTATTTAATTCGCCGGTGTTGTTGTAGCTTCCTTTTTGTTGACACGTGGTTTTGTCCGATTTTGTCCTCGATTTGCGTCTAAACTATCTGATGCGAGTATCTAGAGTTCCTCTTTTTAACATATTATTCGGTCTTCAATTGTCTTAAATGTATTAGTGGCATTGCGCCATGATTTTCGAATTTATCTGATCAACTTCAGGAGAAAAGATATCTCTAAAATAATTTACGGATAAAATAGAGAGAATTAAGACAGTCTATAAATACACCCACAACTGACTTTTAATCCGACTTTCGCTTAAAAATAAATTATTGGCCTTTCAGTTGGTCTTCGACTTATTCTCATTTTTGTGTGTATGTCCTATATTGACATTTCTATATATGAAAATCCAGGAGAAGAAAAATCTGTCGCCCAATCTATCCAACTACATTGCTTTGGCACGTATCAAAATACAATCCCTATGTAGGCAGTCACCGCTTTCGAAATTAAAATGTACTTTGTTCTATGAAGATCGTCGATCGTCATTAAATGAATGTATTGATGTACGGACAAAAATTTGATGAGGTTAACGAACGTTAACATTTTATATTCACAAACTCTGCTTAGCACCGTAGTTTCTTATGTTTTCCTGTGATTGTTGATTGTGTGGCTCGAGAATTCAAATTTGATAAAGCATATATGCGGACTAAAACTAAATCAACTTTCAGTCCACGTTAAGGAATGTTAATAAAAGCCAGCCTTTTGACACAGAGCACTGTATCATATCAGCTAATAAGTAAGAGCAAACCATTTGGAACAAACTTTTCCTATAGCATCATCCTATCTTTAATTCACATTTATATTCATGTTCGCATGAGCCCTGTGAAAATTTTACTATACATATCCACTTTGGCATTCACGTAGTTGCTAGAGTACACAGAGATACAAATATATAAAAGCGTTCCTCAACTGTTGCAAATTCCTCATTAATTTTTTTTTAGAACTCCTTAGGACCAACTAGAAACGGAATGGCATTTGTCCAGCCCGTTCCTAAAAAATGCAAATCTTCTTAAATAGCCCCATATGACTTACAGTCTTTATTACCAAGGTCCAGGAAACGTTGTTACGCAATCAGCTCATGAAATATCTCTACATGCGAACACTTCTCAACAACCAGCATTACCTTTAGATAGTAACAGATTCATTTTTAAAGTAATGGCATGTTTTGACGGAAAAAGAAAATCTTCATTAATTTGATAAAAGCAAGATAGTAGCACTGGTACAATTTCAGGTCTGATATTAAAAAATTATTTGAATAATCTCTATCTGCACTTTTTATTTGCAAAACGGTGCTCTCTGCTTTTCACATTCGTTGCTGGCCCTTAGCTTTCGACTGTAGAATAAGATTGGCAGCATATGTTTATCGCAATACATTTCGTTTTAACAATATATCTGTTAATAAGGAATGAACAAATATCCAAAACGCAGTCAACATATTTGAAATTTATTAACTCTAAATTGAGAACATGTTTACATTTGGTCAGATGCTCTTAGATACTTCACTTGATAGATAGGATTAAAAACCATGCAATAAAACTTAGAAGTGACTCTTATATTGCTCAGTCAATATATAGGTATACTCGATTTATAGGACTTAATATCTCTTAACTTATCTTGTTTTAGTGCTGTTGGTGCC
This sequence comes from Volucella inflata, assembly GCA_928272305.1. NCBI lineage: Eukaryota > Metazoa > Arthropoda > Insecta > Diptera > Syrphidae > Volucella > Volucella inflata. The sequence continues at coordinate 28,169,013 of OV743717.1, read as the reverse complement.
TCGAAATTTCCAGAAGCGTTCTTTAAACTTACACTACACTACACTACGCTACACTAGTAAATGCTCATCAGTTCATCCCCAAGCCTACGGTATCTCTTTATGATCCCAGGTGTAGTCAAGCATTGCACGCCCATAGTTTCCTTGTGATATCACAATGGACCTTACCTTTTTTAGTGCACCTCACATGAAACCAGTCGTACCTCACTTAATTTATACAGGTAAATCTTGGTAGCTACTCTACTCTATGATGAATTAATGTATGTTGGGACATCTGCTTTAGTCTCTAGTAATTATTTCAAGGGCGATGGCGATGGCGCGATAGTTAGCTCATAGGGCTATCACGCAGAGAGTCTGGGTTCGATTCCTGGTTGGGTCACCAACAATTTTTCAACCGCCATCCCCCTTTCGGTGGGCAATGGCAAACTCCCGAAAGTAAAATTGCCTACGAAAAAGCCTCCAAGGAGCGCCGTTCGGACTCGGCGATAAACCGTAGGCCCCGCTCAGATGTGACAAAAATGACAACATGAGCAGCACAAATGAGTGTCAAGAAGCTAGGCCATGGCCCATACCGGGCTGCGAGCGCCACAGTGTTTTTTGTTTAATTATTTCAAGTCAACAAAATTCAATACATTAAAATGTCGTTTTAGCTGTTAAACTATATGAAAATGAAATTAACATACAAATTTTAAAGAACATAAAAGTTGTTTGTTCTTTATATTATATAAACATATATGTTTATGTATGTAGTACAACCAAAATGTATTGGCCCTTAAGATATGCGACTGGACAATTTATATGTACGAGTATATCTATCACTTTATTCTTACGATGTAAACGAAACTCTTGGTGGAAATATACGTACGAGTATGACAGGAAAAACTATTGTCTTCAAAATGAAAATGGAAAACAAATACAAACCAGCTCATGTCGCAACTAGCTGGATGGATACTCCTCAGTTTTGTTCCTTGTAAAATTACGTATTGACTTTGTGTTCAATATTAAATTTCTTTTCTTCACTTCGACAACACCAAAATGGAAAGAAATATTTTTCTGAAGAGGTTACGCCTCCAAGGGTTACTTACACGACTCACTCCAGTTTATCCTAAATGGAATCTTTTAAAGCACTTCGTGGCTTTACCAAACAATTGAGTCGGAGTCCTTAAGTGAAAAGGAGGCCACGAGACCCACGGAAATGAAACTTTTTATTTTTGCATTATATATTATCACCCACCATCCTCGTCCTGTAAAAGGTGCTGTACGAATTCAACAAGCGCAAACATAGGGTGGCTGGTATTTCCTTTAGTTTTTGAGAGTTGCTGCAAGTATTTTGAAACACACCTTTTTATAAAGAAATAAAAAAATATTAGAAGAATTCTTTGAAGTCAATTGAAACTCTAAAGATATCCGCACATTAAAAGTTTTCATAATTGCGGTTCAATGTAAATGAGTCCTTAAGCAATTATCTGTATTTTAATTGTTGTCGTCTTTAAAGGCTGTATTTTGGGCTTGTAACTGAAAAGAAAGCAATTTAAGAAAATGGACATAATTTTCCTGAAATGCCAATATAACATAGTAAAGTATATGAATCAATCATGGATATTTAACAGAAATGAGGAAAAGTGCTTCGAAGTATCAATATTAAATGGGTCTTCACTTTTGTATACAAATTATTTGTTTTAATTAAATTTTATTTTGAAGACATTTCTTTGGCATTATATGCAAAATGGGGATATTTGTTCAAGTTTTGGTAAAAACAAAATGAATGTCGTCAATGCGTGCATGTAAAATTTGTATCGTTTGACTTTGTGACGACTTGTAGATGAAATACAACAGGAAAGTAATGAAAAGAATCTGTAATTGAAATATGAGGCCACATACCTAAGTATGTGCTCGTGTCGGTGTTTTTATTTATTTTTTGTTTTTGCTTTATTTCCTGCTAAAATAAGGCTTCGATATTTCTACTCTTAATTTATTTTGTATGGAATCACGTAATTTTTTTAAATTAAGAAAGCGGCGGTGTCAAAATTATCCTGTATTGATAAGAAAATTTACTTATTATCAAAGGTTACAAGGTTTTATATTTTTCTATAAATAATGTTTATTCTTTGCATTTTATTTTATATATTTAAAAAAATATAAAATATCACTTTAACTATCCAGCTCTACTTAGATTCGGTACAGTTTGAAATTTCATAATGAAAAAAAGTGGTTCCAAAAGGAAGATGCTAATAACATCGTTTTATTCTATGTGGTTACACCAAGTCACAAGTTTACGTCCTCTTTAATGCAAGAGTTCTTAATTTTTTCTTCTATGTTGTGCACTATGTTTACTGAAGGCGTTTGATCTTTTACTTGCGTCAACTGTAGGCAGTTCCCATTTAAAAGCGTTTTTTTTGAAGTGAACTTGTTAACGTATTTTAAAGTGGGATCAATGCATAGTTTTTTGAGCTATTTACATATGGAGTTGTTTCTTTTAGATGCGATTCCATTTGGTCAGAATGCGTATAGTATAACGAAGTGATTGCAGTTTGAGCTTAGTACTATAAATATTATTTTCTAAGCCTTTTTTTAGCAGGGGCGAAGGCTCACATAAAATCAGATGTCACTGTCCGCTGAAACCATTCTTCCTAAGAAATAAAAAGAAGAGTGTAGCCACCGCGGGTGTGTCTAAGGACCTGCATCTTGGAGCTCTAATTCTCCACCACATTTTGTGACTTTCAAGATTGGAATTGTTGTTGTTCATTTCATAAGATTATGTAATCATCGAAGAATTTCTTGCATAAATCGATGGTTTCGGCGGCAATCTGACATATGTTCAACCACTTTTAGAAACAAAAAATTATTGATCATGGCTTTGCACCAGGTACCATGGTGGGTGATATTTCGATTTTCTTCATTTGTGAAATAGTATGGCCCGATGATGTCCCAAATGTAAAAAATTCAGCAATTTAGCTTATTAACAAATCTAGTTAATTTTGCTGAATACTTTACCTATAGACTTCTTTTTGCTAAGATCCTTTTTGATTATAATACTTTAAAATTGTTTGTACTCCAGGCTACATTTATCATTTCAGTTTATGCTTCCATTTTCTGTATAAAAGATAAAATTTATAAAAAATAAACATGTATATACGTAGCCAGAGCATATACGCATATGTATATATGATAGTTAATATTAGAAAAGTGTAAAATTTGGTTTGCTTTGGTAAGAGTAATGTTAACATTGGACTTGACCTTGCATGGAAGTAATATGTCTTTTCTCATATTTTCACAAGGCCGCTAATGCGCATCAGTTATTTTTGCAACCTCATTTACTAATATGAGTATGCAACACGACAAAAATGAAGTAAAAGTTGCTCACTCAATCGTATCTACTAACAAACTGTGTTCTCTGTCAACCATTATCGAAATCAAAGTACACACTTCTTTGAAATGCGACATATTTAATCAGTTTTTATTTCTAAATGTATTATGGCCATACGATTACTCAAAACTCATTTCATAATTGCATTTTTAATCGCACCCATGATGAGGAAACTTTCCGGATGCAACACTTTGAAACTTTTTCAGCACTAGCTACAGAACATGTTGTCTGGATAATACATGAAATGAGATGAGCATATGCAGATGAATCAAAACAAGTAGTTCTCAACTAATTATGTGTCAACTCTATTGCAATATGTGCCAACTAAGCCCAATCAGACTTTTTTGCCATTTAATGCTTTCTTAACTCATCCTTTTCATTTTCTGCTAACATTAATTAGAAACATTTACAAGAAACGCACTCTGCCATGAATATTTAATGTGACGAGAATCTTTAAAGCGAATAATGAACTAATTAATGTGCTGCTCTGCCAACCGAAATATCAAAATTTGAATTACCTCGACAACAAATAGGACATTCGCACCAAAAAGCAACAAGCTGTTCCTACTTAAACATTTGTACTCGTGTACTCGTACACTTCAACGCCTGTCGATTTGAAGCCCCGTACAATCAAAATTATATAATATCTCTTATTTTAGATAAGAGCGAAGAGAGAAAAATATGTCTGTGGGAATTTCGTAGGTACTTCCGAAATCTAATTATAAGCGTCATTACCTTTGGCATGATTTTGTGATACCTGAACTTTAACTCCAACCAATGCATGGGTGAGGGGGATAAAACCTTGTGAATGAATTGGAATTATGTAAATGACGAGTGCCTTCTGATGTTACCATCCAGATGAATGCTGATAGATACCAAGAACTACGTGCCTAAGAACCAAATTCAAATTAATACTCAATTCAAAGTCACTCAAAAGAAAAATATCCAAACTATGAAAATTCGGAAGTGCAAGAATATTGTATACTACGAGTAGTACGAGTATCTGCATTTAGTTATACTAAAACTCGCCAGCGGGATTTCTTATCCAAATGTTGGATGTCTGGAATGGTGTATTAAGATAAGAAATATTTGCCGTTGGAGATTATATTCGTTTTTCATTTAAAAGATGACCGAACCGCCTTTTCTATGCTGTTGTTTTTGGGGCATTTATTTTGGTAGGCCATGATTTCCGGACCAAAAGTGGTACATCAGTCAACCCTGTTTATCTACCGAGTCAGGTTTCCACTTAAAGGGTCGAAAAAAAAAACAAAGCAATTAATTAAAAGGTTGTTATTGCGTTATCTGCTTTTTTTTATGCCCTTCCAAATATGTACTATGGCTTGGGAAAACAATTTGAGAATGTTGAAAATGTTTTCTTGTCTGTTTTCTCACCAATAAGCCACAGTTCATTATTTGGCTTATTATTATCGACCTACTACCTTAAAAATTGTTTCGTGGGTTTTTGAAATTGTATCGTTTAAAATAACGTTCGTAGCTTTAAGGTTGTTGGGTGCTGTAGAAATAGGGTAGGCACTGAGATATGTCGGCTTGGCGATATCCAGTGTTCTACATATCACCCGGTGGTAACCGCCGGGTACTGGGCAATGCCCATCAGGACTGTACTTACTAAACTTATAAGTGCGAGTTCTGACCAGCAGAGAAAAATAGCATTAATATGAACGGGACAGCGGACGAATTTCCCAGATGGAATCAACGGTGGAAACAATCCCGAAACAAATGAGACTTTATCCGGGCTACTCCGAAATATTTGGAGCTCAGGCCGGTACAGATTTTCGAGGCTAAGTCAGGGTCTTGGAAAATAGATGGTGGCAGAAGAGCCCTAAATGGACCAACGGCAGCACTTACATGCAAGAACGGGCTATTGGTTTTCGGTCCAACCCACCCCTCGTCTAAGGCGTACCAAAAAATAGAAATGGCCCTCCACGTTGGGGGTTGTGTCACCGGGGTAACTGCCCGGCCATAGAAAAAGTACAAATGTTACGAAGCAACAACAAGCCTCGGATACGGACGGATCTTATGTTGACAACCCATGCAAACGATTAAAGAGCAACGAACTTCGGATATGCACGTGGAATGTTAGGTCCTTTAACAGGCGACGAGCAGCCGAACAACTAGCGGAGGCCCTAGACTGCTGCAAAGCATACATAACCGCCGTCCAAGAAATTTACATTTACTACGGCGATTGTGATACCAAGGCATCACTGTCGAAATATATAACCTGCATGACACCACCTCCGATAACGGATTCAGGCTGATCGACTTTTCGGAGGGACGAAACATTGTCGTAGCTAGCACGCGGTTTCCCCAGGTCGACATTCACAAGGGGATTAAGAGAAATCCTGAAAAATCAACCGTCAGCCAGATTGACCACATTGCGATCGACGCAAGACACTCCTCCAGTATTATGGATGTCCGAACGTACCGAGGAGGCAACAGCTACGACAAGCCAATATTGTGAGGAATTTCGACGTCAGACGGCTAAAATCGCAGGTCTCTTTTAATCTTTAAAGAGGTCCCTTGCCGCCAGCATCAAGCATCGAAGACCAGTGGCAACATTGCCAAAAGGCCACCACAACGAAACCCCTGGTTTGATGACGAATGCCGGCAAGGGCATGCAGTTAAACAGTTAAGCGGTTGAGGAAACTGAGAGATGCTACTCCAGGAATGAGATTCGGAAGTTTTACCAAAAGGTAAAAAGACATGCCACGGACACAAACCCTGAATCGAAGCCTGTAAAAACGAACAAGGGAGCATTTTAGTACAGCCTCAGTCGATGCTGAGAATTTGGAAAGATTATTTCTGTGGACTGTGTAACGGCGACGACGAACAAATACCGCTGTCAGACAGAATGAACCTTTCAACCTGCATGATGTAGACCAACGATTCCATCCATCCCACCTGGATGAAGTGAAGATAATAATATCTAAGCTGAAGTCCAACAAAGCTGCCTGACCACCGAGCTGGAACCTCAGCATTGTTTGTCCGATCCTCAAGAAAAAAAACCCTCTGGACTGCGCCAACTACGGAGGCATCAGTCTTCTTAAAATCGCATTCTGCTGTTTTGTGTGAACGCTGGAAGCCCTTCATCAACAATCTAATGGGTCCATATAAGTGTGGCTTTAGGCCAGGAAAGTCCACCATCGATCAAATATTCACATTACGGCAGATCTTGAACAAAATTCATGACCTTAAGATCGATACACAGCACCTATTTGTTGATTTTAAGGCCGCGTATGACAGCATCTATAGAGACGAGCTATACAGAGCAATTTCTAGTTTTGGAATCCCTGTCAAACTCGTCCGTCTGTGCAGGATGACGATGGAGAATGCACGCTGCTCCATCAAGGTTGGTAAAGATCTCACCGAGACCTTTGATGTCCAGAAAGGATTTAGACAAGGCGATGCGCTGTAATGCGATTTTCTCAACATCGTACTTGAAAGAATAGTGCAAAACTCACGAGCAAATACAAGAGGCACTATCTTTCAAAAGTCCGCCCAACTACTCACATACGCCGACGATATTGATACGAGTATAATCGGGAGAAAGCAGCGTGATGTCAGTGGCGCTTTCGAGAGTATTGAGACGGAAGCGGCGAAAATGGTTTTAGCGGTCAATGAGGGCAAAACCAAGTATATGCTGTCAAGCAAAAAGGACAACCAACACCGACGTCTCGGACAGAACGTCACCGTTAATGGGTATAACATAGAAGTAGTTAAGGACTTTGTTTACCTAGGCTCCGCTATGAATTCAGACAACGAAACCAGCGCTGAGATCAAACGAAGAATAACTTTTGCCAATCGCTGCTTATTTGGGATAAGAAGGCAATTAACTAGTAAAGCCCTCTCTCGAAAAATAAAAGTTACCCTATGTAAGACCTTCATAATCCTTGTCCTGATCTATAGCGCAGAGGCATGGACATTATCAAAAATGGATTAGGGTGCTCTGGGGTGCTTCGACGACGATACGGCGAACTGTATGGACTGTACAGCGACACCGACCTAGACAGAAGAGTGAAGATCCAACGACTAACGTGGTAATGTCATGTGGATCGGATGTTCAACGCAGTAGAGGAAGACCGTGACTCAGGGGACGCACACAAGTGTGTAGCTTACGAAACTGGAGGCAGCTGGCTGGAGACGATTTTTAATTGAGGCCCAGGTCCACCCCGGGCTATAGCACTACATAAAGTAAGTAAGTAAGTAAAGCTTTAAGGATTCGTTTCGAAGAATAACACTACTGGAAGGAATTGGAAATAATTCGATCATCATAGGAAAGTGATAAGATATCCAATATATGTTAATGTTATTCCACACTAAGAGATAATGACTTTACGTGTATATGCAATTTACCTAACTAGTGGGCTTGCCCTAATATTAGTGAAAAAAAAATTATGAAGTGAGTACCAAATAGTTTTTAAATGATTTTGAAATTTAAAATGATGATTTAACAGTCTTAAGTACACTTTACTTAATTCGACATCTAAATCGAATTTTAATAAAACAACAGTTCTGGAAGCAATTACGATTTTTATCCGTATTCAAAATATTTACCAACTTTACAAAATTTTATGGCATCCACCGTTGTTAATACAAGCTCAGCTTTTTGGCTGTTTTTGTTTAATTCAGAACAGTCTGTTTGATATTTATGTATTGGCGCGAGTATAATCCACCTTTCCAGGAATCAATGAGCGTACCTCTAATTATATCACTACTTGTCATGGTCTTTGACATTCTTAGCATATTAATTTCCACCGCCAGCATATGCTAAGGCAATGAAAAACGATAACAAAAGTTCGTTTTTCTGGTTTGATAAGAGACAATGCAGATATACGTTTATAGTACGACTGATTTGTGACCCGTTATCCTTCAGCGGTCTTCTCAAATTATCAAGAGTTGGCTGAAGGATGTTTATGATAGTGCTTTTATCAGAGAAGAGAATAGTAGCCATTTAGGATTCGTTAATGTGCTACTTCAAAAAGCTACCGAGTTTAGACAGTAACTTGATTTACTGAACCCTTAGCCTTGAATTAAATAATACGAGTATTATACCTAAACAAGGTGTAGAGAGTTTCCGATATTTTTACACTTCTGTGATTTAAATACTTTTCTTTCAACATATTTTTCTAACCTCTGCTGAGGCATGGGCTGCGTTATAAAAAATCACAATTTTATAAAATATTTCGATAAGCTATGTTGTTTTTGGAGAGATCTGCACATTTATATGCCTGTTACACCAAATAAATATAAGAATATTTCATAACTTTAAACTAAACATTTTCAAGGGTTTTAATATTGTTGGTAGTTGTCTTCGCCACGAAAACTTAAGAGGATAGAAATCAGATAAACTCCATTACAAAATAAATGTAAACAGAAAATAAAGTCGCTTAAATGGCCTGTAAGGGACTAGCTATGCAGAAACGATATCAATATATTTTTGCTTTCGTTTTTTTATGTTTAATAATACGTTTTTTTAGATTCCACTAGGTATTCAATGGAATATGTTTCCGTTATATGTAAGCCCCTTAACTCATTGCTCAGTGTTTTTCCTCGATCCTCACTCCTCCGATATATTATGGAAAGCAAACGGGTCTGAGTACAAAACTCAACCAACGCCCATAGGCAGAAAATGTAGTGTCAGTGAATAGGAGAGATTATTATTTAACACAACCCGGATTAATTCTAAGGACAACAATATTTATAAAGATTTTGTTGATGAAAATTATATATTTCTTTATACATATAACATACGAGTATGTACTTATATTTTGGATGATTTGACATTGTTTCTTCTTCGGTAATATCTTCATTCGAACTGTTGATTGTAAATCATAGGTGATATCTGTAATAGACAACTTAATTGTTACAGTCCGTTTGATAAGATCGTATACGGCAAATATTAAAGAAGAATTTATAATAATAAAAAAAAATCAATTGTACTGGTTTATTTTGTTTATTTACTTGAATGCTTTTCAATTAATATGTTGTCCACTCTCCTCTATTATCAACAATTGCTTGGAGTCTTCGAGGCATGCTTTCTACTAATCTTATAGCATAATCTTGAGAAAAATATATCCATAAAACTCTTATTTTTCTTGATAATTATTTGACCGTCGAGATCTTCTTTCCTTGGAGTTTTAGCTTCATGAATGTCCAAACATTTTCAATGGGATTTCCATCCGGCGACTGTGATGGCCAATTTAAAACATCGACGTCACTTCCTTGTTACCACGCACTGCACAAACGACTGCGGGTCATTATCTTATTGTAGTAACCAATTCTCATTCCTTCTTTTAAACCACCTTTGGGCAGATGGTAATAAAGCCTTCTTATAAATTTTGACCATGTTGGGTGCGTTTAAGTTATTTGTAAACATGAACAAATTGCCAAATCCTTGTTTTGAGAAGCATCCCCAAACCGGGTGTTTGACGGTCGGCTGGATTAATTTATTGGATTATGTACACCAGATATGAGTGATAGGAGACCATGCCCAAAAAGAAGCTTCATCCGAAAAAATAACGTTGTTCCAATCTCTGCTCAAATTCTCATAGGCCCAACTGAGTCGTTTTTCTACGTGTTTTTTTGACAGTAGTGGTTTCTTTATTGTGCTTCGAAATTTTACATTATTGGCTAGTAAACGTCTTCATATCGTATCACAACACACATTCAGACCCCTTTTACATAAAATCCCTTGTCCTCCACATAACGATAGAAGAGGATTTTTTCAAACACGCGTAGAATCATTTTGTCCTGCTTTTTTGTTGTTTTTGGCGTAGACCCACCCACTTGCTAACAAATGCTTTTGATTTTTTCATATATTTAGTAGCTGCTCCGTATGACATTTTCGGTACTTTTGGATGCGTGCACAAGAATACTGCTTCATAACGTGATGAAAACGCGACACTCATTTTAAAATACTTCCGTCTCTGACAAAAATTGAACACTCCTTAAATTTTTTTATTCAAAGCATCTTAGCAGAAGTATTTTTTTATCTGCTAATGCAAATGCCACTTCCAAACCGGTTTTCATAAATGAGTTTTGCCGTACACGATCATGTTGAAAACATCATAATAAAGCCATTCTTCGAATCATTTAAAATTGACTAGTATCATTTTGTAATTTAAGCCCCCAATTTACCATATTTTCGCTGTTTGCCAATAAATGGCACCAGCAGTAAGTGCTGGTCGATTTTTACATATCCAAAACATCATGAACCAAGCTTAGACTTACCAACTTACTTACAAACCGTTTTGACACATTACTATATATTAGTATATATTATCATATATAATACGAGTATAATAATTTTGGTTGTGTGAAAATGTCTGATTTTGTGCTAAATAATAGTCATTTCCGGAAAGTGCTGATTTTCATTCGAAGAAAATGGCGGCTGAAGCGCATCGAGGGCTTCAAAAAGTTCACGCAGATGCTGCTCTAAGTAAAACAATGTGCCGGGATTGGCTCCGCTGCTTCAAAGACGGTTATTTCCTTCCGCTTGAAGGAAAGCCAAAATTCTTCGAAGACGCTTAGTTGGAGGCATTGCTCGATCAGGATCAGTGCCAAGAAGAGCTTGCTTTAGTATTAGAAGTAAATCGCCAGGGCAATTCAAACAGACTGCATGCGTTGGGAATGATTCAAAAACATGGAACTTGCGTTCCTTATGATTTGAAGCCAAGGGACGTTGAGCGTCGTTCGCCTGTGAACAACTGTGAAGGGTTTTCTTCATCGCATCGTGACGGGTGATGAAAAATGGATTCATTACAGTAACTCAAAGAGAAGAAAGTCATGGGGACTGCCCGGTCATGCTTCTACATCGTCGGCTCGCCGAATATTCACGCTGCGAAGGTTATGCTGTGTATTTGGTGGGACCAGGTCGGTGTTATTTATTATGAACTGTTGAAACTCAACGAAACCATCACTGGCTTATGGTATCGACTTCAATTGATACTATTGAGCCGAGCACCGACCGAAAAATGGTCACAATACGACACGAAAAAGTGATTCTACAGCATGACAATGCTAGGCCTCACGTTGCCAAACCCTTTCAAACCCACCTGGAAACGCTCAAATGGGAAGTCCTACCCCACCCGGCATGTTTCCCAGATATTGCGCAGTCCGATTATTACTTGTTCCGTTCGATGGCACAACGTCTGGCTGATCAGCAGTTCGGCTTATATGAAGTCATCAAAAATGGCTTGATTCGTGGATAGCCCCAAGAGATGAACATTTTCACCATAACGGTGTTCGAGCTCTGCCAGAAAGATGGGGAACAGTTATAGTTAGCAATGGGCTTGGATGACTCATTGTAGCAATATTTTCATAATAAAGTTGCATTTTCATAAAAAAAGAGCAAGAACTTATTTGCGAACCTAATAATTTATACACTACACGTTGCCCGATTTGTTCCCGATTGTAATTCATCAAAACGCCTTAACATGAGTTTCGACTTTATACTTAGCGCGATCTTTATCTGAATGATGGGGCTTTTGAACTCATCTTCTACGGCGATTTTTATCGGTACAACGTTACCGACTCAGATTGAATATAAGAGCTGTTATTAGTCTACAATGAACTACAGTCACTTTAGTATTATTTTGCTTTAATAAAGCGTGAGGAACCAATTATTTGTCTCCCGATCAGTTAGTGTTGTGATCAGGATTTTGTTTTAATTTCAAACATGCTGTTGTCTGGACTACTAAATCAAAGTTCTTATCATGAAATTCCTATGAAACTTTTAAAATAAAATGATTTCAGTGCACAGGATGGCATACTAACAATATTACAATAGCTTAAAGCATTTGAATTTGGACGCCTTGGAGATTTTCTCTTTTAACTGGTCTTTTGCAGTAAAGACAACGGTAGTATTTGAAACATGCTGATATCTAGAATATCTAGAATAGGAAAGTTTATTACATACGAGTATGCTGGTCAGTCGAAATCAGGTAAAGAAAAACTGTGTTATTGAAAGGACAGCGTTGATATACTTTTCCTTTTCATACCATTGCACAATTTTACGGATAGATCGGCCACAGTTTAGCCGAATCGTCATAAAAGACTTAAACTTAGTAAAAGAGCATAAATACGTTTGGTTTCAGTATCAAAGGAATTCAATAAGTAGAAGACGAAGAGTAAACAAAATTTCAACAAATCGTTATCAGCCTGTATAATCAACCCAATAAGGAAAATGGGGCAGTCATTTTGAATGATCCTTTGTCATTTACATAAAAGAATGTACAATTCTCTTCCAAATACATTTATGGAATGACAACTCAACCAATCCTACAATTTCGTTGAATTGCCAATTGATTGACAATCTATTTCCAATTGGGGCCCCTTATCTACGAAATTCATTCCCAAATACTTCCTTAAACAAATAACTTATAAAATATTCAATCTGTATGCACTCCTTGATAGTCCACATCAAATATTAACAATAATAACATCCATGTTTGACCAATTGGACATCTAAACAGTATAGGGTATTCGTTTGGGATCCTTTAAGATTTATCTTTTGTTATTCCTTCGGTCAATATTGAGTAAAAGTGAACACCTACCCCCCATACAGCTACGCATGCTGGCCACAAATGAAAGAATATATGTGTAAACCCAAAAAAGTATGATACAATCGTTACTTAAACATTTTGGAAGAAGATACATTATACTCGTATAATACGTGTATGAGGACAGCCCTGACAAAGGTATTCGTATACCTACAGACCGAAGGCTTTGTCTTACGCATTTCGAAATTTCTTGGGGCGGAAAATTTGATGATTTCTTCATTTTCTCTTGGACATCGTCGTTTTCGAGGTACATACATACATATATAATAATAACTGATTCATGTATCTAAAGCACACGCATCTACACCTACACCTCGCCAAAGTATAAGGTCCACCAGCAATAAAATTGTAATAAAACCTGTAGCGCCCTGGACCAAGACCAGGATCACAACCACAGCCACGACTTTAGCCACGACCCTGGCCACGACCCTGATGACGACCATGAAGACCGGTAGGACGTTAGAAATGTTCGTATGGCATGTGAACTTGGCATAGAATCATTGGTACGTTAATAATTGATGCTATCACGTTTCATGAACTGTATCGTCATTTTGCTGTCGTCATCCGGGCTGTCGTTCTCTACGTATTCACCATACAACACATAGTTATATAAATATAAAGAAAATCCACCAAGGTTATGTATAAAACCAGCTTCTTGGCTCTTCATCCAATAAAATCGCAATGTCAGGTGATAATCGTGAAAACCGGACATCTTTAAGGCAGTGGTTAGGGGTGAAAATCAATTTCTTTACCCCTACGATTCAAACTGTGACGTGGTTGCATATCGGATAAAGAAACTTCAAACGCTTTTATGCGCTTCAATAAATGCCAAATTTAATCCAAGCTGAAGAGGCTACGTCTCCTTTTTAGAGGCCATCATTTGGCAAAGCCAATAATAACTCTAAGGAAGTGAGTAACATCAAAGTGGATTATGTTTTGACTTGGGGAATCAAACCAAATCGTTTATAAGACGATTGAATGGCTAAGCATGAGTACTAAAGATCAACGAAGACGACACAAAATTAGTTTTGAAAAAGAAAAATAGTCTCCGGAATTCAACACGTGGCAATACTATACTCGTATAACTGGATTGTTGGACTTGCGAGTATTTGGAATGCAATATAGATTTGAATCGAAAGAAATACTTGAAATAGTTCGACATTTTGTAAATAAATTTATTTTCATTTGAACGTCTTGAAATGAGAGCTACGAGTTCAATAAAAATAAAACGAATTTAACTTAATATGTGTTTGACTTAGTGAGTGACCTCTTTAATTGAAACAGTGACTGAGGCCTGACTGTAGACTAAATACTTGTTTTTATGTTTAAAGTAAATCATTTAGAAAGTTTTTCCCTAATAGGGATTGCTTATGGGTCTTCACATCGTGTGAATTTAGAATGCAGATAAAATATTTCCAAGAAAGCCTGTCAATTAAAACATCTTTATCTTTTGACAATTTCCTGCAAAGGTGATGGATGAGAGAGTATACTTCTTAGCACATCTAAACTTTCAACATTTTTCTTTGCAGATCAAACAGACTTGAAGATTCGCCTGGTTTCTTTGTTCCGAACTTTAATTATTACTTTCGAAAGGCTGAAAGCTAAGTCACAGAATGAAACCTTGTTTTGCACTAGCGTTGATACTAATTTCATTGCTGGAGCATCTTTGTCAGCGCTATATTCGTGCAATAAGTTCTCGAGAAACACGTTGACTGGGAGCTCTAAAATGCTCCTGTGAGTAAGGAATGAAGAAGAAATCCACGGGATACCTTATTGCTTCCTTACTTACCTAACCAACTTATTCGGTTAGAGAACGGATACGGCTTTTTCCATTCTTCACAGTCTAGCACATAGTTGTTACGAAAAATTTGCAGAGTGGCTACCTCGGGACTGTACGAAAGCTGGCGAAGTTGTGTAATGTAGAGTTTTCAAAAACTGTAGCAAAAGGTTCGTTGCTGGCAATACACTTGTATCAAAAGACTTTTTGGATTATTTAACATACAATCGAATGCAGAACTGATACTGCATGGGTAAACAAATACCTATACATGCTGCATACATACGAGCTTACACTGTCCGTAGTAAGTTGCGGTGGCTAGGAGGGTTGCGCGAGTAAGTCATTTTTTGCACTAGTACAACACTCAAGTCGTTGCAACTTAAGGTGCAAAATTCAGAGGGCAGGGCGAATAGTTTCGGGATATATCTCGCACCATATTATATGATTTTTTCTGCTGTATTAAGGCTTTGATGTCTATAGAGAGATAGTGATGTACCGAGCTAAATTCATCTGTTTTTTTTCTAGAAAATGATGCAATGTGGCGAATTAATCGGTTACCAATTTACAAGAATGAGAGCTACGGCTGAGATGACTAATTTCTGGGAGCAAACGGCTTTAGACTTTCACACGATACTCTGGAAAATATTAGCAACATTCAGCAGGGATATGATAACTATGTATATAGACACAGGACATGGTGCATACTCCACCACCAGCTTTATAAAAACACTGATGCTTAGCGGTCGAAGGAAGCGAATTTGTTGCTTAGCAGTTAATGTGGGGCTACGCTGACTTCATTTATATATGATGGGTGGCGGCAGAGTTATTTCTTAGAGTTGAGTAACTCATTACCTTTTCTTTCTAACGTCAATGAACAGCTTGTGGAAGCGTTGGCTTAATGCTTTATCAAGTTCCTGTGGTTCGATCGTCACTATTATAACAAATCAGAGAATATGACTTTAAACTTAACGCCAGCGTCTTAGACTTTTATAAAGTTTCTTGTCTTATTCCTTTCTGGACGTCGTCAAACTGGAATGATTTCTTCATTTTACTCATACGTCTGCTTACTTTATAGTCATACGTATTCCAGACTTAGGTGGTGGTAATCAGTAACATAAGATTTGTTTAGTTTTAGTTACTTTTTGGCGATAGTGAGGCTTTTCGATATGTGGTTAGCAAAGGCATATTACAGGGTTTATTGCTTTAATATTTTTTGTTATCTCTGATTGACACATTTTCTTTATTGACACTGTCTTTTTTCAATAGATAGTCGAGTTTCGGTTTCGGTTGCGAGCAGAGCCGATATTGTCCTCTTAAAACGTCCAATTATTTATGATGTTTGACACCGGATGTTTGCTTTGCACCAATGTAGACGTGGTCAACATTGTTTTTCGTTTGACCCAAAGCAAATTAAATTGTATTGCGCTTTGTTTATAGTGACTATCTAATGCTTATTATCGTAGTACTTTTTATACATACATACATATGTCGCCATGCCGTTGTGGAATTTTGGATCCTCCGCGAAAGATGTGCTTATTACCATTAAGCAGGCTTCTAAAAATATCAATTTTCGGGAATTTAAATAGCTTTGAAGAGGCTTAGTCTTGACAGGAGCAATATCAGGGTACACTAGGACTCAATAGTGTATCAGTTATTAGAAGTTCAGCTTTTAATAATCAATTGATATTGATAGAATCGGAAGTATTGGTGTTTAAAGATAAATAAAAATTTGATCCACTTCCTAATTTGAACTTTGATCCTCTATAAGGATAAATAAAAAAAAGCAACTTTATTTTTAGGGGCCCTTGCTACTTGCGTCAGACTCCTACAAACATTGTTTTCTGAAATACGAGTATTTTCCTAAGCCAGATAAAATAAATCCCCAATCCTCAAAATCAAAGGACTTATGCCGCTCATTGAATCCAACCCAACTAAATAAAATCGATCCGTAAATGTGATGGATTCTCATTTAAGAAACCATTGACACAGAATTGCGACTGGAGTAAGCACAAGACCACCGACGTCATCCTCATCGACAGTGGCCATCGTTCTACTTCAATTATATGAATGTCCTTTTTTAATTTGTTTCTTCCCTTTGTGATGTGACCGAAGGGGTGGACAATTTAGTTAGGGGTTAATCATAATATTTCACTTTTTTTCTCTTACGTTCAGTCTTGGTGGTGCTGAGAAAAAAATAAAACATGAACTGCTGATGGCTACTGCCGACGTTAGTAGGTGCAGTCAACTGCAAAGGATTTCCTTCTTATTGGATTCCTAATCGGAACTGTGGATGAAATAAATAGGGTAAACATGATATACTCGTACACATAAATGGAAACGACTACGCAATATCTACTCATAGTAGGACTAGAACTTGGGTGAGCCAACATGTGTATACTCGTACAGATAGGAGCCACTGCACAAGAACTTTATCTGTACAAGCTTTGCTGCAACATTGCGCTTTCACAAGCCATCCGTCTTAAATCGGGATACGAATACCTGCTGTAAGATGTCGACCTCAACAAGTGAGTCATTATACCAAAGAGCCAGAGTCAATTGTAAAGTTTGTTAAACTTCACTCTACATCGACTGTTTATAGGGTGAAAGTAAGAACTCCTTGTTCTTCAATGAGGATATTCACTGAATAAATCAGAAGTGTACATTTACAAAGCAACAGGTGCCAGAAAAAAGTTTTATTCATATCAAGATTAATAATATGAGTTTCTTTTTATCAGACAAAGTGGGCTGCGAAATGAAAATTAATATTAAAAATGAAATTGGAAAAAGTGTCATCGATATTTAATTTAACAATAATAATTGACTTGCGAGTTATCATAAAGCCTCAAAATCATCTGAAATCCTGGATATACTCAAATAAGAGATTGGTATTTGGAAACTTTCAAACTTTTTTTGAGTGTTTTTGTTGAGTATTTCCTCCAACTTGTGTTATCCGCTGAATCATATGGCGAAGACATTTCATCCCGCTTGACAATTTTTGAAAATCATAGTGTTGATCTAAAGCGAAAAAGATCTCCTAAACCAAATACCTTAGTTTGAATTAAGGAAGGTCAAACATAGGTCAAGTGTGGTCCTTTGTGTTTTCAGGATACCATACTATTAATGAAAATTTCTATATAGATACCTCTTTTGTAAATAAATGGAAGTGAACTGAATTTCCTTCAACCACATTAAGCATTAGCTCTGCGGGACCGCTTCTGCTTGTTTAGTTAAGTAACCTTAAAATTTTTTGCAATTTCCTTAGTAGTATCTCCAAGATATTCCTGTATCCGTAAGTAATAGTACGTTTACACCGACCCGAAATTCAATATTTCGAAGTGCAATTTCGGAATTTCATTTCACCATTTACATTGAACGCAAGACATTTATATGACAGCTGCTGTCTTCCCACTTCCTCCTTGTTTTATTCTTTTTTTTGGAACAGTTAAATTCTTTCAAAGTTGTTTTTGTAAGCGCTATGATGTGCGGTGAATGACGTGCGGAATAATTAAAAAGGTTTGTTCGATTTGACAACCTACTAAATGCGGAGACGAAATGCAGCATTTCGCTGAAATTCAACATTTCGAAATGCTAGAAATTGTATGGAGCATTTCGGCTGAAATGTTGAATTTCGGGTCGGTGTAAACGTACTATAAGATTGGAAATTAGTCAGATTCTATGACTCAAAAGCACTACACGCTGCTGCAAATTTCATAAATAGGACGGTAGGCAGCAGGTGCAAGGTAACGGTTAAGGCATCAGATGGGCATGTCTTTTATGCCGCAGTAGTAACAGCAAAGGTTGCTCTTTGCCTTTTTTTAAACCTTACTTCTAAGTTAGGGCTGAACAGCAACCGACGACGCCGTACGTGAGAATTTGACTTACTACGGTTGTGTAAATTCATGAAGTAACTCTTGATTGCAGTCTCCATTTTTACTGTGTTAAACTTTTAACTAAGCTTTGGATTATGTTAAGCTATTTGGTTCTAATTGAGAGAGACAATATATGGCCATTTAATTTGAAAAGGCTGAAGTACTGTGTAAATTAAAATTTTAACTGGTGAAACTACAGCTCGTGGCATAACTCTAAACAAGTCCCAGGCCCTTTTCTACAACTCATTGCTGAGAGGAACTTTCCTTATGCTAGAATTGCCACATCATCCGAATACAAGACCACTTTTAAATTCACTTCCCTTCACTTACTACTTATTTATGACCATAAAAGTGAAGAAACTACTCCTCTCTGAAGAAGCCTCCTATTCACTGAATTTGTGATGCTACTGTGTCTAAACTATTCAGGTTACCGGTGAAAGCGTTGGTTTATGGTGGTTCTGTGAAGGGTCTTGCGATCTCACATATGTGCCGTCAATGTATTGACCAAGCAACAGATTTATTTCTTGTAAATTTCCCTTTGTCTCTTCTCTTTCTTCAAACCAGATAGTGTTGTACCTGAGCATCTTTCAGTAATTTTTGATCTGATGCGTTATGTGAGCCGACCGCCGTGGTTAGAATAAGATGTTGTTTTGATATATAACACGGGCACTTAAGCCCATGTTGATTAACATTTATTGGCTACCAGAGTTTACATATACGTATAGTTGCAAGTTCAATATTCGTAACGCTCTTTAACTTTACGTATCAATGCAATGCAGTTATGGTAGCATGTTGGTACGATATAAGCAAATGGAAAGTCAATATAATAAATTAACGAAAAAGCACACTTATCTACTCAAGAACTCATCGCCTCTTCTAAGAAACACACCACTAAGAAACACTTTCTTAGAAGACCATAGTGGATTCTCAGATATTTTTTTCTCCTGTCTGGATAAAATGATTGTCCTCTTTATTTTTTTAAAAACTATTCAACCCAGACGTCACGAACTTATATATATTCCGAGCTGCCTACCTCTACGGCCAGACGGTGACCCAAATAAAATGTAAGTGCTAAGGCCTTTTTAAATAATTTTCTTGTTACAAGAATACCAATTTTTACTACAGCCTTTGTTACGCAAATAACAGAGTGAAAGTGTTATTCACTTCTGCACTAACACACATAGACTCGTGTGTCGTTTTGGGATAAACTCCATAAAATCTCAGTAGGTTATGCCATTAAAGTTCTTCGGACTTCAATAGTGTACGGTGTAAGAAAAGTCCTTGAAATGGGTCCAACACATGCAAATTAATTTATATTTTCCATTTCATTAAATAAGAACGATATGAGTACGAGTATTTTTATATTATGCCATTCATGTTGAACGATTAACAGGAACAGTCTAGGATCTCAAGAATAAATTATCATTTTATCTGCATAACCTGCAACATAATATAACATAAAATTCTTTTGCCACAAGATGAAAAATATCTTTTTTTGGGCATAAAAAATCGGTGAAAGATTTAAATTCAAACGGCTTCATTTAAATGAATAATTCACATTCATATTCCCTATCCAGTAACCAGACTTATATGCGTAGTGTTTCTGTATTTCGAATATTTCATTGAAGTACCACTTTGCGTATACCGATGTTGATGTGCCGAAAATTCCCACAAGATAAGAATGCTCTTGCGTCTATTTGTAAAAAATACGAGTAAAAAATCCCCAGAATGTTACTTTCGTTTAAATTCCTTTGTATTACACAATTTGTACATCGTGTATGCAAATTCAATTCTCTGGACGATTTTTGCATACCTTACAAGTCCCAATTGTATCAGCCAGCTTACCTTAACAGGGTTAACAATGATTTTATACAGGAAATGTCGAATGTACGTATAGTATACCAATTGTTCTGGGTATTTAATTGAACTGAACTCGTGAAATGCAGAGTTAGCCATTTCTATGAATTGAAATTGATTTGGGAACACTTAAGTTTGATTACCACTACTTTTAAATGCACATACCAAGATATTTGTGTATAAATTTGAAATCTGTGTTAATGCCAGCCATTAATTAAAGGGATACCTTATGCTTATACAAACAATAGCCGAGTTAAAAAATTACTTCAAATACTAATACTCTGTGTGTATAAGGGTATAAGTTTTTGTTTTTGGCATGTGTTTTTTTACCCATTGATAAAACTTCCGAGTCTCATTCCTGGAGTAACATCCCTCAATTTCCTCGACCTCATGCATCTCATGCTCATTCTTTTCCCCCTGAGAAGCCGGTGTTCGTCTCTCTTCCTCTGCTCATGGAGTTCGTGAGCAGCTCTAGTCCTTCTATGCAACACCGCTTTGTATGTACCTTGCTCAATTTCACTTTACCTTGTCTACGCTTAAAAGGTAGCAGGATTTTAACTAATATTAAGCACTCCTTTTTACCTTTACAGTTCCCACTTGGGGTATGGCATATCAGAGATATACTTGCAAATTTACCGCCAGTTCTTCTTCTTTTTAAGGCGTGCCAATTATTATTCTAGACTTAAACCGATTAATAAAAAGATAATGTAAGCAAAAGCTGTTTTCAAGTTGCTGGTGATTTCAGGTAGATGTTGGTTTGGTATCCATCACTCCATTATGTCGATAAGAGTTCAGCTTCCTAAATATACATTATACTTATTCTGATTAAGCCGCGTGATTTACTGTTCAGTTCAGTATATGTACTTGGTGCCAAAATCAAATCAATTACATTTCTGACTTCCCAATGAAAGTGATCTCCTTTTTACTACTTGTTGTGAAATCTGAGATATATTTAGATGGGCGTCAACTTTCTTCGAGTCAAGGTTGACATTAGAACATTGCCTTTTATCGCTCACAACATAATTAACATGGTTGCCTCTTTAACTAACTGTTGATAAGCTTTCACTTGTCATATCACACAGAGCGCTGCATTTTTCTCATTGCTATGCGAAAAAGAGATCCCAGTTCGCTCCTTCCTAATTCTTTCTGGAGTAGTTGCAATATGCGTCTACAATAGATTCATGTTTGGATTCTACTAAACACAGGGAGATCTTGTCTTAGCTGGCACGTGGAAGTGAATGGAGATCTTAACCATTTTTAAATGCAGGAAGTTAGCTAAAAATAGGGTCAACGGGACAGGTTTATTAGTTCAGCTTCAGTTCCACAGCGGACTTTGGTGTCATTGAGATTCCAAGTTTCATTTTTAATAACCCTAATTCCTGTTTTATCCTATGGCGGTGGCGCGATACTTAGCTCATTGGACTATCACGCAGACAGTCTGGGTTCGATTCCTGGCTGGGCCACCAACAATTTTTCAAATCGCCATCACCCTTTCTGCGGGCAATGGCAAACTCCCGAAAGTAAAATTTCCTACGAAAAAGCTTCTAAGGAGTGCCGTTCGGACTCTGCGATAAACCGTAGGCCCCGCTCAGATGTGACAAAAATGACAACATGAGCAACACAAATGAGTGTGAAGAAGCTAGGCCATGGCCGATACCGGGCTGCCAGCGCCACGGTGTTTTTTTTTTATTGTAATTCCTGTTTTGATAAGAATCATATCTGTATTGGGTGGATTGACGGCCAATGATGATAGATTCACTCCATCTGGTTAGAAACAATGGCATCTCTCAAACTTTTATTGTTTGATTTCAAACTCTTATCCAACCCAAAATATCACAGCTTCTGGTTTTGCTTTGCTGTGAGTTCTTTTTGAATGCGCTTTGAATACAATATCTGAATTGTGTTTATTTCAGACGAATCTGCGTTCGTTTTAGATCAAGTGGAGCTATCTCAAACAGAAAGTATGATTTAAATACTCGGGTTCCAGATAAAAATTAAGCTAGATATACTCGTATGTTTTATTGGCATGCAATTCATTATATGTTTGTCAGTTTTTGGCTATTCCGTTTATGTGATAATTTCTGATATGCTAAGAGAAGGCAAATGTTGTAATCTATCTATTACGAAACCAAAAAACTTTTTTTGTAAAATTCAAATATTGCAGTAATTTGCTATGTAGGGACATGGTACATCGCGAGTATTTGTTAAGTTTTGCTGAAGTTGTTTTGGAAAAAATCAGAGAATAATCTGCTTTTAAGCTTGCATATCAAGTTACATATTTTACTGAATGCTCTTACAGGAAATCGAGGTAAGGTTAATTTATTTAGCCCTCAACTGCATTAATTATTAATTATCCGTGTTAAGCCAAATCTATGTAGTGATAATAAGGCACTTTCATTTAGTTTCACGAATGCAAATCTAACATTTTAAGTACAAGCATACATCAGCTACTCGGAATTTTGATTAGTTTAACTAACAACAACCTGTACCAACTATTGTCATTCGTATTGGTCTAATCTGTTGTCAGTTAATAATGGATAATTTCAAGAGTAAAGTCACAAAAGGGACGTCTTATTATGCATGCCGTATTCACCATTCCTCATTCCCTTAACATATTGAATGTTGTTCCTTGATACAAGGCACAATCAGAAAAGCACTCTTGTTCTATCATTTGTACCATAACCACGATAATCAATAACCCGTAAGACCAAAGGAAGTCCCTGATGATTTTTGTGGTTAGCCCAGGAGAACAGAAAGAGCATAACGCAGGAGAATGTAAATACCCATAGGCCTGTTTATCAGAGAATTTCCAGATAAAAGTCCTAATGTGTTTCACCCGCCGATATAATCGTTGAGGACAAATTTACACTATCCGCTGTGCGAGTGTAATTTGAGATGCAAATGGATGTTTTTTCCATCCTCACTGTGAATAAATTGAGCAAACATTCAAATTAAACATTAAAGAAGCCAGACTCTTAGTCTGTACTCAATGAAACGAAAATATGTTGGGGCGTTTGTGTTTTTGACTTCAGGTGTCATTTGCAAAATATTTAAAGTTGATACTTTATTTGTAAATAGATATTAGAACTACGAAAGCAAATCCTAAATGCGAACAAGAAAGGTAGAATTGAATCAAAGTTTCCTAGGTTATACGATTTTGTCAGGTAGGTGTTAGCTTTCGGAATAAAGGGACATAATAATATTTCGTAAAAATAAGTGAAGTTTATTATTAGTCTCCACCTCCTCTCAATGAAATGATTTTGGTAACTACGGGCATTATGGTTGTATTATTTCAAATTGTTCTCAGTAATCGATACTGTTCCGATTAAAAAGAATATAGTGTCAATATTCAATTCATACAACAAAATGCTTCATAGATAACTTGTCCTTTGCGAAAATGGTTTATGTAAAATATACGATTGTTATCAGATCAATTGTTGTCATCAATTTTTCTAAATAAGTTAACTTAAACGGTCCCTTAGGTGCAATTTCTGTGATTTGATAAGTGTGTTTTTTTAAAGGGCGCTTCTATGATGTGACGTTTTAAATTTATTTCGTAGTACTTAAGATTGAAAATCGGATAGTTAAGATAATAGGGGTAAAATGGCATCGATATATACTTTTTTAAGATAAAAATCTTGGGAAAAAAATTGCCGAATTTAGGTTTAAGAGAAGGTTTTTCTCTGACCTTTGTTGTCGTATATACTTGTAAATGTACATCTATAGGTATTTCTATATTTTGGAAGTTTGGGAAATACTGCCCAGTTGATTTTAAATATGATTTGGTAGTGTGTAGGAAGTAGAATTCTCTTTAAAATATTTATTTCTAAATGGAATGTAAGGTATATATATTGCAAATTTAAAAGTTTAACCTGTTAACCTGTTCGAGTGGTATTTCTACAGGCTCGGAGCTATATGATTCGTTGTAGTTCAAAAAACAGTATGCTCCTATGTATTTCTCTTCGCTGTTTGATACGTAGACGGCTTGCAATCTTACTTTTTCGTGGTTTTCCCGTTGGGACTCCTTTGTGCAATAGTGTACAGTTTTTTGCAATCTGTCGTAGTTCTCACCGGTTCTTTCTAAATTGTCCGAATTTCTTATCGACTGTTCTATATTTCTCAGGCGAGCCGTTCTTTTTCCATTTCGGGCTACCAGATTCCATTGAAGTATGCTTTTCGTAATACAACCATCAAATTTTCGAATTATGTTGACATTCTACTCATCTTTTATGGGAGCTTATGTAGATAATAAGGTGATGTCATATCACATGGAGCGCTGCATTTCTGTCATCGCTATACGATATATAGTATTAAAGTTCGCTCCTCCCGGACGCTTTTCTGCAGTAGTTTCAATATGTGTCTTCAATACATTTCTGCATGCCGAAATTCTATTTCTGTACGATTACCTAATGTGGCGGTGAAGTAGCACCAAATCACTTTCAGCAAAACAATTGCTTAAATTACTTAAAACATTTTAAATTTTAACGCATCAGGGCTCTCGCAAGCAGTTTCGACCACAAAGGGCTAAGCAAATACTAGGTCTCGAACTTGATTGTAACCCCATTTGATTCTTGTGCTCTTAAAATATTTCTGAAAATGGGTTGTATGTTCTCCTTACCATATCAGTATATGCCTTAGATAGGCATTGATAAATGTATTTCCCTTTATTTTTTTTTACCTTATGGTTAAGTTTTCCATTGTCTGGAGATAAATCGGGAAAGATAATCGGCAGAGAAATATCCTAACGCGAGTATAACAGCATAGAATCAGAGAAACTCCTCCGCTGTACAGTAGATATTTATGTCAATAAAGCTTAACATGATCAACAAGTGTTTTGCAAAACATTATCTGGAGTATTTGCCTAAGCGTTTCTAACAATTTTCTGGTCTCATATTTTTGTTTTACGTACAGCCACATATTAGTGTTCTAATGAACAGAATCGTCAAAGAAGTCTTAAATCTGTTTCGGATCCAGATGTTCTTCTAGAACATCATCATATATGGCATGTTAATTGGATCTGATCTCCCAAGTTGGAAGAATTCCACACACATTACGAATACTTTTTCTCGTCAAATACAAACTTCATTTTTTTAATAATTGAGTGCAGTTTTGCAGAGCTTCGAGTGCAAACAATGCAAACTGTTACCTTACTTTGCTTTCACTTGTTACTTATGGCTACTTGGTTGTACTCGGTGCGATGTCACAATTTGTAAAATTGAATTAACTATAAAATAGAGATAGTGAAGCCTTTATTTCCTGGAAAATAAATCTTATAAAAATTCTAAAGCATTCCGCTTTCTTCACATTTAAGGTATCATTGGGCTAACTAAGTTCTAGAACTAGAACTATTTGTCCTGAAATATTTTTAGATCATCCCATCCTTACATCTATCACATTTTGCTATGTTCGTGACATATTTTCCTTACGTCGCGAGTAATAACCTGCTATTGCTCAATCGCGCCAAAGATCCCATCCTGACTGAACATTGACATACAGTAGATGGTAGTGAAATATTGACCAGAAGTCATTGTGCAGTATATCAATTAACCGATTTATTGTAACTATATTACAGGGCAACGTTTCTTCATACCGCTAATACGCAAAATTTTCAATGTATAAGGTTGAGAATTACGAGTTCACTTCATCTAACTAGGTCATTAACTTTGTTTGCAATTTAGATTTATAATTAGAATTTTGGTATCATCCCATTCTCAAAGCGATATGTGAAGAATTTTAGCTTGAATATCTTGTAAGTTATACATATACTCGTATATAACTTTCTCAAATATTTTAAGTGTTCTGAACTTCTTTACTTGTAGTATCGACCTTGACTGTAAATAAAGCGATCGCCGATTGTTATTACAAGATTATAGGCACACGAGTACAACTTCACGACTACATAATACCGGAAGCACAAGCTATAAATACAAAAGCCAATCTTTTGTAATCAAGACTCACAAGTATTCGAAAACGAAAACGAGTACTTGTAAGTTTGTAATGAAAGAAATCCATCTCTTATGCATCCTTCTTCAACACTTAAATTGATTTTCAACTTACGCAACAGGAGTCCCTTTGTTCGTCGAGTACCCCTTCCTATAGACGAGTTACGAAAACTTCCCAAACCTTTGAATCGATATTGGTACAAGAATTTGTATAGTTGTTTGTGTTTCTGTTTAAGTGTTACGAGTATATGGCCAACATTGTGTGCGTTAAATGAAACAGTTCTGTAATCGTTCCGAATATACATATTTGGGGAAAGGTGCGAGTTACCCATATTCGAGCCGTGCTATTCGTGTATAGATACATAGATACAAATAAACTTATCACAAGTCCAATTTTGAAATGTTGATGGGGTCATTTTGCGCCAGAAAACATTTTGTTCACGCCCGTCAACAATGGACTAAGTGTTGATTAACTTAACAGCGAATTTATTAATTAAGTAATTGTGTGCCTCTGTCATTTGCCAGGATGCTTTCAATTTGAACATCTAAGGGTTCCTTGTGTTGTTATTTCATTTGCTAATTTATCTGTAACATAAAGCATCATTTCCAGTGATTAAACTTTGCACTTTGTGCTCTGTGTTCGGTGTTCGATGTTCTGACTCATAGTTTGTGACATCCTTTTATGTTAAGGTCGTCGCATGCAAATTATGAATCCTTTTAGCTTTTTACCAATTTTTTTTGTAGCATACCTACGGACGGAGTATTCTCAGCCATATATCCACGTCTGTGAAGAGTAGCTGTACCCAGAGTGCCGTCGAATATAGTGATATCAATATTATCCCACAATGGATTAAATGCGAATATGAATATGAATACCCACGTGATCGGGTAAAATTTTATTAAAAATTCTACCGAATGAAGAGTAAGAAAGGGTGAATTGGAATTGTCTGGATTTAATACAAATATTTCTGAAAAGTATTGACAAAGGTATTTCGGGATATACTTACGGAAATCCTTATTTGCTGAGAAAGTGTTATCGGAATGCAATCGTATTCGTATATTCGTTTGCTCAAGTGGTGCCCGACGATTATCCCAACTATGAATGAGTGAAATTTTATGATAACACGGATACTTTTAACCTTAAAATTTGTTGAAATTTTTATAGGACAGAATTTATAAATTGATAAACGGATTGTGTCTATTTTTTATCCTCAGTAATAAAGTCCTTCATGTGCCTTTATAATCGCACATAATTTATGGATTTGACTTTTTGCATTTCAGACGTGATTTTTTCATTTGCAATGTGTCTTTAATAAGGAATAAGTTTTGGATTATCCGACGTTTGGAATTTAAAATAATTCTGAATTTAATTACATTTATAGCAAGTTGTATTTGCAAACCTATTTCGTAGTGGTCATGGTGAGAACAAAGCTTTTAGTGCTTGTTAAAGTGACATTGGAGCTCCCAGTAAATTTGTAAATAATTCTCTCAGCACCTGTGCTTATTCTGCATGCCACATAGGATGAGGTTTTCTTATAATGCCTTGATGCTCTGATAAGAAAATAAATATACTATATAAAGAACTAGAGCGCTGATGTCGCTCTTTACGTCTTTGGTTTACAGTCAGTTGCTTTGTTTGGTAGTGCTAATGGAGTCCTAACAAATCGGTTGTCGACTGTGAGTTTCTATTATAGGTGAAGACTTTTCTCCTCATCGAGGGCGAGTTCCACAATGTTACTTGATAATCATCGATCTCTTTAATATCCGACGATATTTGACGACGGTCAAAACAGATAGCATCGAAGCAACTTTGGTAGACGATATGCATAGAGAATCTAAACGGGGCCCTTTTATCACTTATCTGACTGCGCGTGGTGGATTTATGTATTCATTGCATAATAATGAAGTTGTCCTACCGCAGAACTCTTCGAATTATTATTTGATGAACGAAGATGTTTCTCGTAACCAACAAAAGATCACGCTTCACTCTCAAGATACAAATCTACGTAAACACAATTCTTTAGTACGGTTTCGCATATATGTATAATTGGAAATTTCACATCGAAGGAAGTATTAAAATCAAGGGTATCTTTGTAAAAAAGTTTAAAGCCGGCTGTAGCATGAACATAGTAATAAGGTTATACAGTGTATGCAACCGATCCTTACTCTTTCGTAAAGGACTTTTTAATCCGAACTCTGACTCCGAGTAAATCAGCGTAACACTTACGATGACTTAATATTGCCACAGATCGGCAGTTTTTCGATTATAGAAGGAGGTCGGTCATCACTTAAACTACAGGATCCCATAGCATGATTCTTTCATGGAATTCAGAGTTCAAAACAGAAAATAAATAACGCAACAAACAAATCGCCACCGAGGAGTAAAGGTCCTTCCAAATCGATGGTTTTAATATATTCATAATCGCACCAGTTGGAGTTCGGTGTGAAAATCTTTAAGTTACTCACCCATTTTGGAAAAAGGTGGGTACAGTGTATTCTGTTAAGAAACATCTTTCATTCCAGCTGCAAGAGTTATTATATAAAATAATATCACCAGAATTTCTGAGGACCCCTTTAAAACTCAGAACTCTGCGAAAATCAGATCAAAATCAAAAATCGCTTGAATGTGGTATTGAGTAAGAGTAGATCATGTTGAGCATCAAATAGTTGAGCCGAAAGCCCGCTAAGCCCATCTTTCCGCTGTTTATGTCAATATCCGCTGCATATGCAAGTAACTGAATAGACTTTTGGAAGATAGTTCCTCTGGACTCGACTTCTGTGTTTCAACTCTTTTCTGTCGAAGTAAATAATACGGTCAACTGAAATTTTTAAGCGATTATAAGGAAACTGTGGTCCCTAAGGGTAACAAGAGGGAATATTAATTCTAAGCTTCAAAATTGTAGTATATAGTATATTAAGCCTGCAGAAATGTTTTTTTCATATTTTGTGCATCTATAATTTTGCTATATGATCTCCTTCTTTTCAACTGCTTATCAGTACGGGATTTGTTACTGTGATGTGGTCGTTTTATCTTCTTATAAGACATCCTCATTGTAATGTCTTTCTTCTTATTATATAATTTTTCACAGAATGAAGAGTATTAAACCAGAAGCCAGCTTATTGTAATTTTTTAGATTAGAGAAGAAGAAGATTGAGAAAAACGAAATAAAACTAGCTGGATGGCTAAAACATCTACACTAGACGTGTTAAATACTAATACGACTAAAAATTGAGGCAATTGACATAATAATACCCGAAAAGTTGTAAAGAGATCTAAAAGCTTGTAAAAAACTAAGCCTTACGTCTGAAATGGCATTTATCACACTGACAAAACCCTCCTTATCAGTGCTAGCTCAGTTTGCGTAGTAACATGTCTTTTGGTAGTTTAAAAGCATGCCTTACTGAAAGAGGGAACCAAAGACTCCAAAAGTCAAAGTAAAATAATTGCAATTGATAGATTAAAAACAGGTACTTGGTACTCACAAAATAAATTTTTGTGTTTCCCTGGGCTCCAATATATTCGTTATTCTTGTTCTTATTTTCGAAAATGATCTCAATTCTCATTTGAACTGTTTAGATGAGAAATAGTGGATTTAAGTGGACTTAAGGAATTTAAGTAGTCTTTTTCAAATCTACGTACAAATATATGGGAACATGCACTTGGTGCATAATCATGGGGTTTTTTATACCGTTGTGGTGATATTGTTAAATGCTTTCAAAAAGAGGTCAAAGGAAAAAGTTTTACTCACTAGTTTTGAACTTGTAGAGATTTTTCCAGGATCTACTGAAGTTTTAGCATTTATTCTATGGTAAACATACCTTTACTGTGGTGAGCTTAAGAAACTTTATGAATTTGACTTATAATTGTATTCAATATGTACGTACAGTGAAAACAAATACGTGCCCTTGGACAAAGGGCTTGGGATATTGAAACATTGGAAACTGATAGTACACATGGCTGGAATCTTATTTAAACCAGATTTTCTAATTTTCTTAAGAGTTTTGTAAAGCTTGCGTTACAGACTCATAACTGTATGTCCAATTGTTGTTTTAAGCTCCACAGAGATTGACCAGTAATATTTGTTGACAAGGAGACATGTCGACTTGTTGACAACCGAGCTCTATAAAATCACATTTGAGTTCACATTTGATATTAGTGCAACCACTTGAACATAAGTTTCACAATTAATCTAGTAGAGTAATCCTTGAATTTGCGTAGTGCTAATTCAATTTGTTTCAATTGGCAATCGAGACTGTATATGCATACTGTCTTTATGTTTACAATCAATTATAAAGTGCCAAAGTACACAGTCATTTAACATTTCAATAAAAGAATTTTTCGAGTGGGTGTACAACTGCACATCATGCAAAATTAATGAGAAAGCCGGTTGGGTTATGTCCTGGAATAGAGTTTGTCGACTCGTATGTACGAGTACTTTGCTTCATTTAAGGAATAAAATTGAAATGAAATAGTCTTTTATAAAACAAGCCATTAGGACTCTGGGGTTTAACTTCATTTAACATAAGGTGTTATTTGTGATATTAGTCTTATTCGTATAACATATGAATAGGCAAAATTGTCTAGGAGTAGCAATACTGCAACTAAAAATTACTTGGTAATGTTTGACACCAGACGCTTTAACTGCGAGTGTTTTCCCTAATTTCCCCTTCAAAATTCTGCACCACTGCTTTCAACCAGTGACGATGTTGAGGTCAGTGGAAGAAATAGTACTAGTTTTCCAAGGCGACAAATAAAATTATAATTTCAAGATTCAGGGATAAATTCCACAAGAATTCGTATACAACTGCCTGGCCAACACGAAGTAGGGATAGAATGGTACAAACTCAAGTCCAACAAATCCGCAGGTGGAAAATAATACTACTAAACAACGTATATAAAATCCTTGCTGTCATATTAGATAAACATCTTAAAACGACCAAATGAACCTAATAAATAAATATTAGTACAATTTAGGACCTCATTAACTTAGCCTTAGCCAAATCTTTGAGAAATCATAAAGAAGAATAGAAAAAAGAATCAAATCAATACACGTAATACTGCTTATGACAGTCTACGAGTATATGAACGAAATACACAGAGTCATGTTTACATTTAACATTCCTCCTAAATTCATTTGGTTTTGCAAGATGCAAATAAAGAACCCCTACTCGAAAGGTACATTATCGAATCGTTTTGTATTACAAAGGTCTTAGACAAGAGTATTTCTATTGCCTTCGAAAATGATGAACAGCAAAACTCTATCTGGAGTAACAAAGAAAATATGATGTAAAAGATCCAAATCACCCCTACATCTTTTTTCAGCGCTAGTGCTTCATACTCTCCAAGTAAACTAATGCAGAGGAAAGGGTACAAAGAAGAACTGGCTGTATAACGGTAAGATGTACGAGTAGAACTCACTGACTTCAGTTCTCCTCATATTAATTCCAGTAGCATAACACATTACCACGATTTTACCTTTAGTGGCCCTCACTTGAAAGTGTCCTCCTAAGTATAAATTGGAATGCAAAACTAGAACCATAAAGCAAGAATTAAAGGCGGTTAAAGAGATGTATAGTCATATGTTTGTAGTAGTAGTATCGGTGTCGATTTTAGGCTGTAGTAAAAAAAAGTAAAATAGTTGTTCCTTAGCTTGGGAATTTTGTTTACTTAAATCTCGCAGAAGAGCTGTATTTACATATGTGATGTAATATTGGAGGTATTAAATATCTCAAATCAAAACGGTGTTTCTATGGTAGCTTAGAGGCCATGGTTTCGTAGAGTTCGAAAGCTATAATGAAGTTAAAAATCTATCTGAGGTAGATGCTCCTAAGCCCTCTAACGTTCCATTGCATAATCATTGATAACAAACGAGAGGACTACATTTCAAGTACCTACATACGTCTCTGCCTATTGCATGACTGTTTTCGGATGGTTTCCAAATCGTATTAATGAAACCAAGGTGAGGCATTAATGAAAATGGATTTAAAGTGAAATGCCAGCTTCTCATGCGAGAGTGATATGTTTCGTATACGGCCTAACACCTTAGACATCAAAAAGAAATCAACTGACACCCTCATTTGTAAATCACAGGCAAGCACCCATATACATATCCATATATGTGTGTATGTCACAATTTAAGAATTATATTGCTAAAAAGAAAATAAAAGTCTACCACAAAGGTAATCTAGACACATATCAATTACACTTAAATTGATTTTAAAGATAAAAGACCTCCAATTCAGAGTGTATCCACCCCCATAGCTCAGGCTTGCTGCTGCACTTCTCCCTTCAACCTACAAACTCCAATCCAGGTGTTTAGTTATCTCTGGGGAGTACTCTTAAAGTCCACGTAGATTTTTCAGATTAATATCAGCAATTTATTTGTATGCTTTTGCTTTCACGGATACTTAAATTATATTATGCTAATTTCAGCAACTCATGTATCCTTAATATTAATGCGGTTATTTAATTGAAGTGGATAATAACAACTTTTTCCTTAGTGTGTATCTGTATGTGGATGTGTATATATTCTTTTAAAAGTTTTCATCTCTTCTGTATTGTCTATTTTCAGGATGATGCCAACAAAAATTATGTGCTCTCTGGCAGTTGGAGTTATTATCAGCTTAATCTTGATGTCGGCGACAGAGGCTGCACCAATGCCCAGGTAGTTGTATTTAAAGGCGACCTTTTCCAATAATTATTGTCATAAAATAATTAATTTTTCAGTAATGAAAATCATGAGAATGAATAAGTAATTCCACCTGAGAGATGTGCTTATTCAATTACTTTTACCACACCCTGGTGGTTTAATTTTTTATTTTTAAAGTTAAACAAATGTTTTTAAAGGCTTTAGTGCCGTTATTGTGAATTGTATAATACAATATTTTGAAGACCTATGATCAATAGAATTTAATTGAAATCCCTTACTTAGTACATCTCTCTGAATCCTATTTTAAAATACCTGAAGGAATATATTCAAATTTATTATTCAAGCGAAAACCATGTACGATTTTTTCAATACAAAACTGAAGTTCGAAAAGTTCTCCGCAAAAACGAAATGTAACTTTTTAGAACCACGAAAGAACTCATTAAAAGAAGAAGAAAGATTATTATTTATTCTGCTTTTATGACGAGTTTTTGCTAATTTTTTTTCGTGGTTGACTTTAAAAGATTTATTTTTTTATTTAGAACCTCAAAATTTAATTTCAATTCAAGAGTAGATGTCGTATAAAATAAAGTCAGGTATCCTACAGTTAGCAATTATACTTACATTTTAGCAACGTTTGAGTTTACGAGTTTAAGTGTTACTATGAAGGAGAATGTTTTCCTGGTACAGATAAAATATTTTTTTGTACGTCTCTGATCCATCTTTGGCCAAATGTGCCTGGTTAAAATTGATGACATTCAGTTGAATTTTGTTCGCAGAATACATATATCAATGAATGGATTTATAACAAATGTGCATTTTTTCTTTTTGGCTACTTCGTTGGAATAAGCCGAACAATTTGAATTTCTCTCAAAATTTTCACAAACAAATTCAAATATTTCTTATCTGCATCGCTATCGATGTAACTAAGGGTATTTTTCACAGATACTACTAGTTTAGAGTTAGTCGTATGTGGGTGGATTTTGGGTGGTGGAATAACAATGCTTATTTAGTTCTGCGAACGAAGTCAATATGTTGACTGAATTGAACCGGAGACTGGTGCTTGACAAAGAAACTTAGATGTAAACGATGAATTAGTATGTGTAGTGCGATATTGGAGCATATCTCAGAGAACCGCTAATTAAAGGTTAATAATGCTCACTGTATTTCTACCCCACCATACACTGAATCGAACAGGAGAGCCAATGAGTAATTTCCCTAAAGCGCTTTATCGTACCTAATTAATTTTGTTTAAACTATACCAACTGTCCTATCTCAATGAATGTTTGAAACATTCATCGTCAAGTGCGTTGACTTTGCCCAAGAACAACATCTTTCTTTTACTATGACGTTCTTTGTGCTACCTCCTTGGTTTGTAGCACAAAAGTATTGGTGCTGTTTCTAAAATTAACTTTTTCATGACTTTTTTTTTCCTATACCGTACTACTGCAATGATAGAGAAGGTGTGTACGGTGTATGCAAGCCGTTTAAAGCTATCACATGTTAGTAATCACCCTGAGGCCCGACTAAGTCTTCTATAAATAAGTATACACATAAACTCGGAAGAGAAGAAATTTAATTTTGGATATTCAAAGATTTTAGTTCCATATTCCATAGAATAATGTTTTTGACGCATTGATTTGCCTAAAAACTGTTTGAAGCACATTAGGCCAGATGATTTCATCCGGTATAAATTATAGTAGGAAGACTAATTAACCTTTATCCCACGTCTACGTACTGAACCAAAAAACACATCATCAAATTGAAGAGGATTTCTTTCCGAGAAGAACTCGTAGATACTTTCAAATTTATAGAAATCTGAGACATGAATGTTTAAAGTAAGACCAATGTGAAAATTTATGGCGCATAAATTTATCGGTCATCAGGTAACAATTTATTTGATTTGGCTTTTAACAGAATTCCGGTTCCTAAGGCTTTGCCTACAATTATTTGTGATTTCTTAAACTTTTCAAAAAGGTGATGCCATTAATAGCAATAATGGCAATAACGACGATGACACCGATGATGTTGATGATACCGATAATGGCGATTATATATAATAACAACGCTTTCTGTTCTAAGTTAGGAGGCATGTTGACCTACCTCTAATATTCTAAGCTCCTTCTTCTGAAAATGATAAGAATTACGTGTTAAGCTTATCTGTCATTTTAACAAAAGCAACTTCGCAACAAGTTCGAATAGTAAAGATACAACCCTGCAATAAGACGCTGTTTGCTTTAATATGATTCCTCTGCAGTTTTACAAACCTTAAGATTGGTAACAGCACTAATTGAAGTTTCGGAGGTGGTGTCAATAAACAAATACCTGAATTTTTAGTCTTATTTTCTATTATTTAATAGAACTGACATCTTAGCTGCTCAAAAAATGACAGATATCAACCAATCAATCGTTAGGTGAAACCAGATTGTACAAGCTTAGCAGGACAATTTACAGACTTACAACTTATTTATTAATGTTAATATATGTCTTAGATTGTTTTTCGTCAGAGCCCTTACTTAAGAAGAAATTTTAAAAAAACGAAAGAAAACGATTGTTATTGTTGTTAAAAAAGCATCATCATTTATGTAATCCAGCCAACTTTGTTGTAATTAATTGTACCCCTAAAGGAAGTGTCAAGCCGACAAGAATAAAATGACAATGATTGGGTCTGCATTTGTAAACAACGACGTACTTGTAATAGATTTTATACATCCTCATAACTTGTCCATTTTTATAAAAATATTTTAATTCATTAATTAAAGTTTCCTCAAGTAAGAGCTTTTTTCTTTTATTTGGAAAAATTCTTGTAAACTTTCAATAAGTAGAGGTGATTTCCAAGGATAACAAAATTGACAGATACAACTCGGAACAGAAGAAAATAAAGCTGTCAAACTTTCAAATAAATTAATTCTTTTGTGACTTTTCTGATGATTTATGTATGCGGTTAGAGATTATGCATTTTTATTGCGAGACTTGATAACTTCTCCATGAAGTTTTATTAAAAAAAGGTACGTATTGAGAAAAACGAATTGCCTCAAAGCCTATCGATTTTAATTTTCCTCTAACAGTATAACTAGAAGAAATATGTTTTTTTTTTGTTAAACCTTTTACGGATACATATACATATGTATTTATGTAGGTGTAAAAGGAGAAAAAGGACACTTTTCGTGAATAAATTATTAGTTTCATCTTTAGGACCTTTGGTTATACCTATATACATATGCCTTAGTTTCAGTTTACTACTTGTATCAGTCAGTGGAATATTTGTAGTATTGAATATTAATTTTAAGGTTTAGGGGAGCAGATTAAAATTGCGATTGTGGTATAATTTTGGCAAAATAAAAGCACAGGCGCATGATTTCTAATACAGCAGATATTTTATATATTAAACGTTCCAACAAGTAATAAGTTAAAGTATTGCATTTTATATGGCTGTAGGATTGTAAGCAATTTGTCTTTCTATGCCTTCTTTTAGCTTTTCACAGTTTTTAACTCTTTCACGACCATAAGCTTATGCATAGAAAAAAGGTTTCGACAGAACAATAACAATTAATGCCGTGGGTTTTGTAGATATTAAGGGGACAAATGTGTCCCTATGGTCGCTAAGAGTTAATTTTTGCTCAACTTTGGTTTACCAATGATGACAATATTTTTGTGTATTTATTGATGAAAAATATTAGATATACACTATTTCACTTTATTTAGTTATGGTACTCAGCGAAGCAATTCCTGTCATTAGTGTAGCAAAGGTGAACTTTACATATCACACACGTGTTGTTTGTGCGATTTTCCTTCTTGTTCTTGGCACAGCTTACGCACCTCTTCCTAATATTTGATTTTTCCATAGGATGTAAAGGTAATTATCGTTTCACAGATGTGCGTACTGTACTTGTTTTTGTAGTGGAAATGCCTCATTGCCTAGTGGTAAAAACCATTTATCAAACTTCGAGCTACGACTTGTCGGAACTGCAAGTTGGACAACACATGTCCTTCCATTTGTTTTTGATCATGAAGCTTAGTGTAAACGGTAAATGCGTTATTCACTGATATAACAAATAGATCAAAAAATAGTCAAAGATACGAGTAGTACTTTGTTTTTGATCTCCGATCTACGTCATAGCACACTTTAAGTTGATCCATAAGATCTACTCTCCCATATTTTTATTATAATGTGATACAATTTAAGGGCATATCACATCAATTTTGTCTGCTTAACCAGCTATGCGGAGTTCTACAGTACCTGTTTCGATAGGGGACAAAAAGTTGGTCAACAAATGCACCGCTTTGTTATCCATCCATTTTACATATCTTATGCCTTTGAAACTTGTGGTGTAAATGTGTCCACGCTTCATTTTTTATTAACTGATGCAGTTTTCGGAAGATGTTTGCTGTTAGCTCGAACAGTTCCACACATCTTGGTATTCTGATCAATCAGTTTATGTTGCAACAAGGATTCACCTAGTTCAAACTGAGTCCCGGAAGCTGAGTCCTGGAAGCTCGTTTGCTTGTATAAAAATTGGATTCAAACACGTAACCGCTCGCTGTATCACATCCGCACCATAATTTGAAACCCCATTTAATGGGCTTATTTTTTATGTATTGTATTTAGTATTATTGAGGGCATTTCGGAAAGAAACATTCAAATGATCCATTACTGGCCGAATTTTGTATGCTCTACCATGATAACGGCTATTTGGGTTTCTTACTTCTTTGTTATTACAGAAATGTAAGTTCCTGCGTATTCCTTCGAATCGATCCCTTGGCATAACGTTTGATACTCGTATCAAAGGTATCGCCATGTCTGGTTCTGTAGACCAGTAATCTCTCAATGAGGGCAAGATATGATAGCCCATAACCAAATTCATACCAAGAAATACTTTCGTTTCTTCGACTTCAATAGTGAATTCCTGCCCATTTTGATGAGCGTATCGTACTGACTTTGATACTGTATTTTGAACTAAAACATCAAAATTAGTTGTTGAACAAAAGGTGTTGAAAGGATTCAATATATCGGCTCTAACTTATTGGCAGATTTGCACCTTTCCGAATTCGTATTCCACATTCTGAAAAATATTTGGGATGTATGTTCTCTGGCTCCACTTGAATACCAATTGATTACTATTACCGGCGGCTTGATCGGCCACGGGTTCTCAAGTGTCGTATCAGGTCATCGTCCTGTGTCAGAAGCTTTTGGTATTCTTCGTCAAGCTGTAAATCTTCATCGTCACTATTGTCACCCATCAAAATGTGTTGGATTTAATTATCTTGCAACACAAAGACTCTACGTCCCTTACGAAACATAATCTGCAACAATGTGAATAAAAAATTAAGGTATTTGATAAAATCGTTAGAAGTAAAGTATTCTTCATAAATAGTTTCTCTCACCGGCCACCGATGTCCCTTTGTTGCAATGACATATCTTTGTTGGCGACTTAAATATTGATTCCATAACCACATATCTATACAATAAAAATGTACTTACCAGGCAACGAATGTATCACACTTTGAAAAGTTAAAAACCGCTTTTACACTTATAAATATTTTTTCCAAATTCGATCTGTTCCTGAACCTTGGTACTGTCACTTTCAAATAAACATAGCCATTAGACAACGAACGGAATTACTTATGTGGTGTTACCAGCTGGAAAAATTAAATTATAGGTTTAGAAAATAATAAATAACAAAATGACATACATCGGCTTGGTGATTATTTAGTTTTTAGTAGATGTAAGCTTGGGACGCATGTGTCTTCGTGGTCGTCAAAGGGTTAAAATGACATGTTCAATATTTTATTCAGATCAGTAGAATTTTTATATAAACCAGCATTTAAAATTATGTTTGCCTCATGAGATTCTTTAATGGATTTTTATTATTAACAAATGAGCGAATTTAATTTGTTTGTGGCAGATTTATCTGCACTCACTGTATGGTCCAAGATTAAATTTAATAATGCCTATTGACTGATGTAGAATATCTGTCAATTACACCGGTGTTTAGATTCTTTCTATACATTGTATAATAGTTATTCCAACATGACCGCTTAATATGACCCTGTCAATTAAGTCGACATATTTTATCATTTCGGACTTTACTTGCACCCTAGTTGAATCGCCTCTTTTAAAATTTTTTTTGTGCCAAACCGATGTTTTTATTTATAGAATTTCGAATACAAAGTCATTCATAAAGAGGCCGGTATCTTTTCTGATGTATCAAAATTTCTCTTGTCAATTATGATATTTTATTTTTATTTTGATTGTTGGTGTAACATACACGTTTAGTTTTTTTTGCACTTTTCATTGAAGAAAATCCGTTCTCGGTTGGCTTCTTTTATACCTCTTTGGAACGAACTATAAAGATCTACATAGTTTAACAACATAGAAACGGTTGAAATTAAAATACTAGCAACACATACACAATCTGCTTTCACATGAAATAAATGAAACCATATCCTAGCCTATCTCTTGTTTTTCAAACAGATCTCCAGATTATAAATAGTATTATATTGAGCATGCGGTCAATAGACGAATGGCTTGTCCTAATTTTATTTTTTATTGGTTTTTACCTAACTTCAGTAATCTGAATAAATTTTGGACACGGTTGAAATGAACCATCTGGATTTCAAAACAAAGCCAGTTTAGCTTTCGTCTAATGTTTCCGGATATTGCTGAATCACTGGACTATTCGAAATCACGGTACCACCTAAGGCATCATATTTATAAACAGAACCTTCACCTTTTTCACAGAAAAGTCCAGTTAAGAATTTGTCTGCGAAAAAATACTGGTTAGCATGCGCGACACTATTTTAAAACAGTCAGATATTATTGTATGTAGCTAAGAAGCTGGAAGCGGTTGTCTGAAATGAGTCAAAACCAATCAGTCTCTATGCTCCTTTTGATACTTTTTGTAGCAAAACCCATCATAAGTGTGTTTTACTACTGATTAGGTTCAATGTATTGGTTAGGTTTTATCTTACTTACAGCCTTGGACTGTCTAACATACTTTCCTTTTTTAATACTTCCGCTAACGAGATACTATATATATAAATTTAGATGCATGTTCAATATATTCATGAAATGCTCAATTCAGTCTAAAGAAAACCTAAATCTTATCTGTAATCCACTTTGGAGCCAGCTGTGTAAGCCGATATATGGTGCGTGCTTTGAAGCCTTAATTAATGTACAGTAAGGGTGCGTTGTAGTCTGTTGCAGTTGTGGCAACAGTAAGAAGTAAGCTCTTGCTTAGCTGCTAGATAGCAAATCACTGATATAGTGGTCAACCGTAGAATATGAAAAAGAACGTTCTGTTGTTGTCCATCTTTTAAACTAAGTTAAGGGTTCATCAAACAAATTTCGGGGTTGTTTTCTTAAAAACCAATAAAAAAGAAGTGGCTGCAGCAATCTATGGCGAGTCTCCGGAAGTCGAAAACTCGTACTTGCTTACCTATTAGCCAATTTTAGTAATGGTATCCCTGGTAAGGACAGACCAGCAAGACAAACTCTATAACTATGCTTTTTTTTAATAAATATTCAACCTCATGAGCGTGTAATGTCAAACACATTTTAAACATTTTCTGTGACAAGTGATGTCTCTGGTATATCCATCGTTATTCTGAATCGCTGTAGTATCGCACAGACTGAAGAAATATAATTGGATGAGTGCGAGAATCCACATTCGATTCCAGTGTTTTTTTTTTATAACTGATATCAATCATGTGTAATGAGCTCCGAAAATCTGTAGTTACTTTTGGAAAGAGTAAATTAAAATCATCGCCACACATTAATCTTGAAAATGTTTGCCATACAAATGGAAGCAATTTCATATCAGAAGAGTGTATGAGACAGGGCGATTAACCCCCTTTCCTTTGAAAACTCTGTTGAGTGTTTAAACAGTATTTTCTCATTAAAATATAAAGATGTACGAGTAACCATCTTATGAGTTTTAAAACAGAATGAGACAATTTTCATTTTTTCGCATAGCCATGCATAGATTCTATGTGAAAAATGAAATTGCTGTCGCATATGTACAAATGTACACAACTTCTAAGTGAAAAGAAGTAAAATCAAACTCCAGCCTTAGTCGCCACAAGCATGAAACTGGAATCATATTCATACCATTATTGCCCCAAGGTACAAGTAATTTCAACGTACATATGTGTACTATTCCCCACAGGTAAGAGGATTAATTAATTTTATCTCGAAATCTGGTTCCCTTTTCAGCAGAGATTTCAGAATTTGCTGAATTCTGCGAGTATGTTTGATTTGGCAAATAATTTACATAATTGCTTAAATTATCTGCGATTTTAATTTGGAGAAGTATGGGTTGGTTCATATGACCTTTTTCAGAACTGGAAATACCGCAATACCTAGAGAAGTGAGATGAGATGTAATGGGCATGACCCACTCTCGGTCAAGCTAGTACTTGTGTTACACAGTCGATTAAATTCAATGGCAAATTAATTAATGTGTCA
Organism: Volucella inflata; assembly: GCA_928272305.1. Lineage (NCBI taxonomy): Eukaryota > Metazoa > Arthropoda > Insecta > Diptera > Syrphidae > Volucella > Volucella inflata. Next base: position 28,127,513 of record OV743717.1, on the reverse strand, counting down.
ATGTCTTAACGATGACTCGAGTTGATTAACCTATTACATATCTAAATGGCGGAGTTTTTCTTTCCCCATTCCATGGGTGTGGAACAACCATTATAGTCTATTATATCAGCTGACCCCTGACGTCTTGGTTCATCGAGGAGGCTACTCGTCTCCTGAAAATCTCTGTCCATTTGGGGGCTAATTTATTTATTATTTACTGATGTGGGTGCACACACGTTGTGCTTGTTCATATTTTGCAAAAACACACACAGTATGATAGTCGTTTGAAAGGTTATTGATACTCGTACATTCGTAGTTTCCCTTCCGTACATGTGTTCGAGGAAGGGTAGTATCTGGATTATCTGAAGTGAAATCTACTCAAACATTTGGTTGTAATCATTATTAAAGAATGAACAAGTGAACAATGTGGCACTTATTTCTAATTGTTAAGTTCTTTTTGGAACTTTCTTCCTCCCATGGGAGCTGGATGTGGTCCCTTTCTTTTATTTCCATCCTTTTTTTCTGAAAAAAGACATCGATGTCAGAAAGTTTATCTAACTTTGAGTTGTTAATTATTAATTTTATTGCATACATATTGTATATATATCTGTCGATATTGACGTGTTTTATAAGAAAGCGTTTAATATCTCTTTCAGTCACAGCAATGCCTTCTACAATGATTTGGATGAAGTCCCAGATGACATTTTGATGGAATTAATGGCTCGTTTTGGACAAACCATTATGAGAGCACGAAATGATCTTGAAAAGTAAGTACTGACGTCATTTACTTCCAAAAGCAATACAAAGAAAAAGTTCTTCAAATGCTCTTTCTTAAATTAATTTTTATTTAGTGAGATAATTCAGTTGTTCCTAAAGACAAAGAATATTTAACTTCCTCCAAGACAAAACCATCAGCAAGAACTTTTGAAGATTTGAAGTTAGTAAGTTAGACCAATAGCTAAGTTAAAGTATATCCACCGTAATGTGCTAAATCCTTATAGAATGACGCCGCTGTTTGTTTGCCTAATTGTCAAAAAAGGCGAATAACGAGAGAAAAATGATATTTAAGTTCTTGTACACAACAGATGAGGCTTACTCGTAGTAAGATAGTGAGTAAGTGCATATGGATATGCATTTATAAATTCGCGCGCATTAGTGGAATTACGGCATCATAGAAGTACACGCAGGAGACAGTTTACTTATCGCAATCGGAAACATATAAAGAAAGATAAATAAAAATTATTCGGCTTTCTTTTTGAGCTTGGCCCAGGATCTGGCGGAGTGTGAACATTTGGTCGATTTTGATTTCCTGGTTGAAAACCGCACTGTTAGTGGCCAATCAGGTTTTCGACGAAGGATTTCAGACGTTCATATAATATGTCAGATAAGATCCTGTATACCACACAGTGTTGACCGGACTTACACATATACCTCAGTTTTTTTTTAAATCGCACAAACTATACTAAAATTCCATTTATCAGGCATACACCCTTTTAATCCTCAACTTATTTTGGACAAGCAGATGGAAGTCTTGCCTGTCATCGTCTTGATTTTATGGTGTTATACAGTCTGCAAAAATAGGTTTTCCATATTATCAATACCGGCAATACAAGATTTCCTTCTTCATCTATACAGGCTTCTGTACCAGTTTTCTTGCTTTGACACATTCTTTTTACCTATTTGTAAAACTTCCGTTTGTTATTCTTTGAGTAAAATATCTCAATTTTTTCGATCGTATGCCTCTTGTGCTCTTTTTTCTTTTTCTGGAGAAAAAGACAAGCATGTCCTCTTGTGTATATTGAAGGGTTGAAATCGTAATAGTGTGATATTTGCTATAGCGATATATCGTCCCACTGCAAAGTCAATAAGCCTAAGTCCGTTGCCAGACGTCGTGCTGTGTATTTTATGCTTACCAAATATCCTATCAGAGATGTCTTCATATTTCGGACATTGCTTATATGTTTTTTCGAGAATCTCGTAGAAACATTTGTTTGTGACGTAATGATTGTCTTCCGTAGGGGTATGGGGATAAATTAGACTTAATGCGGATTGGATTGTCATTAGACGCTTGCTTATATGTCGAAAGCTCAAGACTTCGTGCCTAAGTGTGTCATTATTTCTTTGCTATTGCTTACATAAGTAAGGGCTTTCTTTGCTATAAGAAGGGACCACCACGAGGAGGAAAAACAAGCAATTCGCTGCGAACTTTATTGTTGCGCTACTGGCTAGATCCAAGATATAGAATAGTCATCTGTTTTCAAAAGTTTACGCCTAAGCCCGAGAACCGATTTTTATGGTCAGAAATAAGGATTTGCAAGATGTAGATACGTGCCACATTAGCCGTCCAACAATTGATTTATTGCACTCTAAGATCAAAAATCGTGGTATCAATCGTTTTGGTGATATCTCTAAGCCCAGTACGAAACAAGATACATGGGTATCTTTGTTTTTGTTCTCCCTTATTTTCCTTTACCGGCGCTACATTCAAACATTTAAAGAATACACAAAATCCATTAAGCATGTGTTATTATAAAAAAATGTGTTTGTTGTAATGTTGGAGAAGATACATACATAATATACAACAGATAAAAATATCACTATTGCCCTATTCATCACACATTTATCAGCCTATTAAATATACACGTCATATGGATTTTAGGTAACATCTAGGGCTTAGTTTTTAAAACTTTTTTTTGACTCAGCTGCAATATTTTCCAGTTTTATCTCAGCAACACGCAACTTAGCTCAAATTTCAAACTCTGCAGTATGTGAATAAAAGTAAATATATAAAAATATTAGGTTCGATTACACTCATAAACCTTTTGTATTTTCTTGCTATTGTGGTTCGATTGACCACAGTAATACAAAAAGATACAAACGAATAGGACTACCGTAATAAGAGCAACTGCGAAAATGAAGATTTCTTAATTCATAAAGACCTTATTATGTGAATCCGAATGTTTATACACATGTACATCCTCTAATAAGGTTCAAAAGGAAGGAAACCAACGTCAACCAAAGCTCATTAAGGAGTGCCACTTAATTTTAGTGATTGCACCTAACAATTCTGTTTATTCACCAAAGTGATTTGTAAATTGATATCTCATGGTTAGCAGATACTAACATCTACCTGTAAGTCCAGAAAATCTGTTTGTTCATATTCTGTGTTATATCTAATTAATGCTGAGGAGGCTACACCTACATCCAACGGGCGTTGTCATTTTCAGACAAAATCTCTGGGGGAATTGATTTAAGTAAATTATTACAAAGAACTTTAATTCTGTTAATCGATTTATCCTCAAAATCGTTTGCTCTTTTTAAATAGTTTTCTCAAAAATGTAAAATTGCAATCCGATATTCAAATCAATTGACCCTAGTTAAGTAAATAAGACTTTGAAACTGCATATTTCATAATGACTTTTAAATGGCTGGAAAATTTTGTAAAGCACTTCATAACAGGCCAACCGAAAATGGCAAAGGCTCAGATTTACTCAGATTTACCCAAATATATTTCTAATCTCTAACAATTTCACAATAAAAGTAGATTTGTTTTTAATACACAATTGAAAACAGTTTTTTTTTGTTTCATTTCCCCTTCAGGAAATGGTTTGTTTGAGTAGATGCCCGTAAAATCAATTTTCCATGATTTATTTCTTATATCTCAGAAATATAGGCAGATGCTCACAGAAAGATGATGCCTGATACAGAAAAATGATCAACGAATATTCGTCTCCAAATTGAGTTGTTATCCATATGAACGATATGTGGGTCCAGGAAGGTAGCGCTACATGTCATACGATTAATACCTTTAGTTCAAACAGAGTCTAATGAGTGCATAGTTTCAAGATTGGGACCTATAAGTTAAACGCTATTCAGTTATTTCCAAATCAATTCAAAAACTGGACAATTTTTGAATTTAAGATACCACGCTTTATGTGTTTAAGATGCTGTAGTTCTATAAACCAGTACTGATTTTTATGACTTGTAGCAGCTTTTGCTCTTCATCGTATGAATTTGTTACAAAGCTGTTATTTAATCTCAAAAAGCAGGCAATAGCTTTATATTAACTGTCAGCACAAAGAGACACAGCTCTGTATAATCTTGCTTTTCAATATTCTATGAAAAGTTTATTTGCGCACTCATAAGTGCCGTATACCCGTACCAAGCCTGTCTGTCGTTTTACTAAAATAAAGTTTGAAAGCGGCCGGTTTTTTAAGCCATATACGAGTACCTTAACTATAGTGTTTATTGCCAATATTCTAAAGCATTTTCAAAGCTTCTTTAAATTAACTTTTAAAACAATTCTTGGTAGTATAGCTCTGAATCCAAAACACTTAAGTTTTCAAAAAGTAGTATATAGATAGTATATTATCTACGAGTATATCTTAAAGGTTATTTACGAGTAAATTACAAAAGGCTATGCATATGAATAAAGAAAATTAAGGATTTTAATGATCATGCTTCAAATGAAAACCATACCTACGATGTTGTGTTTTATTTTTAACTGGGATAAATGTTTTTTCCACACACCCTTCTATTCTCTGGATCCAAACACTTTTCATTGTCAGATAGAAACATGTCCCATTTAAGTATTCAACCTAACAGTTTTTAATCCGAATGTTGAATAATAGAATTTTCCCTGGTTTTTGTTTAAGAACTATGTTATATGCTGGTAAATTTGAATGTTTTTGACATTGATGCGTCATTATACCAGGGTCATATACCAGGGCATACTAAACAGAAATATTTTTTTCTTTTAATTGTGTCTCTACTCGAAAGTATGCGAGTTTGTATAATTGCCTTATTTCAGACCGAGTCACCATGACCCCCTAAGCTCAAAATAAAGACTGAAAAATATATCTGCAGGTGAAACATTTACATGGTCATTACATTTTATTTTAGCCGACTTCATATTTACCGTCTAAATTATGTCCCTTTGCCAATGTTTTTTCGCGTGATGTCTGACTGGACTGAATTTTTAATATTTTGATACAGACTTAAAGCTGAAGAATTAGTACAGATCTGAAAAAATGTAAACACAACATTCAAAGTAACCTTGCCGATGGGAAAAAATTTCCAATTTTTCGCAATTAACATAAGAAGGAGAATTGACATTTCGAGTTCATAAATTAATAATGATACCAAACGAAAACATAAACATAAAATGAGGAAGTTACGTGTACCTTTATTAAATATTAATCTGCGTTAATTTGATGGTAATTGCAGCATTAGGGAATTGGTTGGAAATGAGAAAAAGTTATGGGAAAGTGACCATTCAAAAGATTATAAGAATATAAAGTTAATTGTCAAACGGAAAAAGAGACTTGAATGCGTATCTTTTAATATTCGGCAGAGATTAAAGTATGCCGTAGTGCGTACGTGAATTGTAATTTTTATTCATTGGTGTTTTGAAAAACCAACAAGTGTATAAACAGGGTGTAAACTTAGGTTATCGTCTAAGAAATGTCACTAAGATCATAATACAATATAAATGTTGCAAAACAAAACTGAAACTTCCTGCCTAGTGTGGATGATTTATGCTTTAGCTACTGAGTTCATATTACTGCTGTTCGTCAGCAACCTGATAGGTCCATATCAGTGTGGTTTCAGGCCAGGAAAGTTCATCATCGATTAAAAATTCACACTGCGGCAGATCTTGGAAAACCCATGAGCTTCAGATCGATACACGTCACCATTTTATTGGTTTTAACGACGCGTATGACAACATCTACAGAGACGAGCTATACAGAGCAATGTCTAGTTTTGGCATCAGCCAGAGGCACAATTTTTCAAAAGTTCGTCCAATTACTCGCATTACCTTACTAATCCCAGTCCTGCTCTATGGCGCAGAGGCATGGACATTATCAAAAATGGATGAGGTTGCTCTTGGCTGCTTCGAGAGGAAAACTCTTGTGATTTTCGTTCCCGTCTGCATTGACGGTGAGTGGAGGAGGAGATACAGCAATGAACTCTATGTCCACATCGAAATAGCCAGAACTGTAAAGATCCAACGAATGAGATGGCTGGGTCATGTAGAGCGGATGAACACCAATGTTCCGATCCCAAAAGTCTTCGAATCCGCCCCCGAGGGACAGCGCAGTAGAGGAAAACCGAAATTCAGGTGGCGCACGCAAGTGGAAGTGGACCTCATCCAACTTAGCTTGAGAAACTAGAGGCAGCTAGCAAAAGATCAAGCTAACGGGAGACGTTTGTTGATTGAGATCCAGGTCCACCCCGAATATAATATTAAAGATCAATATTGAAGATCAAAAGCTCCATCCTCAACCACCTCTTATAACATCGGGAGTTCAGGTAAGGTGTGGAGTGTAAATGCGAACAAGGAGCCGTAAAAGGAAAACTTCTTCAGCCGTTTATAAATAATTTAGAAACAGCCTAAGCTTTTCTAAGAAGAATTAAGAAAAATAAAAGAATAACGATGAGAGCTTATCCTTTAGATATCAACGGGCCGGCATTATAATACTCGTAGTACCACAATCGTAGCAAATCGACAACACTGTTATACCTTTAAAAGATTTAATTTTTCAAATTAACTCGAGTCTGAATTAAGATGATTCTTTAGACATTGTTGAGCTCAGAGCGCCCAAATGTATTTTTTTTCCACCTTTTGGTGAGTTTTGGTTTTTTTAGTTTCGCGACATCAAAGACCGTTCAATTTGCCTAGAATCCTGTTTGCTTAAAATGCTCGGACGTCCGTTATAGACGGTTGGGAGATACTTTAAGTATTATATAATTTACTACAGTTATATAATAAATTTTAAATTGTCGTAGTTTTAGTTTTTTTGTTTAATTTTATTGTTTTGTTTTATTTATTTATACTAAAATACAGAATCAAAGAAAAATATTTCGTTTGATAATTTTTGGAAAATCCGTTCCAAAAGCTTTCGTATAAACATTTGTTCACTTTTGCTCCATAGTGTAAATAGTTTTTTTTAATTCTACTTATATAATATTAAATTATTTGCTCAAGATTTCAAATCTGTTTTGTTTTTTTTAAATTCCAGCTCTAAGCGTACAGTTGACTTTGGACTAGCGCGTGGTTTCTCTGGTACACAAGAAGCAAAACATCGAATGGGATTGGCTGCAGCCAATTTCCCTGGCGGACCAGGACGAAGGCGACGATCTGAAACAGAGGCCTGAATCTTTCATTAAATTGAAAATACTGTTCCGGAAATAATTTTATTTATTTACCTTGTTTATTTATTTTTTCTGTTTCTTTTTTATTGTGAATGTTAAAAGTTTTGTTATTCTGTTAAATAATTTATTTTAGAGATAGTTTTAATGGAATGTAAAAAATAGACTTAATAGTACGAGTAATATACACGCATACACACATACATACAAACATATACTTATACTTTCCTTGTTATACAAATTGAAATGACAAACAAAAATGTAAACTATTTATTTATAAATAACAATAATTCCTAAAAGAATTTGTATTGTAATTAGAACAAAAGAGAAAAAACAAACAAAAAAGAAACATACATACATATAAACATAGCATGCATTTATATATACATTAAAAAAAATGGATAAAAATTTAACAAAAAAAGAAAAAAAAACATTAGCAGTCCTACCGGCTGATTGGTTGCACAACATTTACTGGTAGATTCATAGGTAGGTTTGTAGGTTTATTATTCAGGCCCCCGAAAAAAAAACAATAAACTCACAAACATCCTAAGAATAACTTAAAGTTCATAATTTACTTACATTATTTAAAAACAGATCATTTTCCAGCTGTGGCGCTTCAATTTAAAGACGTAGAAAGTACATACATACATACATGTGTTATATTGGCATATACATGTAAAACAAGTGTAAACAAGCAACGTTTGTAAATTAAGTTGTACGAGTAGACTATCAATAATTTAACGTATGTGTATGCATATAAATATGAGAAACTCTTATCAATATGCTTAATCATTGATCTTTGTAATTTCCAGAAATCATCATTAAATAAAAACTATCTATTAAAAAGCACATTGGCCTTGTTTTTATCTAACATATCTACATATTTTATTTGAACTCATTACATTCTTTCAGACCCCTGCCGTTAAGCAGGCTATCTATGTATCTAGACTCAAAAAGGCGGCTTGAGCATAGACAAAAGTAAAACCAAAATGGTCTCTTTAACTACCAAACTATAAAATTCCATCGATATCTCCTCGCAATTTATTAAGAATGAAACTAAAATTTGCTAGATGGGAAACATTTCTGAGAAAAATTCAGCTATCCAAGTTCATTCCCAGAAATTTTCGGCTTGGAATCAGCAATGTATACAGCAATGCGCTAACAAATTCGGGCTCTGACAACACTGCAATGTCAGATGTCAGATATACCACTTTGATCAAAAAGTGCCCAGAATTTGTTCAGAAAATTAAAAATACAAGTTTATTCATCTAAATCTATATTGTCCCCTTCAAAGTAATCCCCATCGACTGCAACACACTTTTGCCAGTTCTTGATCCAATCCTCGAAACATTTTTTATACTCTGTTTTGGGTATGTCCATCAGTGCTTTCTGCGATTTTTGCATTACTTCCTCCCGGCTGCTGAAACGCATTCCCCGTAGTAGTTTTTTTTTACCTCGATTGAACAGAAATAAGTCACAGAGAGCCAAATCAGGTGGCTGAATGAATGTGGGATCGGATTCAGCCTCGTAAATCATCTCTTTTGCGACGTCAGCACGGTCTTTTTTTTGGCACAAACTGTGCTGCTACACGACGGATCATCGTTACTTTTGAACAGCTCGTGCCACTTGTAAACGACCGTTTTTTTTTAGAGAATCGTTGCCGAAACACGTTTCCAACATTCTCAACGTTCGCGCACCATTACTACTCGTATAAATCCGTTTTTTACGCAAAATTGAATACAAGTTCGTACCAACAGATGTATCAACTTAAGAAAAAAAACAGAACTCAATTCCAAACAAGGGGAGCGCCACACTTTTTGATCAAGGTGGTATACTAATGGACTACTGCTTCTCCATCCATTAGTATACCACTGGCTCTGGGTAACGGAAAATTAGCAGCGTGATGTTATCCAATCACGACCTCTGCTGTATAAGACTCACGTTTCACTTGCTTTCTCTGCAGATGGCAGGTTGCTCTGCTAGTCGTTGAAAAGTTATCTCTCAGTTGTGCAGACTCCTAACGGGAAACTCGTCCGCCTTATAATCAAAAATATTCATATTTACTCGTACGTCAGTGCTACAAACCTGGCTGCGAAGATGAGACACGTAATGAAGGGTGTTTTTTTTTAACCCAGTACAAACTTCAGACATTTAGGTATATCTGTCAAACTAATTGTCAGATTGCAAACAGTTATTTTTATGTAGTAGTTTTTGCAATTTTATCGTTATGACATATGTGTACACGCTTCTCCAGAGTTGCTAGATCTTAAGAATTTGGTTCCAAAATTATTATTAAATTTGGTGCGCCAACAGCTGGATCCTTAATTGTCCATTCATGGAAAATTTTACTCAACATCTTCGTTTAAGGGCTTACAAGATTCAGATTCGAAAAAATTGTATTTAGCGATGATGTCAGCAAAATTTTCGCATTTAGAGGGAAAATCATCCATATGAAATTATCGGATCGTCCTCCGATTGAATGGCATGAATATGGAAGAAGTATGATTTCAGCAGAATGGCGCTACGTGCTTTAGAGCAAACGAAGCAATCAGCTTATTGAAGGAAACATTCGATAAACACATAATTTCGCTTAATAGACCTGTAAATTTGCCTCCAAGACGTAATTTGACGCATCCTAAAAAATATTATTCAAGTATATGCCAAGATAATTTGCATTCGATTTCCACTCAACTTGTCTACTTAGAAGGTTGTTGCTGGGGAACAAACAATCTTTTCTTTTGCGAGTAGAAAAGATATCTTGAGTCTTAGAAGCATTAATGTACATTTTTTAATTTCTAAAATTCTCTTCGACAGCATTTAAACCAGATTGCAGATTAGTTTCTACGTTGAAGCCAATTGTATCTGAAGAGTAAATAAGAAGAATAATTCTAAGAAGATACAATGGAAAATCGACAATCAGTAGCTTATGTGTTAAACCCTTATGCAAAACAGTTTCAAACGTTTTTTCTATATACAAAATTACCACGCCAGAAAAATTATTTATGATATCTTTTATGATTCAATGCACTTGGTGAGTAGTACTGTGAAAGGGCCTGAATCCAAATTGCTCTGAAGGCAAAATTGCATTATTGTCAATGAAAGATACAATTCTAATCTTTATGATTTTCGTAGGCACTTACTTAGAGAGCTCAGCAAACTAATTGGCGTACATAACTATAAAGCAAATTAAGAGCTTTGCCAGGTCTTAGAATTATCTTAGCAGCTCTCCATTTATTAGGGAAATATTCCAATCTGAGACAGTTGTTGAATAGATCCGCCAATTTCTTAAGAGCAAAATCTGGGAGATTCTTAAGACACCGGTTCAAACTACTTACAATATCTTTCAATTTATTTAGGGATACAAGATTTATATTACTAAACAAAAAGGTGAGAAACTACGAAGTTTACCAATTATTCGACCAATTGAATTATTTGTAAAAAAAAAATTGATTGCCAGCGCATAAACTTTGCCGGAGCAAGAAAGCAATACAGAACTTCCAATTTTAAGTGGGGAAATGTGTATGTGTTTTTTCTCTACTACCTTAATGGTATTCCAAAATAGTTTCATACCCTTATCTAATGGTTTCTAAAATTTGCAATTGCATATTTAACTAAAAGTGGTAAAAGTATTAACATTTTCATTAATTTGAACTTGACTCTTATTTTGAAACAGAGTATTTTCTACTTTTACTTACGCTTCTAAATAAGTTCCAGTTCACATTTTTGAAGTCATAGTATTGATTCGAATACACTAAACGGGTTTGGTTATAGGCGAGGAAAAAAAGTTCGGCATATTTGTTAGAAATAAATCTGATGTAGAAGGATTCCTATTTCTACCAGATGGAATGTAAGAGGGATTTGGTGGAAAAAGAGAATTTCAAGTGAATGTTCTAAGCTTTGGTCTGAAACAATGATACCCCACGCATTAGCCCTAATAAAATCCCAGCGCCTATGTCCGCAGTTAAAATCACCACTATCGTTAGTATTTATTAGCCTTAGATCAATTCGTTTTTGAGGAGAGGTTATCCTACCCGGAAAATAAGCACTATAAATTTTCAATGAAAGACCATTAACAAAAAGAAATTACAATACCGATGGCTTCAATTAATTTCAAAATTGCAATTAGATTTGATCTAAGCTAGATCAGAGATACAGAAAGAAAATAAATAAACTAGTATAATAGCAGAAGTTACACACTTATTTTATTGGTAGATTAAAATATGCCTTTGACGCAAAATTGACAATCTTGCTATCATCTGTTAAACTAATCGCAATACCATTTTATATTTCCGAAAGGTTTTATGTATACAAAAGAAATATTTAACTCAGCACACTACGCTGAGGATGTACACATCCTTGTGGGGCACGTGGTCCCATCTTGTTGGAACTAAATCCCTAATTTCTGGCTGTTAAAAATCGATAATAATGCCTCGGCAAGCTGCAATAGTCTATGTTTTTTTTTCTCCGGCGAGGGCAGGTGAAAATCTTCCATCAGACACTTTGAGGATCGGGAGCGCCTGCTCATAGTGGTGTGAGATTCTTACTCACTAAAAACACCTCCCTTCGAGAATTATGTATGTTTGACACCGCAACTAAGTAAAACTTATCATGCAGCTTTTTCATCACAATATAATCTCGTTTGGTAGGTGACTTTCCATTGAAAGATCCTACATATTCCGCTTTTTTTCTCGATGGACACACAGAATGAACACATGAAATGTGTTCGGTTATTAATCTGCAAACTAGTCTCATAATTATTCTTCACAAACTTGCTAGATTTGGTGCATTATTTCGACCGAAATCTATTTTCAAAATTTTCACTGTTTTGGCAACGCAGCAATAACTTTGGAAGTATAACATATTTGCAATATTTCTCAACCTTGTTCGGGTGTAAATCGATCTAACCGCGAAAATATTATACTGAGTTTTCGTCACTTTCTTGAGCGTATACGAGCTGTCAGTGTTAAAATAACATATGATTCAAATATCATAGATAACAACAAATGGCTCATTCCTTACAAAATACCTCGGAGTAAAATAAATGAGCAGTCAGATCTTAGTTTCGTGAGAAGGAAGTGCAGGTCTTATAAATAGGCACAATTTGTTATTTTTTATAAAGTTTATTTAAACATACATACTCGTGTGTGCATATTAGTTTATATAAAAAAAATTACACACCACAAAACATCACAGCATCCCAGCTTAAAATCACTACGTCAACTAGGCAACCCATCTTACCTAAATCCATTACAGGCTGACATGTCATTATCCGCCCCCATAAATATACGATTTTGCCATAATATGGTTTTTAAAAAAACTGGCAATTGACGAAAAAAAATACATTAGCTACCTTTTTCTACTTAGCAGATTCACCCTCTTTGGTTTACATCTCACAAATCCTACTAAGAGTGTCCCATAAAAAGTGTAATTTGATTTATTGTTCTTAAGCAGTGTGAGATACGAGATATGTGCCGTCGTACTGTCGTCAGGTCCTATTAGCTAACCTATATATGGTATGGTACACCCATAATTCTCAAACGCTTAACGAGATTTTATTAACGAACTTTTTCGTTCATATCACCGTCATCCCTAGAATAATTTTCATGTTCATTGTTTAGTTTAATACTTCCGTGTTAGAGAAATAAATAGAAAGCATTTTAATACTTATGAGCAAATTTATAATGGCTTAAATGTACTCAATTTTCAAACTTTATTTCTATGCAAATTCGCTACCACCTGTGTACACGCTGTATTTTCACTCAAATGAACAAATTGCACATCCTTAATGTTTGCAATTGCTGATTAGGCTCATTCATTATATTACCTGTTTCTCTAGCGCTCCTTTACAGCCATTCTGAAACTATTCGTGCATACAACAGAACCATGCCACAAGGAGATAAACATTCATCTGATCTAAATGCGTGCTTGATATATAGGAATCTCACGATATTACTCCCAAATGTAGCATTATGATGAGCTCAAATGTCGTTTATTTATGAGTTGAATACACGATTTATTCGCCAGCTATGTACCAGTTTTAATCGTTATGCATTAACGTATACATTTATTGGTTAGCCACGTGCTTAATCCCAATACCAATTACCTGCTCTACTGGATATCACATTTTATATTTGTCACTGGTTGCTGAATAGCCCGAAAGTAGATTTATGAGTATTCATCGAATAGTAAAGCTATAAATCTAATAATTTTGCATTTATGATCACATATATCTATTAACTCTGTAGTCAACAACTAATTAAAACTGGCTTCACTTATAAAAAGTAGGATATTCAATTTTCCAAAAAAAAAAATGAGAGTCGGATATTTTTATAATATTATTTCTTTCTTTTGATATATTCATTGCTTAGACATTTATATCTAAACTACAATCAGTGCATATATAGTACTTTACATGACATTCTTTTAAGCAGCTGCAGTCGGAATCCTTCAGAAAGACTAGAGATGGTCACGAGCTCTATGAGCTGGAGAGGAGAGCTACTCCAGGAATGAGATTCAAAAATTTTACCAAAAGGTAAAAAACAAGGGAACATCGTAATGGAATCGCAGTCGGTGCTAAGGATTTCTGTAGACTGTTTAACCGCGAGAACGAAACAAATACCGCTGTCAGGCAGAATGAATCTTTCAATTTGGACGATGTAGATTAACATTTCCAATCAACCGACCTGGACGAAGTGAAGATAGCAATATCTAGGCTTAAGTCCAACAAAGTTGCTGGAGCAGACGGTCTGACTGCCGAGCTCTTTAAAGCGGCCGCGCAATGACTTGGTAAGGAGCATACACCAACTTATCTGTAAAATATGGTCGGACGAAAGTATGCCCGGCAAACAGAACATTTTTGTCCACTCCTCAAGAAATGAGATCCTTGGAACTGTGTCAACTACTGAGACATCAGTCGTCTTCTTCTTATACATTTATTAACCCTTTCCTCGTTATACGAATTTATGCGTAACGAGTTTCCAATTTTTGCTGCATCGCTGCTGCTCCGCTTATGGGGTTGGCTAATGCCGTAGACTGCAGAACGCGTCTACATACTGCTCGGTCCTGGATCGCTTCAGTGGTTAGCCCTAGGTGTTGTTGCGCATTTGCCACCTGAGAAATCCAGGAATTCTTTTTCTGAACTCGTTTTCTTACAGTCGTCTTAACATTGCCGACAAGATCTTATCTGCAGTGGTGTGTGAACGCCTGAACGCCAAAACCCTGATTGGTCCATATTATTGTAGCTTCAAGCCAGGAAAGCCCACTTTTTCTTCTGCCGTTAGCACTAAAGTCCATTATGGATTTGGCTTTTTTCACGACTGTTTTCCAGTCTTCTCGGTCTTCAGCTTTTCTTTTCCAGTATTGAATTCCCATTTTATCTAGATCTTCTTCATTGGTGTTAATCCATCTTTTCTCTCTTCTGGTAGGCGTTGAATATGTCCGATCCATCTCAGTCTTTGAGATTCGTCGTATTGTGTTTTCACGTTCTATTAGAGTTTCGATTTCGTTGTTCGTTCTTATACCATATGAACCATCTGCGTTTCTTTTTGTTCCATACATATACGAGTATCTGTCTTATCTTTCTTTTTCGACAATTTTTAGTTTGTTCAAAAGTTCTTCAAATGTTGTCATTTTCCATGTTTCTGCGCTATATGTGATTACCGGTCTAATGAGAGTTTTATATGATTTTAGCTTTAAAGCTGTTCTTAGTAGTTCCGTGACCTTCAAATCAATACACAACACTTGGTGATATAGAACGAATGGACACCAATGCTCCGGTTCACAGTACACGAAGGCCGCGACTCCGATGGCGCACGCAAGTGGAAGGGGACCTCAGCCAACTTAGCGTACGCAACTAAAGCCAGCTAGAGAAAGGTCGAGCTGGCCGGAGATGCTTTTTCGCGGAGACCATGTAGTGCCACCTTAAGTAAGTAAGAAAGTATACCTCAGACCTAGCATTAGCATTAGCATCGGTTACCCTCCTGGCAGAATTTTCAGTTTGAACTTTGAACTTTGTGCTGGTCCTGGATGATTCTGGAGGATGTTCACATCTACCTTTTAACCTTTTCTGGTTTTCTTCCTACAGAATAAATGCCTAGTTATATTTTAATATCAAACAACATGCCCTACCTAACTTCCGCTTATCCTCTTTTTTAAAGTTTTTTCACTTAAGATATCTTGGTCCTTTGATACATTCACATTGAAATCGATAATATGACATGTGATTTTTAACCACTAGCAGTCTAGCAGTCTACTTTAGAGTTATACTATAAAAAAATATATTTGGAAGGCAAGATAGCTTTAGGGATAATGCAAAAGAATGTTCGATAAAGGATTTAATTACTTTTGTTATGGACTTTGGAACTGATACACTTTTCTGCCAGAAATATTGCGGTACTGTTGAGTACAATTTGCCTTTTCCTTTCCTTTTCAATTGCTTACTGTATTTATGGCAACTAAGGATTTCTCAAGCGTTCGACTTTTCGGTTTTATTCCTCTGATATTCGACTTTAGCTGGTTTCCTTCGACTAATCTGCTCCCAAGGCACTTAGTTCTTTCATCATTTCAGATACAACTCACACTTTCTCTTGGGTTCCAGTAAGGCTCACCGAAAAATAGGCTTCTTTTTGAAAAATTTCTGTCGTATAGCATGGAAATACTCCAGGAACAAACTATTAATTCATATACGGGTTAGTAGTCTGCTTCTGTACTACGTATAATTTTGTACAATCCTCCTTGCCTCCCTCTGTCAATGTATGAGTTCCGTCCACTAAGTTGTTCGACATGAATGAAAATGCTGATGAAAGTTGTCACAAAGCTTTTCAGAAGTGGCAGGCCCCACAATACAATTGGGATAGCAAAAACCTATGGGGTATCACAACTAACAACAAGCTATACGCTGCTGTCAAATACATCTGAAGAATATCAAAAGATATGCCTTTCACCCATATGGTGGTGGTCTTGTCATCAATCGTTATGCAAGTCTTTGACAAAGTTTCATATGCCTGATGGCGTTCACAACGAAATAGGCTGAATTTAGATTTAGGACAATTATCATTTTTTATTTGTTTCTAACAAAACTATGACTCACTCTGTTGGTGTCGCTGTACAACCCGTATAACTTGCAGGATAGGGATTTTTAAGGTCTTATGTAAGTTCACTTTTATTGTTTAAAAGAGGGCTTCGCTAGTCAATTGCTTTCTTTGCCCAAAAATACAGCAATTGGCAAAAGTTATTTTTTATTTGATCTTAGCGCTGGTGCCGTTCCCTAAATTATAAGTCGAACCTTGGTAAACAAAGTTGGCAAATAGTCGGTTTGGTGTTGCCTGTCATTTCTGGTTGAGAGCAACTTTCTTCCAATTATGTCAATATCACTGGCGTATGCGAGTAATTGGGCGGACGTTTGAAAGAATGAACCTCTTGTGTTATCAAGTGAGTGTTGCACCATTCATTCAAGAATGTTGTTAAAGAAATTGCATTAAAGCGCATCGCCTTATCTGAAGCTACAGTGATATGGAACAATTATATTGTTGACGAACGGCTTCTTGTAAGCGATGTTACAGACTGATGCCTCTGTAATTGGCGTAGTTCAGAGAATTTCATTTTCTGATTATCGGACAAACAATGTTGAAGTTCCATTCCTCGAGCATACTTTCGTCCAACCATATTTTACAGATGAGTTGGAGTATGCTCTTTACCCAGTCAGCGCCTGCCACGTTAAACAGCTCCGCAGTCAGCCCGTCCGCTCCAGGTTATAGAATGTCGTTCCATATCCTCAGCATCGAGCTTCCTGAGCTTTTGTTTTGAGGAACCTAAACTTCAAACGAGATCATTTAAATCAGATTGTCGAAAGGGATGAGGCTGTTTTTAAAGACTTGGAAATAAAATTGAAGATGTACTTACATAGTAGTTGCCATTTGCTCGATTAACCCTGTTAACAAAAAATATTTCCATTATCTATCATTTTCCTAATATTAGAAAGCATTATTGCTTCGTGGAACTAATCTTTGTGCAGACGGACTGTTCGGATATGTAATTTTTTTTTTCTTCCGTAAATTTTCACGTCTTAATCATACATAAGGGACAATCACTTTTATCGTTTTGTAGGTAATCCAAGTTATAGGCATTGCAAACGGCATGTTCTTATAACTTTCTTTGAAAGAGCCTCTTAAAGTACCCGAGCAGCTGATGCAACATACTTTCTGCAGCCAATATTTTATTCTTTCATCAACTGTGGTTGATAATGAACATGCCATTTCACTACATGTATAAAAACTAAGCTAAACTAACACTAAGCTTTTCTTCCAATTTCCAATATTTTGAATCTAAGAAAGTTAGGCAAAATTATTTTCAATAGAGGCCTGCTTCATTTGTAACAGAAAAGTTCACAGTATCTCACTGTTCTCATGCATAAAGTGATGTCAACTTTAAAGTAAAACTGTTTAGCTGTCTTTAGTTAAAAAACCTTTTGACTTTTGTATCGGACAATTCTCCGCGGACCACAAAGAGGTCAACAAAATGAGATTTCTTTTAGTGAAAGTAAACATGTTACTCGTAGTTACCTATCTGTTGCAGAGTGGTTTCCCGTGCTTTTTATTCCTACAGCTACTCATACAAAAAAAATCATTATTAGGGATGTAGAAAAACCAATAAGTTTCGATGTAAAACGTTCCAATATTAGGAAATTTATTCACTTTTTGTAGTTTCCCCTTACATCTTGGTGATCAGATATTTAACAAATGCCATATTTTTTGTCTCGTTGAAAAATAGACAAGATTTTTCTTAGATGAAAAGATTTCTTGCTTATCAGTGAAACTGAAGTTATGGCTTACAGATACTATATCAAACTTAGGGCATCTGAAGTGTACTACAATACTTCCTATCAAAAGATATAAAATTTGCGTAATTTTTCAGAGGATACGAGTACAGTGCCTCAAATCCTTGATTCATTTTTTAATCATCTATGTAAGATATATAAATGTAAACACAAATGAATGTAAATACAATATACGAGTATGCGGATGGATGTCTTTGGAAAAACAGTATTTACCCAGTCCCCATTTTGGAATTTCAACATTGGAAATGCTTAAAATATAGAGGAAAAAGTAGATACTTTTTTTGATTTTTTTTTTAATTAGGAGGACTAGATTGAGATTACAGTCCCCATTGTATGCTTATACCTTTTTCTTATGTAATCATCTTAGCTTGATTCAAGTTATGCCAAATATAACATCGATTTGCAAATCCATTAACTGTTTTGTATCATTTCCAGGATTTTTGGCTTTTTGGCAAGAACAAGTTTCATTTTAGTGGAAAAAAGTGAATGATTTAGATGCGTCTTGGGCTTTACTTGGGTTAACCACCTTATCTTAATTTTTTTCATTAAATGTTTTTAAATTTCATTGCATTTCCACAATAATATCAACTAGAATGTTGTCTGTACAAAAGAAAACTGTTAGCCCTTCCCTTTCAGAACGCAATGTCATTACTTAATTTCCAAATTTCATAACCGGGTTGAAAGAACATATTGTATATTGTTGAAGATTCTTTTTGTGAGAAGCTGATTAATCAGCATGTCCAAAGGGCACACTAACAGTTTGATTGTCCTTGCATATTGTTCAAACCGCTCTAAATGTTGACATCCGTGTTGCCCCAAAGATTCAAATGCGGGAGTCAGTCATTATTGATGATAAGGAATATAAACTTAGGTTATTCTTTTTGAGAATACATGCTCCTGGTCTACCATTATTTCAGAGCTGATGATGTTTTTATTTGGGAATTTAAGTCTATGACGTGAGTTTTTACCTATCCGTGGTATTAAGATCAGAAGTAGATGCATTAGAAGACTAACATGAGCAACATTACGATACTGCGGATTTAGCTTAAGATGTAGATTTATATAAGTGAGGTACCATAAGAGTAGTCAAAATATCGCCTTTTCAAGATTGTTTCCCTTACACTGTGGCAAAATGGATGTAGGACCTTAGTTTTACAACCCCAAATTTAAGTTTCTCTTCCGATAATGTATCAAATTCATCCTTTGTACTTTAAAAATACACTGAGTTGCAAAAAAAGTGGTGCACCTTGAAATTTTGCGACTACTTCAAATAAGTTCGAAAAGAAATTGTTTTTTTAATACTTTTTTGTTTATTAATATAAAAATAAGTTATTCATGTAACAAAAAAAATAGAAAAAAATGGAAAAACTTACAAGTGAAACGTAAATTAACGAAAATGGGCAAAAGCTTTAGAACTTAACTTTTAAGATTTTCGTTTCTATTTTTTTTTTTCTAAAGAATCCTCGTTCCTTTAATAGTGGGTATTCGCTCCCCGAAAATCTTATAAAGTGTTAATCCGCCTGGGCATACTTTGAATAAGGTTTCTTACGATGTTGTCGTCCAAATTCTTCCATTTTTTTGGTGGAGCAGATTTCATCCCACTGAGTGTCACTAGAAGGGAAAGTCGCTTCAAAGTCATTCTTCCAATCAGGCCAAACCATCACATCGAATTCTACTTCTTGTAAATATTCGGTAACGCACCTGGCAACGTGAGTTCTAGCATTGTCATGCATCAGAAGGAAGTGTTCTTCAATAAATGGTTCGAATCGAACCACATATTCCTCCAGAATGTTGGTGATATAATACCTGGAGTCCAGAAATCCTTCCACGTTGCACAGCTCGGTTTTCCTGTGCATGGAAATTCCGGCCTACACCACGACGCAACCTCCCCAGAAATTTTCCCTTTGAGCAAATGTCGCCGAAGAGAATCCCTCACCTGAACGTCTCCACACTCTGCTACATCCATCTGGTGAGCGCAGGCAAAACCTGGGCTCATTAGTGAAAAAAACTCTACTCCACTCGGACTCGATCCAATCTTGGTGAAGGCGAGCAAATTCTATTCTTCTTGCTCTCAGGCCACTTTCCACTAATCGGGATATCCGTCCCTCAAATGAATCTAAGTCTCTGAGACAGCTCAACCGTTGTTTGGTGACGATGTCGAAGGCTTTGATTCATCAAATATCGATCATCTCTTGCAGATGTTGCTCTGGGCGACCTGAGCCTTGACGCCGGGTATAGGAGTTGGTTTCTCTGCACCTTTTTATGGCTTTTCTTAAGGTCGTCTCCGGTTTCTAATCATAACAGCAGCATACCGCACACTTCGCAATCCTCAACCAACACCAGCACCCTGGGGGCTTTTTCTGCCGTTATTTGCATATTTTTTTTTTTACAAAAATGACTAAAAAACTTATAAAATTAACGAGATCACGGAAGCCAAAATCACAAAGAAAATGGAAACCGATTACGCAAACAGACACACAAATATACCGCCAAACTAAAAAAAATAAAGTTCTGCAAAAACATAGCGACATAATATCAAAATAATAACAACACATCAAACAATATTACTGCGCCACTTTTTGTGTAACTCAGTGTATATTATTTTTCTAAATCTGTTGTGTTTTTGCTGGGAGCCTACAGCTATGGTTTTGACCAGGGGTTAATGAAGCTCCATGTAGATAGAAAGTGTCCTTTATACCCTCCAGTCTCGCTTTCTCTATTCCAGTTATGCGTTGAAAAGTTAGACTTATAAACCTTTATCATCTCTATTATTATGTTTTGATCAGAAGATCGTGATCAATGGCCAAAGAGATTTGAGTAACAGGCTCTAATCTAACCCTTGGCCAAATTAAATGCACGAAAGAGTTATATTTCAGTTCTTCGTTTCATCGGTTTTTTTCCTTGTTTCACCGTTATCTGCACCTAATGCTATATATTTTTGGATTTTTAGAATTCAACTTTTTTCTTGTCTATTAACTCAGGCACTCAGACACTTAACATGTGCTACTATAATAGCACGATACGATTCCCAACCAGTAATTCCATACATCAAAAAATTGTGTTACTCGTACATTGAACCACAGCCCCAAAAGGGTTTCAAACAGCCCTTCTACTGCTGTTCTTAATGTGATAATGCGTTTAAGTTATTATATTCCCTTTATCCACATAGTAAAAGGATGACTTTTCTAACCAATCTGAAGGATAACTTATTTTACTTCAAGTCTTTTGGAATAATAATCATATGATTCCTATTTTTAAATATAAATATAAAACGTTTCCTTGATGTGAAGCATCACAGAAGCATGAAAAAGTTTCTTATTTTAAAATCTAGCTATATTCCGCATTTCATAAAAAAAAAATCAGCACAGCGATGAGTTTGCTTCTATATCTGCTCATATTAGTCTACGAAACAAATAAAGCCATAGGAAAAAATATAAAAAATAAAATAAACAAATTTGAGGATATGTGTATTAAAATAAAATTAATTTCATATGAGAAAAGGAGTAAGAATGAAGAAAGAGGTACACAATTGTCATTGTATCTGCACGTACATATGCAAACGAGTAAATATATATTGTATCCTTTGGGTTTCACATACAGTTGCGCTCGTCTCATGCAAAACGTTCTGAAGGTTATGTTCAATAAGCTGTTTTAACAAAAATTGCAGCAGAGGTGATACTCGTATCAGGTAGTTGTCTTAAACTTTGATCTCCTGTCTGTTTCCTTGTACTCCGATTTACGAGTTACACACTCGTGGAGTCGTAGAAGGGTTAGCCTGCTGTGAATGTAAACAGAAGTATCTCAAAGCTTTAAGAATTTTTATGGAGTGAATGGAACATGATTTGTATAATAAATTTAAAAAGAATTCGATGTTGTATGAGTCATCATTTAAAATTTTATAATAAAGGTGTGCTAAAATGTTTCCCATATAAAAATTATAAGTCGCAGTAATTTATGTTACATAAAAAGGAGTTACATGGAACAGGTCCTACACGGAAATACTCGTAGTATTTTTTGCAAACCAAATGTTTGTATCATTAGAAATGAGTTTCAGTTTTTTTTATAGCTTCATAATTTCAATAGATAAGACTTAAGTTCTTATATGAATGAAGCAGAGCAACTTCCACTTATGAACCAATCATGATACTCTGCATGGTAAGCCGTATTGCATTATACCACCATGTCGTTCTTACTTATGATAGTCAGAAAAGACTGTCCACACATCGTTTTGCCTTCAGAAACCTGTTAAGATTAAATGATAGGGAGTCAGAAAATTGTCGAAAGTGGTACGGTGCATGTATTTACATGCTCATATGTCGTCTTTCTTGAGATCTAGCTTAATTGTCAGGTTATTTTGGGGAACTATTTATATTTAGGTAAATGCTGGAGCATGTGTCTTAGATGGTTAGGATTATTAAAAAGATCTATATTTTATTGGCTTTCAGCTTGTTGTTTCAGATTTTAGTAAAATTGTTTCACGTATTCGTTAAAGATCTATCCCTCGTAGTTATTTTGCCAATTTGTCAGCGATCTCATTTCCGGCTATATAATTTATTTTTATTAATCAAGTGACTTGCATTATGCCGTGAAGAAAGATCATACCAGAAAAAAAAGAAAAAGTTTATGGAATCTATATATTTTATACAGAAAAATAGTACGAGAGACCATAAAACACAAGAGAATTGTCAGTGTAGATAATAGAAAAGTTTGCGGCATGCGGCAAACGAGCAGATTTTTAATCAATTTATATATAGGTACTACAATAGCTGTTATATTAACCTAGGTTTTTGTAAATTACTCTAGCAGAAAATTAAATAAGCTGAACGAACTTTAACTAGGGGGGCAGAAATATATTAATAGGTATTGTATTCAAAACGAAATCATGCGAAATACTTTACGGTTTACCATTACGTAAAATCTTATCTGTTATGAAGAGTTCTAGAATATTACTAAAATGTTTTGGTTGAAGAACTAACAGACAAAATGTTGACAACATTTTCATATTGGTGCAAAACAAGTGATTATTAACTGTTTCTAATATAAAAATATGTATGATTCTCTAGTCGCTTATTATAAGCTAAGTTAGGGATTAAAGACGTGGGAAGCCTAATTGATAAATCAATGCAACGGACACAGTGGACTTCTTACCTTCCTACGCATGTACAAAACCTTTAGCATGAAATGATAAAAATGTATTTATGTACTATATAATGCTGACAAGGATTTAATTTTTTTAAATCAACTCTGATATATATCTTATCACAGGATCTCAAAGAAGAATTAATCCTGCAATAAAGTAAAACATAATAATATTTTGACTCTATAGCAAATTAAATTCTTCATAATTCTGCGTTATGATATAAAATAGTGCATTATTAATTCATTTAAATTGATGAAGAATATAAACATGTAATGACTTCTCGAGCGCTTTGACACCGATGCTCGAAATAGGTTACTGATGAAACCAAATAAAGATCCTTTAATTTATGTATTATGAGCCGCGCAACTAATATGGCTGTCAGTAGTATTAAGGTCTTGAAAATGATAGAAAACGTCTGCACAAATGGTAGCATACCCTGTTGCTGTGAATTTATGCAATTACGTCTCTCTGGAAGTCAAGCGAAGAATAACTCACCTTTTTGGCTAGATCCTTTTGTGACTTTAGTTTCAGATAAAAATATGATTTATAAATACAACTATAACTATGATAATCTACATTTTTCTGCCAGATGGAAACAACACCTTGATTTTTCCAATCCTGCTGAAGTACGGGCTGCTAAACTGAGTTCTATTGCCTGTTAAGTAAGTAGCAAGAAGCACGCACAATGGTCTAGAGTTGCATGGTTTAACAATTTTGAAGGGAAAACAACTTGTTACACCAGAGATTGGCTAAGTTATCTACCATCTAAAATACAGCAAAAGTGATGATTTGAATGTGAAGGTTATTTTCTTTTAGCACGAAACATACTCGTATTACAAATTACGACAAAGCAATATGCCATATAAAGCATAACTTTGCCTTACTTTGTTTAACTTTGGTCACTTTTAAGATCATATTCTGAATTTTGTCAGCCCTTTCAACAACTCCCTTACTGCTAGCAACGTGCTTTCGACCACGAAGATAAAAAAAACTGACTGTGGAAAATCCTTTCAGACTCACGGAAAACTAGTTCAGCTACGAGTACATCATACTTGTTCAATGGCGAATAAGAACAATACAATTTAGGAACGGTTCTTTTGTTGTACACGAACAACATTGACATCATTGTTTGCACTCAGAACGCTACTGTGATGTCAACAAAAGAAACAATAATCATGCCCTTATTTTATTGTATATAATGACAGGTACTGGACGAGAATTCAGAAGGCTGAAAATATCGTTTATATTTAAAATGGAAAAAGTGATTATATCTTAGCAAAATTATATTTGCATTGGTTTGGGCATACTACTACTAATACTACTTTCTACCTTATATTCGAGCACCAATCTCCAGGTACGAAAAAATAAGAAAGCCTGAATCACTGTAATCAAAAATCTTATGAATTGATATCTTTTAGGCTACAAAATTGAGTTATGAACATTTTTCTAGATCCTTGATCAAACGAAACTTTAAAGGGCATTGATGTATCCAGATCTGCCTTAAGGTGCAAACAAATGAATTACGTTAAGTTAAGCTATAGGTATATATAAATTAGAATATTACATAAAAACGAAACAAAAAGCGTTCAAGACCATAGCGTAAATTTCAAGTTTGCAAATTTACCTTCCTGCGTCATTTCGCTGTATTTGCATATCATGTTGGAACAATGGAACCCACAAAATTGTCCTCGAAACTAGCATGTCATCCAGTAACAATAACATAATATTATTTCATACACTTATAGTGAATCACAAAATGCATGAGACAACGACATTCAAACAGTTTCATGTAAACAAACTCTATTCATCGGAATTACAGAGTGTAAGATACATTTGGCAATGTAAAAAGTCATATAGGCTGTCAGACAACTGAAAGTGACATTAACTGTTGTTTTTCTCTTTATTAGATATACTCGTATAGATGTTTTTTTTTTTTAATTTATCGTCTTAGAAATTTTCTTCAAAGTAAAGTTCCTGACATTGTCCACAAAATAAAAATTATATTTCAATTGCAAATGTCATATGGGGTCACCATTTAATCAACATCAACTTTTTGATGTAAACTTAAATGTTAGTAGAAAATAACTTTTTGAGAATAGAATATTACGGATAATGACTTAAAATCATGTGCATTTTAAGGGGAATTTTAAGTAATTAATAAAATATTGCAGGACGGTCCTTCAGGTTGAATTACAGCCATAAAAAATTATCCACACAAATAAAAGAAAACATTAAAAGAGTGCCCTTATGGTAGCCAAGATTAAAAATCTTCTTGCGAACAGCTGTCTGAAACTGTTCGGCCAAAAGGGGAAGCAAAACCGGCATACTATATCATATGTGAAGCCAAAGCTCCGGCTGAATCACCAAATGTTTATTGCACTTAGTCATAACAGATGCAAAGAAAAATAAAATTCAGGCTCACATTCATAATCAGTGGGACTCGATTCTGACTGTAGTGCGCCACTTTTTTCTTAAGCTTAAAGAATGACTTCAAATATTCAAAGGATATTTTATTTTCTTTCCGTCTCATCCTTCATCTTCACTCCAACAGCGCTTTATACGCGTCTTTTTTGCTACATATGCTTGTCGGAGCCACAGAGTATCGAAGGCACGTTGGTTTGCCACTGACCTTCGATAATTTATCCTGGCAACATAGGAATTATTTAGTGACACGCGTAGGGCGAAGGTTCTAGAGGTCTTGCGATTGTAGCTTTCTTACTTTACAGTTGTACCTTTTCCGAGTAGTTCTTTTTTATTGTGGGGCTTAAGAAATCCTTAATCTCACCTTAGTTGGAACATGGTAATGAATCAACTCAACGACTTCGCCGTTAGTCCAATCCAAGTTATATGGCAGTCAGTTTCCGATTTATTGCTACACAGATCCTTTAGTGACGAGTCTAGGCTTAAATAAGTTGTGTCACGAACTTCAAGATTTTAATTAAGAAGTGCAAGCTGAAAACTAAAACCAATTTTTGATATTATTTTGGTAAAAAGAGTAAAACGATAAAAATATTGACAATTGACAATTGTTTTGACGAAACTGTTTTCCCCTATAAGAGAGAATTTTATTTTCACTCCTCCGGGTATGACAGTTTTTATATGTTTTGCACAAAAAGTATACGAGTAATACGAGTAATTTATTTTTTTATTAAATCGTACCTAGTGATTCAAACAACTAGTGTTGTTAAGTGGAACATAAGACCCAAATTGAGTTAGCGACTTGTGGCTTAAGACAGCGAAGGGAAAAAGCCGGATAGCTTTCCCTATTAGCTGTTGTGTAGACTCCATGCTACAAAGCGCATTTACCTGAGCATACTCACGCGTTCGCATTTATCTCGTTTTTCAATCTTAATGTGGGTTATGAGCACATCTTCAATTCTAAAGAATAAAAAAGAACACAATTTTGTACAAAATATTTTTAAATCTATATTTCTTGTTAAGTAAACAATAAACTCCATACAGGTGTTGAATACTTAGTTCACTCTTTCATATTGCAATCGTTTTAGTTTTCAGATTTGAGTTTCCTTTTTTGTATTTTTTTAAAGTTCAACTTAGGAACAACAGTATGTTAAGTAAAATTAAAATAAAGTGGTGGGAAAAGATTGACACCCTTACACTAATATTAAAGTTCTGTACTAAATACATTGGCACTGAGCAAATCTAGACATTTGTCTTACATCTAAGTTCGTCCTCAAATTCCACCAGATAAACTTATGAATTAAAAAATTAAAAATAAACACGAAAAGTGCATTTTATACATAAAGCAAAACCATAAAACGAAAAAAAGAATAAAGGAATCATTAAGGTCATATCGAAACTAAAAAATACAAAAATCGTAATAATACAAATTAAAAAAAAAAAATAATAATAAATTATTTACAGTCTTGAAGATTTGTTTGTAATACAAAGAGAACAAAAAAGAATTGAAGAATGGACATCAGACATGGTTGTGGGCTATGAAAGAGGGGGGATTTTAATGAATGGAATCCTTATAGTTATATTAGATATTCACAGAGGAACACACAGTGCCGTTCTTGACCAGCTCCATATACTGAAAGGGTACATGGAAACTTTGTCCATTGTGCTCGACTATCAAATGGCCACGACATGAAGATGCGCCCACTACTGTGACAGTATCTCCCTTTTTGAGTTGCTCTGATGGCGGATTAGTGACTGAATCCTCGGGGAAATTCATTTTCATTATTCTATTCTGTGGATAGCCCAGCTTCGAGTTTCCTGTCACCGTGTACGGGCGTGAAGGCGGAACTGGCGGTGGACGTTCCTACGGGAGGAAACGATGAAGTTTATTAAATGAATATTGCTGATGGTGATTCAGTCCAAGCTCCACACTCATACGAATATGTGCTGAAGCATATCACTTACCAAATCTAATCCGAAGAGACTACAAGTTTGTTGTATAATCTTTGAGTCGCATTTTTCATTTGGATCTGGTGGCGGAGTACCAGCTATTGGTTGTGGTCGTGGTCTAGCTGTTGTCGATTGAAGGTTACTGCTGCCTTTCGATGACACTCTTTGTGCTAAAAACGAGGGAAAAACTATGAAAGATAACAAATTTGCTTATGAAATGTATCTAAAGAGTTTCATTCTTACCAGCATTTGAGCCTTTGATGATTTTTGCCGAATGGATTAACATGTCTCGTGGTTTCTTAATACTCCCAATCTTCTTGCGAAATTGCCATCCTCTCCAGCTGGCTTGGATCATGGTAGCACTCTTGGTTCGAATTTCCGACCTTAGATTTTCCAAGTGCTGACGTATTCCCTCACTGAGGAATATATGTCTTTTGCCAGGAGCCCATGAAAGTGTTACAGAGCCATCGACTTCGGGTGGATTCTCCATGGCATACTGGAGTATGAGATTGCAATCTTCAAGAGCCTTGTCCTCACAACGACGTAATAAACGAAAAGGTGCCAACATTCGGTATCGAGCGTTAAACTGTTTAAATCGCATTCTGTGGGGGAATCCCGAAGCCATGAGGTTAACAGTTTCGAGTACTTGGAGTGCACGAATTTGTTTGACGACAGTCAAACGTTCAAACCGACCAGCTGCTTCAGAGGAGTTGCTGCGAATGCAACGAACAAAGTGTGGTCGAGCGTGTACTAGTGTCCGTAGGAGATTATCTAAGCGCGTGTGAAAGTCTTGTGTCAATGTTGAAACTGGTTCATCTCCATTCAGAAGGTCAGTATGTGATGTAGGGGATATACGAAAACTGAGTCCACGTGGAACACTTTGCAGGGCATAGAGTGCTTTCAATTCAGAACCAAAGAGATGAGTAGCAAATCCAAAGTTACACGAATGCTTATAGAAAACGGCTACCAAATCATCCGGCACTACATCACGATTTGTATCCAGAAAGTCGGTTGCATCGTATTCGACTTTGCCTGCAAAGTGTCGAATAGTAAACATGCGTGGATCATGAGGTTCAGCGTGCTTCGTTTCCAGGCGCGTAGAGTTTCGGTGTTGGACTTTAATTTTAGCTACATAACTTTCGGCAGTTCCACGAACTGAGCATTCAGCATCAAGCATACTGAGAAGACCAGTCCGCAGTGAAGATATCAAGTCAATGCATGGTACGTTATCTACATAGTCCACTTCAGTGTCGCAAATAATTCCTTCATCGCGGCAGGACTCCACAGACGACTTAAAAATGTGCGTATTGTAAAAATGTTGCATAGTTTCAGCGCACAAGTTAATACAGAGATGTTCTAGTTGAGCATGCGGAGATGGTTCCTCAAATCCAAACATATCCAAAATACCAATGAATCCATCGGTTGCATGGCGAACAGCATTGTTCAAAGCCGCCATTGATTTGGATCCAGAGTTTCCGCCGATTGTCGATGCATGCTGACTGGCGACATCTGCTTGATTGTGAACTGACTCATTAGAATCAGAACTAAGAGTCCCGAGAGTCGATCCCAAACGCTTAAGACTGTTTGCTCTTCTTACGATTGTAGCAACTGTGCGACAGTACAGCGCTTTTGCTAAGCAATCTCTGGTCATGTTTGACATGTTGGCATCACATACTGACTTCACTAGTTGGCCTCTGGCATTATGAGTGCGGGTGGTAAGGCCACGGAACAGTGCTGCTGGGGGCACACCTAGCAAATTGGCAACTGAATTTAATTCTGCCTCTCCTTTCACATCTACTTCAAGTCCCTAAAAAAAATTGAATTGAATTAATTGAAGTCTTCAGTAGTATTGGTAAAATTATTTGTTATATGTATAAGCCCGAAATGACACATATTCATCTGAATTCACATTCATATCAAAAGACAGGAATCTAACAGCTTAATCCAGAAATCAAAACGGACGCAAGAACTAGCTTCAGCTGATAGCAAGAGCAGAGCAAAATATAATACGTCTACAGAAAGATGGAAAAGTCGACAAAGTCGAACCTGATAGAGCTGTAGTTGCTGGTAAGGTCCGTTACAAGCAACTTGTAACATTTGTAAAAATAACAATACGGCATGGTCAAAGGTAATCCACAAAAGGGAAAATGCTTAATGATAATAATAATTCGACTAGATGCAATGGTCGTGGCGAAGAAAGGAGATCTCTCATATCCTAAAATATTGCGAAAAGTCAAGGCCGACCCTAAACGTGTTACTCTCTGTGAATCCAAAACTAGAATCAAGCGAACACAATCGGCGACCAGCTTTTCCAGCTGAACCGGGAAGGTCTACTGATCACCGACTAATTTAAGGAAATCTGTGAGCATTACCAACTTAAGGATATGTGCGATATTGACTAAACTAAACAACGCTTGGGGTCACAGAATGTCGCAGCAAAGGGCAGGATGCAAGAGAAGTTCGCAGCACTGGACATAGTTCTAGTTAATGAGGGCACGAACAATTATTTTCAAAAGACGGGCACGGGGTATCATAGACAAAGTCTTTGCCAGCAGCAGGTAACATAAAGAACACTATACACAGTCACCATTAGGCTGTGCTTTCGAGCTCCTAACCTAGCGCCCAATCTGTCGGCCCTACTGGTGGAACCACGAAATCAAATCCCTAATAAATATCTGTCTGTGAGCGGGAAGAAAATTCCAAACCTCTTGAAAAATCCCGGGCTTAATTACTACACACGTAATCGGGAGAGTAGATTCCATCCATGGTCGAATAACTTTGGATTGATGGCACATGATAGCTCACGTATCGAATCGAAACTACAAATTGTAATAGTAAAAGTCTACTTCAACTTATTTCTGACATACAACATTTTATAACATTTTCAAAAAAGGTTGTTAGTCTGCCAATGTTTTGAAATCGGTTTATTCAATTTGATTTTGACTTAAACTATAGTTAAATGTCAGTAAAAATTCATACAATTTTTAAACAATTTTTAAAATTGTATTGTAGCTACATTTCTTTTTTTTTCCCCCAAATCCCTTCGTAGCTATTGAATGTGAATGACACTTAATCACGGATAAGAGAATCTCAAAGCTCGATATCGAGTTCGGGAATCGCAAACGTGAGTCTTTTAGCGACGAAATGCTCGATCACGTGTACGATTATTTGCCCCTGGATATTAATTAGAATCTGGTTATCCCTAGAATGCGCCATTAGGGACAGCCAAAACAACAGTTTCAAAAACTTCTATATAAACCCTTGAGGAACCGCCTATAGAAGCGTCATGACAAGGGTCAAGGGACATAGAGTACCTCAATTAACATTCGCGTCGATGCTACAAAATAGAAACTGCAGACGAAGGGATCCCGCTTTTTATAGAAGATGAATTGCTGCTGGCATGCAAACGACCTAACGACAGAAAAACTCCAGGCCCCATAAAATTCCAAATAAACCCTTAAAGCAGCAATTACTTCGAGACCAAACATCATTTCAATAGTGATTTACAACTGTGTTAAAGGGAGGAACTTCCCAAAACACTGGAAACTACAGCGTTTAGTGCTTCTAAACCTCTAGGAGTACCCCCATGGTACCGCCCGATTTGCCTTTTGGATACCATAGGAAAAATTGCAGAAAACTTTATTTAAAACAGACTGATGATGATGATAGATGAAAACAGTGCGCTGCCAGAATCCCAGTTTGGGTTACGAAAAATCCACTCCCCAGTACACGCAATCAAAACAGTCACTGAAATAGCAAACGCAGCGATCGAGAGACACCGATGGCTGTCAGAAACAGAGGAGCACTTTGCAGTGACCACATGAGGCATCTCGGCAAACTGAACGTTTTTAGTAAATGGTCTCTTTAGAATGGAAGCACGTTAGGATCATATTTAGCTACCTTAGGAACATACAAATATGCTATTATACCGACAAGAGTACGAACATTTTAACTTTACAGCAGATGTGGCACAAGGATACGCCCTAAACTCTGGAATATTATGTATGACGGTGTTCCCAAACGTGAAGATAACTGACTTTGTGGACAATATCGCCAACGTAATCGTGACGAAGCACATCCACGAAGAAGAACAAGCGAAGCGATATCCCGTGTCAAAGATTGGCTAGAGACAGCAAGCCTGAGTTACAGAGCCTACAGAGCCTGAGCCTACAGAAATGCTCTGGTACTACATTAATACCAAACATCGGAGGACCCAAGTGCATCCGCAGATTATTTTTGTCGACCTTAGTTAGCTTAGTTATACTATACTGTTCGTATCTCCAAAAGAGAGGGATACCGCGAATTTATAAACTAATCGCTTTGAGAAAAATCTGCGATTACGGGACGGTCTCAGAGGAAGCAGCGGGCATACAAGCTGGTATGCTGGCCATTGATATAACATAAAGAATATATGTATATAATGATATACCACAAAAGAAAACTGGACATACCAACTTATCATGAAAATAGAACCTTGGGTAAAAAGAAGAACTGGGGAACTAACTTTCTATATCACATAGTTTCTAACCACAAAATTTTACAACGATAATTAATCGCTTAGTTGTGTGGAATTTCGCCAATCTCATGGACAAAGGCTATAGAGTAAAATGTCACTCGGGGACTTTCCCAATGTGCAAAATCTGTAAGCACAACACTTTTGGCGAAATGGTAGGGCTTCAAAGTACTCGTATCTACACACTTTTATCATTCATATAACAGCTTCTCAACGACAGCAATACCATTACAAATACGTTTTCAAAGTAGTTTGTATATTAACGTAATGTATGTGCGACCATTAACATAGACTTATATCGACCAATTTCTAGTAGCAGCCCTATTATGAACTCATTTATCCAGTGAGTTCAAAAACAAGCAAAACATTTAACAACAAGAAATAAAAAGAAAGATCTACAATGGACGAGCAGGCTAACCAGAGAGCTAAGTTTAAAGTGTTAAGAGTTGAATTAAAGTAGGGAAAAGCGGGACAATAAGCTGCTGCGTTGAAATTAAAGAGCCTTTGCAGTCCATCTCCTAGCTTAAGGATATAGTAGAGTAATCTCGTCATAAAAATGTGTATTTTCATAATAATCTAAAGTACTTGCAGTAGTCTCAGGTCAAGAAGTCAAGTTCGTCGTTATTACAAAGGTTATCTTTCAGTGTATTAGCAAAAAATTGAGCCTTGGTCAATGAAGTTGAGAACTCGGCATTTGCTGAGGTTGTGGAGAAGAAACCTTGCCCGATTTATTGAAATATAGGTATCAATACAAAAGCTCATCATGTACTTATACTCTGTCCAACATTAATTGGCAGTACACGTCTTATGGGGAAGCTTTTTCAAAGTCAGTAGCGTGCCATATTTTTGCATCATACTTAATTGAAAATAGCCCCCATAAAAAGTGATATGCATCCAACACGTCTTATTCAAAGCACATCTGAGTGTGCGCTGATTGCCTGTGGCCTATGGCTGCTGCTATTCAACTCCTATTAAATTGATGTGCATTCAGAGTTACCAGTATCCGTTTGGTAACTCTTTTCCTTTTTGGGTTTAGAGCTTTGGAAAAAGTTTTTAATGATGAGTGTTATCGTGCAGATCTTGTTTTGATCTTTTGCATTTCTTTTAATGTGTGGAAAATACGTTAAACAAAATTGTAAGATATTTTCTTTAAGGAAAAAGTTCATTTGCGTAGGTTTTCGTAGCGCGCGGTCAGTTTTTTGATGTTACGTGTATTTTTCTAAATTTGGATTGTGATATTAATGTGAAGTTAAGTGTTTTTATATAAATTGTTTTTTTGAAAGGTGTATTGATTTTGTTTGAGTTCTATGCAATTTATGTTTTTAAGCCGCGCCTTTCATCTTACCTCTTGGTGGTGTGGATAAAGGTAAATTATTTAAATTTATAGTTATTTAAATGAAAATTTAAATCTCAAAAGAAGGACGGTAGCCCTACACACTATTCTTTCAGATTTTTGCTAATTTGAAATGCCTACTACGGAAACTCTGTAAGAGCTTTGTTGAAATAGCACCATATGGAAAACAAAAGAGTGCGAATGAGAGACAAACATCTCTATATTCCCTGTACTGCCGATTTAACGATCCCTTCCTATTCAGAGTACTATTGTCTGAATCCCTAAAGCCTTTTTAATTATTTCTCACTATACTGAGAAAGCAAATCGGAACTGGAACATCTGAACTCTGCCAGAAGTCTACAGAATCCGGACACAATGAAGCCCTCTAGTGTAACTTCGTCAAAATTATTTTGCTCGTTTCAGCGCGCCGTAATTTCAATTTTTAACAGATTTAGGATTATAGCTATCTACATATGAGTATGTGTGTTATTTCTTTTTTTTTAAAGAGGATACTGTTTTTTTATTAGTTTAAATTCTGATGATGGCGAAATAGATAAGACTGAGTCCATTTTCAGAGCTGTCATGTCGTGTAGACTGTCGGTTTCACGCCCTCCTCTCACCTCAGTATAATAGTAGACTATGAATCAAATTGAGCATGTAGCGGTTCACACATCTTCAATATTTCTACTACGTGCAAAATTTGAAAACACACACCAGGTGGACAATTATCGAAAATACTGTGGAATTACCACCGAACCTGGGTAAGTGGGACCTGGTTAAGTGGTATACCTCAATTAGTGGGCCAAATTGTGGCGCACCTGCACTTTGCTCTGAAAAAACTGCGTAAGTCTAACTTTTTCCACCTCTGCAAGTGAAACTGAAATTTTACTAATCAACCTCGGTAAGTGAAATTTTTCCATTCAAACCTCAAAAGTGAGACGAATTGAAAAAGAAACCGGTTTTTTCGCAATTTTTGCAAGGGGTTGTTTTTGCCATGACTGATTTTTTAGTTAAACCTACATTTTCCTATTTGGCAAAACGCATTGAGATTCCACTGATCAGGTTGCAAATATTAAAACAGAAGCGGTTAACATGGGTTAAACTATAAAAGTAAAACCTAATAAATGCTGTTATCAAAAAGCCATGCGCACCTTAAACGAATCAGACTGAACGCAACAATACATTTTGTAGCTTTGATGTAATTAGAAATTTTGACTGCCTCTGGTCGATTTTAACTCGAATAGTAAAGATCTGAATATTTTCCGAAAGCAACGAAAATGCCAATTGTGGCTTGTTCGGCTAAGTAGCCAATTGGGTAATAAGAAATTTGGTAATAAGCTGCGATTTGACGCATAGAAAATATCGCCACAGAAAAGTTCGTCGAGTAGTATTTATCTTATTTTCAGAAGCTTTTTAATTTATGCTATAGGTCATATGGACTCGGAAATAATATCTGGGTGAAGAAACGTTGTCGGAACCAAACCAAGGGAGCAATATGATGAAAATCTCATCTCCAGATAGATCTGCCCAAATACTCGTATCTATCACATTCCAGAGAAACAGCTGTTGGTTGAAGTATTGCAAATTTAAATAAAAGCCCATCCTTCTCACACATAAATGATCGCCCGAAAGTCGTAATTGTCGAGATATTTCTTTTGAAAAGAAAAAACATCTTGCTCAGCACATTTATCGCAAATTTTCAACATTTATGTTTTTCAGGCGTAAATTACCCAAATGACCATCACAGCAAGATTGGCGAAATAAAAGTGCGACATTTGCCCATACCGCTGCTGGGTTCAAACTCACGACCCACAGCTTGTCAACCTAGACACATTACTATAACGCCAACGAACTCCACCAAAATTTTGCGATTAAACGCACATTTCCAAATGTGCATTTATATGGTTTGGGTATAATTTATCGAAGACACCAACCATCATTTAGAACATTAGTTTTTGATACAATTCTACATAAAGATGACTCTGTAGAGTCAGCTAAACAAAATAATGAAATTTTAGTTGAGCTAGGTTTACACATAAGAGTTCAACTAATTGGATTTTGTCATGGTGTTAGTTTTTATAATTGCATGTGTGTTTTAGAAAATTATTTCTAACGACGGTAAAGGGAAAGAAATCATAGAAAAAGAAATATAATAAAATTGAAAACCATTATGCTGTTAGGAAAAATTCTAAATGCTTAAAAGAAAGCAAATAGACAAAAATGGACAAATCCATTTTTAATAACCCGCTCGAAATTTGAAACGCAGAACAATCTTTTGAGCAGTCTGCTAAGGGGTGATGGGAATCATCAGTCCCATTTGCTGATCTAGAGCCTTTTTCCGCTCCGCAACATGAGTATTTTGTTAAATATTTTACTTTGGTTTTGACATCTTCTATGGATATTCCTTTTATTAAGATCCATTGTATAAAGGCAAACAATATCTGTTTGAAAACACACAACATACTAATATCCTCCAAGCAGTAATTAAAAATGTTCATCCCATTGTTAAGAAATCATTTTTACAATAAACTTATTAATTACGTACGTCCCAGTTCGATTGAACTAGAGTGAATCATACTCAGACATGATGTTACCCTTAATTGTTTTGTATTATCAAGTTGTGTGTTCTGTTTCTTTCCAGGTAAAATTTAAATTTTTTGATTTTTGGATGCTATGTTTTTTTCTATCTTCCACGAACAATGCTTCCGTAATAGAACGAGGAGAGCAAAGTATAGAAGGTCCTTGCGATGCGCATAGCAAGGACTTTTTTCATCAAACCATTTCGGATATATAGTATTTGTTATCCTTATGCATTCGAAGTCCATTGTCTCTCTTATATTTCTTTCTTGTGGACGTTCTCTGAAAATTCTATATAATACTTTGAAGTGAACTTTACAAACGTTGAAAAATGCATCTGGAGCTTATAGATCTGATTTCAATAGAACATTACGAAGTGATTTTAACAAATGAGGGAAATCATAAAAACAAAATATTTTTTCATCATTAAAAATTATAAATGGGTCTTCGAAACCATCAATTAAATCATTTTTTATATTATATGTGAGGGTTTTACGAATCCTAATTTCATCAAATATCAGGACAACACAACGTTCTCGCTGGTTTAATAAAGCGAACTTTGACTTAAGATGCGAATGAGCATTGTTTTCATATCCTGGTTGTAATCCTTTTACAGGAGCCCATCTACAGAAAGAGGAAATGTGGGGAAATTTAAAGCCAAGTCCATCTCTCAAAAATTTTCAGGCGTTTTATGATCTATAATATATATTTGGGGAAAGTTCTTTTTCGCGGCTGTTGTATTTTGTAGTCTTTGATTCTTTCAGAAGCATTTTACAAAATGTTTTTGAATGGTCTGAAATATTGGATTTGAGAATTCGTAGATATTTCTTAATTTAGGTTTGTAACTTAACAATATTTTTTTTAAAGTTGCATTTTTTTCTCCTCTTTTGCACATCTTTCCAATAACTGATCGCACCTTGCACACGATATGCTGCAACTGCTCGACGTTCTTCTTCGTTTAGTTAAGGAAGACTTCAGATCTTCTAAATTCAAGTTTGAATCCAAATCAGAAGTGAAATTTAAGGAAGGAACAGCATCCGCCTTAAGATATTTTTTTCCTACAAACTCGGGACAAAAACGATCTCCACAAACAAAGTATTTGCCTTCATTTTTAAAACCACATGCCACAAATTATTTAATAATGCATTTTTTTCCCTAGAAGGACATTTACAAATTTCCAAGTCAGGGTAATTCCTTTTAGTTTTCCTACAAACAGAACAAGAAACTCCAGATAATCTCTGACAGCCTGCTCGTCGGCTGTACACACAATACAACACATACGATCCCAAGAATTGACTTCGTCTTTATAATACATTTTGTTCATACAAATTGTTCAGAACTTGAAGTTCGAAGTAAAAACAGGCAATTAAAAACTTGTTCGATTTTTTCCGTCGGCGTGCAATATCTATGTAAACTATAGCATCTGTGCTACTAGTCTAAATCGTCCGTGTTAACGCCAGTTGAATAATGTACTATACTCTTAAAACCAGGGATACTGATGAAAAACGTCGATCTACCGTTTATTTCAATCTATAAAACTAGATGCATTCAGAATAACCCTACAAAAAATTAATAAAGTCTTTCAAGTAATATTAAGTAGGCAACGTGAGAAAACTTCAGGGAACGATGCTCTTGACTTCGGGATATTTGGGATATAGTATGTCGAAATGAACGATAAAACGACTACTCGATTGAATGTTATCTAATGATGACTAGTATGTGTTTCCTTGTTCAAAACTTAGTGCTACGAAATGAAGAAGATGAAATCCCGAGTTGCCAAAGATGATTCAAAGATGAAAATTGATGAAGGCACTGCAGGTAGATAGGTGTGTATTAGTCGGGAAAGGCCCTAAGACGATTTACATCAGGTATTGCACTCGAAGGTCCACTGTCATCCAGCGGCAATAAGAGGGTAACGGCACTCATGACGTTGCTCTCAATATAGAGCTGAGAGATAAGCAATAGTGCTAAACTATATATAGTGGTCCACAACAGTATAATTTGTAGTCGTCCCGAGGCGACGTCCCTTCTTACCCTTAGCTGTTGCACTTGTGCCAAAGGTTATATGAAAATGGCTATTGACTAAGTCGGGTGAATATGTGAGGAGTCTTAAGAAGATGAAGAGGCTTCTACCCGGAGGCTAAATTTCTCACGGCTGGCAATCAATCATGGTTTTATACAGTATGCCAAAAATATCAACCATAGTGTCTTAGGGCGACGGTTGACTATAAGCTAAGCCTGTGAGCTAATCAGGTATCCAAAAGTAAATAAAACCAAAACTAAAAAACAAAACATCTTCTGGCGGTCCTATGAAGACAAAGCAAAAGTTGTTTTTTTAAGCCAGTACAAATTTTGTTTTAAAGGAAATACATACATTTTACATACATTTTATTGAATACCCATTATTTGTGTTCAATCGAAAGAAAACATTCTCCAATTAATTTGTAAAGACAACTTCTTGCATATGCCTAGCGCTGCTAGATCTAATAGATATCATCCAAGAGACAAAGCTCTCGCTTAGACCAGTATTTTAACATTTGTGACCGGATGTCCTCAGAAACAAGAATAATGTTGACTTGTTGTCTGTGTGTGTCTGTGTCTGTCAGCACAGACTAGTAAATTTCACATCAATAAAGAAAATAATCAAGAGGTACTAATTCATAAGATCTTAGGGGCAAATTTACAGGTCCATACCCTCAATCAAAACACGCTGATTAGCTTAATTTTTGAAAAAAAAATATGGTCCGATGACTTCACCAGCCCACAGACCGCACCAAACTGTGCATTTTTCGATATGCAACGGCGTTCCCTTAATCTAATATGCATTGTCTTTGCTTTAAATGCGACACACAGTTTTTTAATAAACCAGCGGATCCAACGGCACTTGATTTTGGGCCCATTTGCCGAAATTTTGAGGCAAACGAGCTGTATCTGGTAAGCCTTCAAACCAAGATATTTACGTAAAGTTTTTCATAAAGTGGACGGACAAAGATCATTTCGATCTTCTTCAACACTCTCCTGGATTATATGTATACAACATGGGTAATAGTCAACCCTTCAATTTTGGTAGTACGGAAAGCGAAATTTAAACACACAGCCCTTATCCATGAACGACACTTGTATCATCGAAACGAAGATCATTCAGGCAAAGTCAATTAAATCGGTAAGCAAAGGTGCATCAGAAGGAGTGACGATCTCACCTATCTTATAGTTCTAAAGTGAATGACCTTGAAGCTCTAGATTGACGGAATTAAAGTGGTTTCGGAAACGAATGATGTGGTGGTTGTTATCAAAACAAAAATCATTATTCAGTAATAATAAAGAGCTAACTGATAATGTTTACCATGAATTCTACGTACATCAGCGTTGATGACTTGTAAAATCTGACTACGCAGCAGAAAAACTTCTAGAGACGGTGCTGAAATTATAAATTTCTATTTAATCAAATGTTTCATATCTGTTTCTTACTCAAATACGGATATTTCATATAAGATATGTTATATAAAAAACGGACATTTTCAATAAGAAATCATCACACAGGCAACTAAAGGCATGAGAGTGTTTTGTGTATTGAAAACCAGCGTTAGTTGTCATTACAAAAATTTCTTCAATAATACTCACAAAGAAAGGCGCTACACTACGATCGGTGATTGCGATCTATAAAAATCTCATAACAATGTATCTTTCAAATAAAGATAATAAACTATAATCAATACATGCCAATAAACTTTAGAAAAGTATTTAAATCTAGGACTTATAGCAACGAAATTCATGTAAAAAATATTTCACAGATAAGCGTCGAACAGATGGAAGCACACCTGATGCCCGATGGGAAAGTAGTCGTGGTTTTCAGTTATTAACTTACAGTATGGTATTGGGTCTACTGTTTATAGCAATTAAGCAAGTATTCCAAAGGGAGAACATATGAAGTGAACCTATATTTCTCAGTTTATTTTCTATAATTAATGTTTTAGTGAGAAAAGTAAGAAACATACGGTTTCATTGAAACCTCTAAATGTAAAAACTGACATACATATACCCACTCATTGGTTTTGAAGATTTTGTCTTATCTTTATATTCTGCGAAATATTTCATAGGTGTGTGAATTGAAGCAGTAAACTTCGCAACTCTTCAAATCATATAAGAGAACCTCGAACTTGCTAAATACGTTGAATTAATGTAACACTGAAAATCTGTATTAATCGCAGGAAATGTTGGGCAACTTATAAGCATAATCATATGTAACAAATGGGAAATTCTCTTACCTGACCATCAATAAACTGGACATTCCCCAACAGCAACACTGCAGCCAAAACTCGAACAACGTCTAGGAATGGTATTCCCAAAATCCCAAGACATGCTTTCCACGCTTGGAATCTACACGAATCTTCTTGTTCCTTCTGCGTTATATCGCCATGTTGAAGGTATCTTAAATTTGCTGGCGAATATCCCTCCAAATTTAATTTAGCTCTCTCTTCTCGATTTAGTCCGGCAAGCATCTGATAGAAAATGTGGTAATTCTTCTCATTTGGTAGTGGCCGAATGACACGGGTCTGATCTAGGAAATAACAATGAATCTTCGTCCTATAGAGAGCACCATCAGTAACTTGAACTTCAATAAACTGTCCTATGCGACTTGATTCGGAATTTGTAGTTGTTTTGGCAGAACCAAGCGAACGAAGAACTGTAAAAGCCGCTGCTAGATGTTTAAAAGCATCCGT
This sequence comes from Volucella inflata, assembly GCA_928272305.1. NCBI lineage: Eukaryota > Metazoa > Arthropoda > Insecta > Diptera > Syrphidae > Volucella > Volucella inflata. The sequence goes on along the minus strand of OV743717.1, from coordinate 28,086,896 downwards.
TTCGGGACCACCGCCGGCAACTGCAAACAGTTGTCTCAGCAGCAACATAGAGCAGTGTGTTTTGCCAGCTCCAGATGTGCCGGATAAAATAATTGCTTGAGGATATCCAGTTTCTGCTTGTTGCCTAACGGCTTCTTGGACAATTTTTTTTAACTGTGGAGCAAGTGGCAGAGAGCGAGTTGATGATAAAGTCAATGGGTTTCCAACATCCAAATATGGATTAATTGAAAGCAAGATTGGTCCAACGTTTGTCTAAAATCAAAATATTAAAGTTTAGTTATTATATTCAAAAACAAAATGCCATAACTTAAAAGTATTGCAGTTATAAAAAAAAAAATTAGAGATAAAGTTAAAAATAAAAAGATACGTTAAAAAAAATGTTAAAAAAATAACTAAAAAGTTAAAAATAAACTTATTTTGATTATACCCAAGCCATTTTTTACCTTTTAACCTTTGACCGATATTAAAATCCTTTTTTTTCTCTTTTTCTCCCGCTGTAAAATGTAACACTCTTTTATATTGGTAATAGAATAAATAAGGCAAAAACGAAGGAATTTTAAAAACGAATTTGTTAAAAACATTCAAATCTAAAAAATGGTTTGTGAAAAATAAAAAAAAGTTTATTTTTAACTTTTCAGTTCTTTTTTAACATAATAGATAAACTTGTTTAAAAAAACTTGTTTTTTTTAAATATTGTATATTTTTATTTTTTAACTTTTTAGCATATGTGATAGCAAAATTGTATAAGTAGTTGTTTTTTTTCTATTTATGCTTTACCCTCGAGTATAGGACAAAAATCGTCTATCCCCCCAGAGGTTCGTTGTAGAGGGATAAGGGCTTTAATACAACAGGTTGCGCGCCGGTGCCGTGAGCGGCAACGTTGGCGGTATGATATGTTTATACACCCTTATACCATTCAGCCCTAGGGACGTGCTCACCTTGTCGTTGGGTCTTCCAACTAAACCAAAATCCACATCCAAATTCAAAACAAAAGAAACAAACTCAAATTCGAAAAGTTAGAATAACAGTTCTTATGGCCGCCTTCAAGTTCAGAATTATTTATTATCATAAATACATATCTACTTTTCAAGCCCTGAAATTTGATACCCACATTAAGGGTGTTGAAAAGGAAATCTATTCAGCCATCTTGGAGCGGCGGCCATATTGAATATAGTGCGATGACACTATCTATATAATTTTCTACTCTTCAAGCCTTTTCATTTGATACCCATATTATGAGGGTTAAACAGAAAAATGTAATCCGCCATCTTGGAGCGGCGGCCATATTGTAATTATTTCAATATTGACTATTGAGTATTGTATATTGTATATTGTATTGACACTTAATTAGAAATTAGACTTCTTCTTCTTATCCTTTTATTAACCCTTTCCTCGTTATACGAACTTATGCGTAACGAGTTTCCCATTTTTACTGCATCGCTGCTGCTCCGCTTATGGGGTTGGCTAATGTCGCAGACCGCAGAACGCGTCTACATAAAGCTCGGTCCTGGATCGCTTCAGTGGTTAACTCAAGACGTTGTTGCGCATTTGCCATCTGAGAAATCCAGGAATTCTTTTTCCGACCTCGTTTTCTTACAGTTGGAGTGACCGTAGTTGATAGTGCCTTTTTAACCCGATTTTCCGCAGATCTTCTTTGAACGTGGCAATACCAACTTATTTCTTCGATTGAAAAGTCCGAAACTTCCTCCTCGAATAGACCAGCTGTCGGCACGATATCACGTGGAAACTGTTTGTTAAGCAACTCCTTGCAGTATTCAAGCCACCGGTCACAAATTTCCTTTTCATTTGTTATTTCCATTGAATTTTTTCTCCTCTGTGCAGCGAGCTTAAAAATATTTGGCATTTTAGTACTGTACGACGTTTGAACTTCTTGGATAGCTTGTCTTCTATCCGCCGATCGTGAGGATATTTGTTCCAACTCCTGGTACAGGTTTTCCGCTTCTGCCGCTCGAGTTCGAGCCAGGACTTTCTTTGCGATCTTTTCAAGACGCTCGTATTCAAGAGCCAGTCGAGCTTTTTCGATATCGTCGCTCCGATCGCATTTTATCCACGCTTGGAATGCATTCTTCTTGTCGGCTTGTCGGCATTCTTCTTGTTGGTTTCGTCATTCCACCACCATGTTTCTTTGCCGACGTAATGGTATTTCGATATAGTCCCCAGATGGGACTTTGCGAGTGTTATGCATTCCTCGTGCATGCTGTTCCACATTTCTTGCGGGCTAAGTGAGTCTGCTATACCATTTATATTTTGTAGTACTTCTTTAGCCAGTGCGATAAATCTTGCGCTTCGTTCCTTCGATAAATTATACCACCGGATTTTTGGCTTTCCAAACGATGCCCGTGTTTTCGGTGGTTCCGCTGTGAAAAATTCTGTAATGAGCAGACGGTGTTGGCTTACTAGCGATTCTCCAAGTATTACTTTACAGTCCTTAACACGGTTTCTCATCGACATTTTGCAGAGGTGATAATCTATTTGCGTTTCGTGGCCTCCGCTGCTATAGGTGATGAGATGTCGTTGATGTTTAATAAACATTGTATTTAAGACGGTTAAGCCGTAAGCCCTACACGCTACAAGGATGTCTTCGCCAGCTGAATTTCTGGTTCCAAAGCCTTTACCGCCGTGGCAGTCCTCATAATCAACATTTGTTTCTCCGACGTGGCCATTTAAATCTCCGCCTACGAAGAGCATCTCATCGATAGGTATATTTCTAAGGAAATTACCGAACTCTGACCAAAATGTATCTTTTTCCGATTGGTCGCATCCATTTTGTGGAGCGTACGCGCTAACAATGTTCCACGTTTCATTGTGTATGACGAGTTTAACACTCATCAAGCGGTCGCTTATTTTCAAGATACCAACGATGTTGCTTAGAAGATCCGCTGCAACAACGATTCCAACACCGTTTCGTCCATTGACCGTTCCATGGTAGAACATCTTAAATGCCTTAGTTTTTAAATCTAGAAAACGCGTTTTATTTCCTGTACTACACCACTTCGTTTCCTGTACGCACAGGATTTGTAGAGTTCTGCGACGCATAATCGCTTCCAGTTCTAAACTTTTTGAGGTCATCGATCCGACGTTCCAACTTGCAAACCGAAGTTTAGGAAAATATTTTGGAAACTTCATTTTGCCCGCCCCCGGAATCCGTCGGGCTCTGACACAAGCACTTCTGCTTGCTCTGGGATCACCCGAGTGCGTTGCAACCGTGGTGCCCAGCGAGGTAGTGCTATTAATTGCGATCATTTCCATGAAGTTTAAAGTTTGAGTGGTTTGACACTTGTATGCTCATTTCGAATTGATTGACTGTTAGACATTAGACAATTAATTAAATAAAGGCGTTTCTTTGCTTGAATAATTCTCACTTTCATTTCAACTATTTTTAAGAGATCCTAAATGCCTTTATGATGGTAAGATAAGATATGCTTTCCTCGTAGTTAATGTATATCAGAAGCTAGTTTTGCGTGATCGACCGATGTACGTAGCAGCTTCTTCATCAAGAGGCTTGAACAACTCAATGTGAAAATATTCCTTTCTGATATCTGGCATAAATTTAAATACGTTTCGGAAAAATGTTTTCAAGAAAAAAAATATACATTGCATGGTGTGCTTGCAGCATCAATGTACCGCGTCAATATCATCAGTTTTTCTGAAATTCTAAATTCGGCTTAGGCCTATTTCAATTCAGAGCTATAAATCACGAAGCCATCATAACTGTCGACGAATATTCGATGGTCTTCAAAGAATTTAAAGTGTTTGTCTACCGCTTATCTCCCTTTCTTGAAGCCAAAGTGCTACATTTCAGATAGTGTGTTAGGAAAACATTTGCAAAGTTCCCATAATACATGGAAAACTTTCAAATATTCCCCGTTAGTTGAAAATGGAAATCGACAACTCAGTTAATCTGTGTTTGGGATATAAGTATCTTGGGGCTTATATGTATCTTCATCGACTTGATACCTAGGTGTAGTTTTATCCTCTTACACTTTGTTGATTAATTAACCCATATGAGTAAATAGTCTGTATATACATTAGATCCTGCAATATAGTCATTTTTCCGCTATTGATTACTAAACGAGCTTTCTTTTCTACAACCAAAGGAAACGGTTTCCTCCACCTTGATAAAATAGGATCAACGTAATATGTACAGATATATATATATGACGACTTCCTATACATAGCACTATTTTGTTTACTCTGGGAACACAGAAACCTGATGTATCTGAACTCGAGGTGGGGTAGCAGCGCGATCAAAGGTTGGCTAAATATAACATTTTGACGAAAGCAAAATGAATTATGAATTATGACCATTTAATGCACTTCCTCCTAGTCTTGTTATTGGAGGTTTAAACACAATTAATTGTTAGATACAGCATGTTGGATTGATCACTTGGCAACCAACCAACAGCGGTTCAATACTGCATATTCCAATGTCGCATAAGGTGTAAATAAGTACAATATAACAAATAAAACCTTATCAACGTCCTTGTCCTTTCAGCAAAACAGAAAACTAAGGCATAATAAAAACATTAAAGACGACATTTGAGTTTAATAAAATTCTTGTGAAGCTTTCAGAGGCGACATCAAATACATGGGCAGACTTCTTGCACACATTCAGTACAGAAACGTGAGCAACAAAAATTTAACTTCGGTACGGCACTGTTTGTGCAATAAGCAACATGACGTTTTAATTTAAGCTTAAGAAATTCATATTTCCTGCTCATCCACCACTTTGAAAAAAAACGTACGCTGATCATCAACACTAATCATAGATCTTCAATTAAAGAAGATCAAATGGGTATTACAAAAATACAAATTCGTACAAAAACGACTACTACCTTAACTGGCTGGTGGTTGTATGGCAATATGTTAGAACTACCATCAAACCAGAAATATCTATCTTGCGCCAAATTGCAACCTGGGATGAAACTGAAAGCAACTCACAATATCAGTTTATTTATTGGCGATAAATAATAAGAACCCTTGGTTCGACCTTTGAAAGCATTAGAAGTGCATTAAAGTTATAAGAAGATATAGATTTTATGGATCAATTAAGATGCTAACGTCGCAGTTAATTATACTTTCATATTCCCGCACAGATGGAAAAGAACAATTGAGAAGGTATCACGAACACCGAAGTTAAACTTGAGGAAACTTTAATTCATTCCAGAACTTTAATCATAATTAGTCGCGGGTTCTATGCTGCACGGGTATCTTGAGGGACCACATAAACCAAACGAATTGTTTTGACAACAAATCAAGTAAGTAAGTTGTTAACAAAACGCATAATTCCAGTCCTGGAGATCCCAGCCTAAATTGCACGTATGTATGTACGTTCTTTATTGATCTATAACTTAAATAAAATGAGACCGTCAACTTTTTCAATTGATTCCAAGTAAAAAACATGATAAAGTTTGGAAATAAAAGCGGCTTAAAATGTAGACTAAACATTTAATTCAATTTATATAACATGGTCTACAACAAAAATAAAGTAAAATTCAACTTTCCTCTAAAATTAAAACTTTTCTCCGGAACCCATTTCATAAACCTTTAAACACACAAACAGGTGACTTATTACTAGGCAATCTTCTTGCGACATTTTCCCCATTTCAAGTTAAAAAGACTACAGCACCAGAAAAGTATGTACGAGTAAAGAAAAAAAAACACAAAAAACTTCGGACTTTCTTAACCTGCATGGAACACCAAAAGAGCCGCTTGTCCTATTATCATAAAACGAGTTTTCTCCAACAGACAAAAACTGGTCAGTAAAGACCTAGCCCATAAAAAATAATACTTTACCTCACTAATTCTTTATCCAATCAACTCCAGCTTAAGCTCAAGCTCAATTTGAAATCGTTGCTTTTGGAGGAGTTCAATGAAACACCCATAGGCAGCACATTAAACAGCACGTGTGCTCTACATGTTCTATGACTAACAGATACTCAATCTCTCATCTAATTTGCTCAACATGATATTTCAGTTCAGTGCGCAAGCATTAAGTGGAAAATATTCAAATTCCATTTCATCAATCATTTCCCAGCGCCAACCAGAACAAGTCTCCACCGACAGTAGAAAAGTCCTAAAGTCCTAGTCAAACAAGTTGAACTTCAACAAATTTTACTGCTCATCTTTGATGCAATATTTTATTTCCCGCACCTCACTGACTAAAGCCATTAAATACAAAAAAATATATACTATATATATACTCGTGTATATAAAAAATATTTCAAGCACAAAAATTGGTTGAGAAAAAATGTGGAAAACACACTCATCGTCATCGTCGGTCTGGGTAGACACTAAGTTAACTTTTCCATGACAGGTTCCTGTGCAGGTTACAAGTCCACAGCTAGTCAGCAGTCAGGCCGCATGGTTGACGCTGATGCTGACGCCGGCGGAATGTATGGACGCACTCCAATCTTTCCAAATGGGGCCAAGACACGTTAACTTGTTTCTTTCCCTCGAAATTCTGGTCGTGAATCGTGATGCTAATTGCATTTTCAATTTCCTGAAACACACCTAAATTATATTTTATTTCTAACCATTCTCTTCAAATCACTACTGCCTGGCCCGATACAACCGTCGCGACTCAAGGTAGCTTTTCACGACCAGAAATGAGAAGAGTTATTCAACCCAAAAACTTCAGAAAGAAAACTCCGAAAATGATATCAGTTTATTCGGTATCGGAACGTACGTAACTCGAGGTTGAATTTAAGTTTGAGGTGATGTTACATTTTTATGACCACTAACATGGAATTGAAGTATTCAGTGGACCGCTGCCCCATGGGTACATTGGTACACTAGTATACTCGCATAAGGTGTATCTGAGGAAAGCCAGATACAAAATACCTGTCTATACTGGTACTCCTCGTAGTTGTACCATTATAATTTACACGCAAAGATAACAAGAATTAATGGCATTGCTCGTACTTACGAAATAAAGATTCTCGTTGAACCTGGCTTGGAGGGTTCTCATGACTGCATCCTCAGTTAAAGGGCCTGGCAAATGTATTAGATCTTCCATCTCGCTTGGTTGCTTATGCTGTCCATTTCTAATTATGGTGGAATTTTGCGGGAATGTATTTATGCCATTGCATGGATTTAAATTCTTCTGGACAACCGGAATGAAAGGAAGGTTAAGTAGTCCGGGCACCGATCTCATTGGTAACGTATCACTAAAATGTTGATTACCTGTAACACAAATTTTGCATTTCTTCATTCACAAGATTTTCAAATGGTTAAGGGTTAAAATAGATATAAATTAGAAATAGAATTCCAAGGAGTTACAGACATATAAAATACAGAGGGTGAGCCGACTAACCTGTAATGGTATCGTTTATATGTTGTGGCAATGGATGTGGAATGGATGTGTTTCTTGGTGATACTCCTGTATTTGTGGATTGTAAACATGAACTTATAATATGCTGATTCTGAAAACAAATAAAAGAAAAGATATAAAAATATATATTGTAAGGATCAATAATTGTGATTATTACATTATTTGAACATAAATTCTAAAAACACCTTGTTAAATACTACTAAATCATTTGAAAGTATATTTTTTGTTAATTTGTCAGGACTACGGAGTAGGTAGTTAGCAATCCTATACTAAGTTTTTTGCACGTCTAGTTCATCATATTTTCTAGTTAATGAAACACGTTATGTTGCTTTAATCATACTAGTTGTCTTTGCAATGCGATCAGTCATTCCTAAATTATGGTTAACAATCCCCACTCCCCATCTGAATGTGTATATCGGCCTTTCAATAATGACGGTTTCTGCATTAAGAAAGGCCACCAGCCAACTTAGCATCAATTATGTACACTCAATATCTCAAACCCTGGTACTGGAGTAGATTGAAAAGATGGCTTTCTGAATTTACTCGGCAATATCAACGTCTTTGACAAATTTTTCTAATATCGATAGCAAAGTCCCTTGATTGCTATCACGCAGATATCACCTCCATCCAAAAAGTGCTATGGCATAGGCCAGGCATAATGGAAGATGATATCTTGTTATGGAAATTGTTATAGCTTCCGATCCGTGAGCGAGCATTTTATGACAATCTATAGATATGAGGACTGTATTCGTTTATATAAGCCTTATATACGCCAACCACCCTACGGAAGACAAAAACGACATGTCCAAAGAATATTTCTACGAGCTCCTCGACATTGCAAGTGAGCTATGTCCTAAGTACGAGTATAATAGAAAGAAAGACATCTTTGGTAGCGCAGTTAATCCTACACGACACCACGTTTGTCAATGGATTTAGGCTTATTAACTTTGCTGCATGGCAAAATATAGCGGTTTACTCATCTCAGTATATACTCGTACATCCAGTATTTTGGATGTCCGAACGTCACTTGCAGCCAACAGCGATTTGGATTTCTATTTCGTCGCCTCTATTAGTGCGATTTTAGACCAAGAAAGCCCACAATCGACATTTAATCCGACCAACCATCTTTACATCGTTTTTAATGGCGCACATGACAGCATTAATAGAGACGAGCTATATTGAGCCGTGTCTAGTTTTCGCATCCCTGCCAAACTCATTCGTTTATGCAGAACGGCGATGGAGAACGCTCTCTGTTCCGCCGAGGTCGGTAACGACTTATCCGAGACCTTTGATATCAAAAAAGGTTTAAAGTTAAACAAGGTTACGCGTTGTCACTTCTTTAACATCACACTTGAAAGAGTTGTGCCCATGAACTCAGAGATCACTTACCAGTGCGTTTGCTAGTTTTGTAATAAAAGCTGCCAAAATGGGTTGGACGAAAATTGAGGGTAAAACTAAATATATATGTATACGCTGTCGAAATGAAGGTACAAAGAACATCGACGAATTTCACACAACTCTCCAGTGGATAGCTATGATTTTGAGGTAGGAACTTAGACTATCTTGGCTCTGCTATCAACTCTGCCAACAACACCTAACTAGATATACCATTAATCGAAGAATCAATCTTGTCACTCAACTTCTTACATTGTCCGCTGGATAGGCAGCATTGGAATATGCTTGTTCTTTTATATAAAAGAATTTGCATATGCAAGCGTTTATTAAAGATACATAGGAGTATATTCTAAAAGCTTAACAACACAATATCTCCTAGCAGTAGATATCACAACACACAGAACCACCAAGACAATGCTAAGATTATCCTCATGTCATGGATATATTAATACTTCTTCTTCGAAAGAATATAACACTGAGTAAGTAGGCTTCTCGGCCTTGCTAATACCACTAAAGGGTTTTATTTTAAAACAAATCTAATACGAGACATCCCAATGATGTTCTAATTTCTAAAATTAAGTGCGGGATTATGACGGAATCTTTTCTGGTTACTGAATCTTTATCTAGGTAACGACGACTGGTTAGTAATCATGCAAATTATAATAAGCCGAAATGAGTGCGACCGATAAATGGGATCGGTGTTTATTCATACCTATACGAACATTATCACTTCTTTGAATCCATCGAAGTCGTGTAGGCCGAGAGAAATTAAAAAAACTAAATAAGAGCATAAAGTGAGTTTTATGATAAAATCAAAATTGTAGTACCTTACGTTCTCGGTGAAACCTCTCAAAGTATGGCAAACAAGATTCGTAGTGAGGTTTTGACATGCCCGTTAAGGAATTTGATTAAAGTTAAGTTTAATCGAGGTACAACAATAAATATTGTGTATGTACATTATAGGCATATTTTCCAGCTGTTAAAAAAGTCCAGTTTTTACGATTGTGAACTGTAACTTTCTACCTTTGATTGAATAGATGACACTACTAGCTTATTAATGGACAGATAGAGAATTCGAAAAAAACCTTTTGAAATCAAATATTGTACTCGTATCAGTTGCTTACAAATAGAAGAGTAATTTTTTATTTAACTTTTAATTCGAAAACTTTTATGGATCACATTAAAAAGACAGTAAGAAAAAGGAAAGGTAAGGCAAGCTGAATTATCATCAGGACTGTACATTGAATATTTAATACGCCGCAAACACCTGTACACATGGTAGAAAGCAATAAGGATGAAATGCTATTCACAATGTATTACCAAGACACCGTTATTAATGAAGGAACTTGCGTGACAACTTAAAAACCTTCTGACCATTTTACAAATCGGCGATTTGAAATCAACCAATTTTAAATAAAAATATATCTTAAAAAGTGGTGGCGATGGTGCGATGGTGCGATGGTTAGCTCATTGGACTAGGTGCAGAAGAAGGGGAAGCTCCATTGTCGAATTCCTCTTACACTTGATAGCTTCGTTAGGGAACAGAGTGGGTCTGCATATTTTTTTTTAGACATGACCGGCTTACATAGGCGTAGGTAGGATTAAGGCAGATTTACGAAAAAAATAAAAATAAATAAATAAAACATAAATTTAAAAATATTAAAAAAAAAAAAAAAACAACAGAGATGGGTAACTCTTTCTGAAAAAAGTGGTTATCCACACCACACCAACAAAAATAAGTCAGCTAAAGTAGGTTAAGTAGGGTTAGGATTTATTTTAAAGTAGTCCTTAAGTTGTATGATAATTATAACAAAAAGAGTACATTTACTAAGTTTTTTACTTAACAAAATTTACTTTCTTAGTTTTAGGGTTAAATTAATGTAATGAAAAAACAAAGGACTGTACGTAACGTCGAAAGACATAAGACTAAGAATTATGTTTAACTTAGAGTGTCCGCATGGGGCCAGTAAGTCAGAATAAGATAATTTTAAGTTAATTAGGCACATTTTTAAGCCTTTTTTGTCTAGCTTTTAATTCATTAATTCCTGAATTAAATTAAATAAAAATGCATTAGAAATGAAATGAAAAATGCTTATTGGACTATCACGCAGAGGGTCCGTGGTTTGATACCCGGCATCACCAACAATTTTTCAAATCTTCATCACCCTTTCGGTTGTGCAATAAAGAATTCTGACTAGGCACAACTTTGGCATGAGCTGTAGGAACTAACGATGTACAGATAAATTGCTTATTAGGCGTCCGCATCTCACAAGATTTGAAATGTTTGTTGATCTCATTACTTTTCGATTAACTAAAGTAACACAAATCGAATGCAGCTAAAGACATTAACATTAACATTAACTAACAAATTTTATTGATTATCACCATTTCCTAAAAATGCCTAAAAGAGCCACGTTTGTGGGTACAAAACCTGAGCACTTTTCTAGAAGTTCGGCTAAATTCAAACAGTCAGTATATACATCTTATTTATTGTACTAAAGATGACTGAAACTTTAATACCGATTAGTAAGAAATTTACTTACCTTACTATTGTTGGTAATCGGTTTTGATGGATTACCATTGGAAGGTGAATGTTGCAGACTATTTCCTGCTATAATATTGGTTTGTACTGTAGTTGGTGCATTGATAATATTCGCTGGCTGATTTGATATCAAGCAATTTGGACTGTTTGGTGATACCAAGCCTCCATTTGGATTTGGGTTAGCTGCATTCACAGTATTATTTGCACCCGAGGTTTGTGTTTGTCCAACATGCAAGCGATTACGAAGTGTCACTAGTTCCGTACTTAAGCACTTTAAACGCTGTTGCAGATGTACAGCTTCATTTGATGATGATGCGTCTGCAAAAAAAAATTAAAAAAATGGATAATTAATTAACATAATAAGACAGTAATTAATTCCTAGATATAAGGTAGAAACCTTTTGTTTTGGAAAAAACAGACTTTGAACATTATTATCAAACCAAAGCGTTCTAGGTATAGTGTTTTAGTAGAAATAATATACAAATTGCTTTCAACGGTTTATACATATGAGTAACTGATTTATTTAGGCTTTTGATAAGTGAACTGTTTTAAATCGACATCGAGTGCAATCTTTTCTTGTTTTGTTTTCGTTGTTACGTTATTAGACGTAAGAAACATTAAAAAAACAGTCAGAAAAGTTCAGTAAGTCACTCTAAAATGCTACCTGGTCGTAAACTATGGTAAAACTAGATAACCTTAATAAGAAACTACCATCTAAACTAGCAGAAGACTTATTTTCAGTGATATTCACGAGCCTGTAAATTATATTCGTAGATAGTTCCTTTTGCTCCTACAGTATAACCCTGTAGTGTCAATATAAATGCAGAAAGTTTGTATTTCGCTGGCTTGTCAGTCGCTACATACGTATAGCTTCTCGTAAAGCTGATTACTTTTTTAAAAACATAAGCTATTAAGCTTTGTTGTGCATCAACCATCGATCACCTCTAGGTTTTTTTTGTGACATTGAATAAGAAGAAGCGAAAAACCATGATAACGATCGCAGTTCTCTACACAATTTCTTATTTACCTATTCACCAGTATTGTTAAAAGGTGAGTTTAAAAATGGGTCCCCACCCAATTATGCTATGACTTGTCCAGTTACAAGCTGTCGGTCATAGGTCTTTTTGAGTGGTAAGACCACCGGTAGTCCATACTATGACTTAAAACACGGTATCGTTGGAGTCAGTTGCTCTATGGATTTCGATCCCTTCCTTGTGGGAGCGTCATTGTGGCTGTCATGAATGGAGAGATGGTGCACCTGCTGGTCTAACCTAATGTAGGGTTGCAACAAGTGCTGAGTGCTGAGACCTTGAGATGAGTAATAGGTTTTGGATGGGCCTCGATTCATACCAAGGCGTACCCTTGCTCACATGGATGTGTGGACATCCCGTGAAATTAAGACTCCACGATAGCTGTTTACGTAAATCATGAGACGTTATGTCCGTTCTTAATATCACACCCTTGTAACACAACTCAAAAATGTCAGTTTTTCAGAAGTCCCGAAAATTAAGTTTTAAGTTAAGGTAATATTTTGAAAGAATCACTGACTAGATGTTATCTTAAAATAACCTCCTTTTGGTAATTTTAGGTATAAACACTTTTAAAAAACACATTCTTTTTAGTTCAGACGTTTGATTTGCTTCTAACATCCCTCCTCTGCAGAATGAAGTATAAATTTGTAGTCACTTAAAACATGAATAACGAGACTATTGTCACATTATGACCAGATTATATGCTTTAGAAGACAGATAGATATATACAGGATCATCCATTTCGTGTTTCCGAAAGTTAATTTCAATAAAACACATTTATGATTTAAATCAAATTTTTATTTCAATATAACGTTTGAATGTTGCTATTACGAATGGAATAAAGCGCAATTCAAATGTCCTCCACGAGAGTTTCTGCAGGACAAGATTCTGACAAGAAAATTTATGAAGAGTTATGCAAATACAAATGCAAAATATGCCATAATGTGCCGTAAGACAAGCCCAAATTCTGTGCTCGCCGTGAAATCGATATATTCCAATTTTCTTCAATACTTTCACCAACGGCAGACATATTTTCTTTAGCGCATTCATTTCGACTATGGAGAGGTCTTCAGACATCTATAACCAGGCCGGTCTCTTTGAATTTTCTTACAGTTTTACCTATAGTATAGTATAGTATATAGTATACCTCGATCATTATCTGTTCATAGTGACCAAAACGTACTTAATACAGAATCACTATTTTTGTAGAAAGTTTTCATAATTTTAACACATTAAGCGACTGTTAAATGATCCATATTGTAAAACGGCAAACCTTAAACTAGAGATTAAAGCAAGTAACACTTACCCTATATTTTAGGAGTTCATTAACTTAAATATCACAATTTTTGGCTGTTGTCACATTTGTCACAAAGGTAACATATAGTAATATGTACTTTAAATACTTGCTCTAACTTTTTTCTTTCTTTTTTCTTTTAGGTTAGGTTAGATTAAACAGGGTGCGACATTAGACATCACTAAGCACCAAAAACGGGCCCATCGCGATCCCTGTAGAACCAGTTGAATTTAACTTCAAGTGGCAAAAACCTAAACAATCTCCATGGTAAAACACTCAGTTTCCTTAGGTACAAAAGCAAAGTAGGCCTTTGAAATCCGTGCCGTCTATTTCCTCTAAGTTTTCAAAAAAGTACTTTCCTAAGAACTTCTATGGCTACGCGATATTATCTCACATTCACACAGTATGTGCGTTATGTCCTCAACTGCTTGTTGATCGCCGCAGAATCGAAAAATGTCCGTATCTGTCATATTGGGTTTCTTTGCGCGTTTCAGCAGGAGACAATGTCCTGTCAGGATTCCTATTGATGTCCTTAGCTTATCCCTGTTCAGTTTAATTAGCTTTCTAGATCTTTTACGATCGAGAAGTGGCCATAGAGCCTTGGATACCCTATGTCCTTCAGGACTCGGCCACTTTATGTTGGCGGTCTTTATGGTCTTTCCTCGATAGTGACCCTAACTGTGCAGCGGGGTGGTTTGATGTCAGGAACATCTCTATTATCTTGCAAGCTCTTTCGCTTGTTCATTTTACTCCATACCGCAATGTATTGGAACCTAGCACAGTCTCACGTGGTTTGAATGCATTATGTTTTAAGCATCGTGCGACAGCCCCTGACTATATCAGATTTGATATTAGTTGATTCCATTGCCTGAAGAGCGGTTTTGCTCTTAATGTAGAAATCGATATCTCCTTCGGACACAGATCTCATATGCATCAGCTCATCCGCCCTGAGGACAGCCAGAACCTCTGATTGGAAGACACTGCTTGTGCCCGGTAGCCTTATGGATACTCTTAGTTCTGGATCTTCCGAGAAGATACCGGAACCTGTTCCTTCCTCTGTTTTCGAGCCACCTGTGAAAATTGCAATTTCATTTGGACTGATTACTGCATTTTCTTGCCAGTCCTTCCTCTTCCGATATATTATATCATATGGAGTGTAGAATTCGATTAAGGAAAGGATTTCATCCGTTAAAATAAGATTGCCTGGCAATAGCTCCGTTAGGATCGTGCTGTGTCCGAAGCTACTGCCCTTGAAGTGACCCAGCCGAATCGCACTGTTGCTAGCAAGTGTTTTGATCTGTAAGTCAAGCGGTGTTAGATTACTACGTTGAGATTCCAATTCAGTTTTGTGTCTAGAATTGCACCCAGATACTTCGCGCTGTCTGAAAGGGACAGATCGACTCCTTCGAGTTTTGGGAGTGGTAATTGCTGTATTATAACAGTTATTTACTCTACTTACAAGCATGTCGCAAATCCAATATGTAATCCCCTGTTCTATATTTGCATCTACTTTAATGGCGCTGATCTTTACGCTATAGAAGGCTCCTTCTATATATCTTAAGTTTGCTTACGTACCAATAACGGTAGACTGTCAGTGCATACATCATTAATTGCCTACCTTGTGTAAAACAATCTCTTGATTTTTATGTACTTATTCCTTGTTAATGCTCTTTATTGCAATCACAAACAAGCGCTTCGAGGGACATACTTCCTTTTGGGCCACTATCTCGTTGCAGTAAATATTTGAAACATTCCGATGATAAGAAAACATTGTGTGAAAGTTAAACTTCCTATCGCTTCATCTGCAAGAAATTATCGGATTCTTTCCAGTATGAAAGTCTGAAGCCAGCCAGCATTATGGTATTAAAAACAAGTGGCGCTCTGAGACGCTGGAGAGAGACCTAAACAAGTAAAATGATCATGTCAATTGTACAAAGCTCGAGCTCAAACCTGAAATCAGTACTATAAAGCAAAAGAAAAGCGATAGCGATAAAAATGGAATGTCAAACGGAATATAAATGATTGTAACCAACGAATTTGCTTACTCAGCTTAGACAAAGTAAAGATAGAGTAGCCAGACCCGACTTCGTAAAGACCCTACCCAACTCACCTGCAAAATATGATCGAACTTAGGTAGACCTTTATTATCTCGGCACTGCCTGTCGGGTCTTCAAGAAAGGAGAACCTTCTACTTGAGCCAAATATATAGGTATAAATCTCAACATGACAGGAATAGGTTGTAATATTATATTTGTTCTTAAAATTCAAAAATGTGTTGCCTTATGCCCGGAAAGTTTAACATAGACCAAATCACAACACAACAAATTCTGAATTTTTATAAAAAAAACTTTCAACAAAATGTCAATTTAAGGAAACTTCTATATACTATATATACAAGCAGTAAATAATTACCAAGACCTATTTTTTGGATCATTTTTTTTATTAAACTCGACATAACACTCATTATCAGACGAAACAACAACTATTTTTTTCTTATTTTTACTTCCTTATTGAATAGAAAGCGTGTTGAAAAACCAATTTCAAAATAAAAATCTTGTTTAGAGCAGTATCATTCCTTTATAGCCTTCCAGTTGATCTCTAAGATCTTGATGTGACAGAATATCTTAAAACTTTTTCTACTTTCTATCGAACTTAAGTGGACTTCACTTATCTCCCTTTACTGGTATGTAAACAAGAATGATCAATCAAATTCTGAGTTCACTGACACCACGAAAAAAATATACTCATATAGTCGGACACTTAAAACATTGAAAAAGAAGAAAAATAAAAAACGATAATGAACAAAGAGGAAGGCGAACATGGCAACCATCTGATATTTCCAACAAAAAATACCATGATGCTGTGGGAAACAATAAAAAAAACCATGTTCAACCTTTCAGCCAGTGTACAAGACCAAAACACATGCAAATGAGAAGGCTTACAAAGTATGCCCATATAGCGGTATTCATGGCCTTAAGTGTGGTCATCGATTGCCAATATAATTATTTAAGTCTTAAGATAAATTCAATCCTACAACGCCTCCCTGTTATACATCAGGTTGATTTAACTGC
The DNA here is from genome assembly GCA_928272305.1 of Volucella inflata. Classification (NCBI taxonomy): domain Eukaryota; kingdom Metazoa; phylum Arthropoda; class Insecta; order Diptera; family Syrphidae; genus Volucella; species Volucella inflata. The sequence continues at coordinate 28,070,209 of OV743717.1, read as the reverse complement.
CTATTAAATATTTAAGAAAAAGATCTTTGTAAGTCACAAGAAATTATAGAAATATTTCACCATAAATGGTGCGTAAATTTATTAGGAAATAGCATTTATTGCTGAGGTACATTAGTATTTCAATACCCCATTTTATGATCCTTTATAAACCGTTAAGGCAAAATGTGCATTCGACGAAATCTATAACTTAATTTGAATTTTTTACCGCTTAAATATTGTAACATAAATTAGTCAAAGACACGTTATTTTATTTACAGTAAAATGTTGTTATAAGATCGGAGATATCGATATCTTCTACTGATGCAACAGCCCGAATCACAAAATAGGCCGAAACTTTTGCATATTATGTTGACGCAACGAAAAGAAATAGTAACGCCTTAAACTTTCAAAAACAGAGATGGTTCTTTTAATTAAGACAAGACAAGATGTACAAAAGAAAACATAGCACGTTACCTTAGAGTGCACTAAGATTGCTTCCTTCGATTTTTTTGTTTGCCATTGAAATATGTAACGCAAATGACTAAATCTGACGCTCCGTACATTTTATCACAAAAAATCACCGAAAATGATAGATCTTATCTCGGTAGATTTAGAGTTCAGTTTAGGATGTGAGTGGCACTTGACAAAGGCATGCTTAGTCAGTAGCATACAAGTTGTAAATACGATCTATGGACCAATGGACCAATGGAATTCTGCAACAACTACTACAATTTACCACGCATCGCATATTTACGAACACGTACCAACTTAAATCATCTCCTTCGGATTTGGACGTAGAATATTCGGAGTATTAACAAGCCACAAGGGCGTCGTCACCAAAGTATGTTTCTACGAGCTCCTCAACAAGACATACATATATATATAAGCAATATCAAAAGTTCAGAATAGTAAAGCTTCAAAGCTGTGCCGCAACAATGAAGCCTGTAGAGATAAAGCACAACAAAACTATTTGTGCAGACTGCTTAACAGCTAAGAAGACCAACCATGTAGGTGAATAGCAGAGTTTCCTCCCATCTGACCAAAATAAAGTAAGGATAGCAATAACTAAGCTGCAATCCAACAAAGCAGCCGGATCGGAAGGCTTACGGGACGAAGTAAGGCACATAATATAGAGTCGTGTTTATTTTTGACATCCCTGCCAAACAGAGGGAGATTAGGAGAAAGCGCACATTTTCGCTTCCATCTGAAAGAGATCTTTATACTCTTTGATGGCTAGGCACTCACCCACAATATCAGTAAATCGGAAAGAGCGTCAATAAATACACGATGGAAAATGCAACGCTAAGTCCGCTATTACACTGTTACTTTTCAACTGTAAAGGAACTGAAATAAGAAATGAAAACCAACAAAAGCTCCCTATTCATGCATGAACATAAGATAAGAATTGATGGCCTTTTGAGTTTGATAAGACGAATTTTCACTCCTGAATATGTTAAGGAACGGTCTATGTAATAAAACAAATAACAATAATAAGAGTACTCAAACGCACCGCACAGCTTGCAACTAATAAAAATGGTCGATTAGCAATAGATATCAGCGAAGGATGAAGGAGATCAATGGCATTGACAAGCGGACCCTCATAGATTTCATTATTGATAAGATAGTATATGTAATTTAAGATACAGGCCAATAGGTACATTGTACATATAAATAATATTGTAAATTAGAAATAAAGTCAGTAGTAATTCAAAATTGTGTTGAATCGCTGCTCACTCCCGGCTACGACTTAATTGATGGAGAAGTCCTTAAAATACTGTCAAGAGAGCACAACTAAGCTTCTTCATACCAAACACCGCAATGATATTAGAAGAGATTTCAAATCAGTGGAAAGTTGCTGAAGTCATAATGGTTCTAGGTGCAAAAAAAACCCAAATGACAAGAAGTTTATAGACCGACTTCAATTATTCAAATTGTATCGAAAATTCGAAAACATTTGAGAGGATAATTCTACAATGTATACCCGCTTTTTATTGACGAAAAAGTCTTAAATTTAATCACCAGATTGGATTCAGAAGTAAGCCTACCACTAGGTAATTGAGAAAGCTTTTGAAGAAAAGAGATCTGCTCAGGTGTACATAAATGAACAAGCAATGGTGTGGCGGATAGCCCTCAATGAGAATAAATCGGTTCGTGTAAATTTCACACACAGAAACGAGTCATTTGCCTATCCTCAAAAACTCAATATGTATTCCATTTGCAAACGAGGCTTAATGCTTTGGAATGACACTTAAAGCAAAGTTGAAAAGTAAGTCGCAAATAAAAAGAAAGTAAAAACCTCGAAAACAAACAGAGAGAAATGTATTGGTTACATTTCAAGTTTAGTGTCTAGCATAAGATGTTCTTATATTATAACCAAGTACTAAGGCCGATTGAGGTTGTGGAAACAAAACAAACACCAATATTTTACAATTTTTAAAAATAAAAAGTGCTAGGATAAGTTGTCCATGCACCGTGGTATATAAAAACTGATGACCTACACCAAAACGCCGGAGCTCAAACTGTCGGAGACGAAACAAAAACCTTAGATTCGACTACTCAAACATATTAAGAATATAGTCTTATGAGACCTAGCGCGATAAAATGAAACCTCGTCAAAAAACGTAACATGAAGGGGCTTTATTTAGAAAGCTACCTCCCAAACGAGTCTATTTCATGATAAAAGAACTAGTTGATAAGTCAAAATTTAGTTTCGCTAACATTAACATTAATATCGGAGAGTGGTGTTTTTAGTCTGTAAGAATAAATCTCACACTACAATGAAGACACTCTTACTATCCTCATAGATTTTTACCTGACCTCGCAAAAAAAAAATAGAAAATCCTTACCAAACACGTTTGTTTGTGCTAAATGATAATGAAGAACGCTCGCTGCACTGGCAAGTTCGGTAATGACTTAACCGTCGTTTGATTTAAAAAGAGAAACACATCGACGAATTGAACACAACATCACAGAAAAACTTTTCCTACCTTGGCTCTGGTATAAATTCTGCCGAAAATTCTTCAGCAGAAAAAAAACGAAGAATCACTTGGCAAACGCTGTTTCTTTGAGCTAAAAGACAATTAAGTGGTAAGGGCTCATGCTAAGAAATTAAGAACACTCTATATAATATAAGTACATTGATCATCACAGTCTTCTATGGCACTGAAGAACGAAACTTATTGAAAGTATATGAAGATATCCTCAGTCAATTTGAGAAAAAAAATCATTGAAAAATATTCGGACCCAGTTCTATTGATGGGCTTTGGAGAAGAAGATTCAATGACGAATTAAACGAGCAATACAGCGACATTTGTTTAGTTAGAAAACTGCGCATAGGTCGCATGAGATAGCAAGGGTATGTTAAGAGAATGTTCACCAATGCTCTGGGCAGAAGAGGTAGTTAACTAAGAGCAGGTTAACTAGACAGGCTAGTTGAGGCCCAGGTTTACCCCGATCTGTAACACCATCTAAGTAAGAAAGTGCGTATAAGATTTTAGTAAGAATGGGGACCGAGAGATGGTGGTTATCCGCGCTTTTTTGGGTGAGGCCCAATTCCACCTTAAATAAGAACGCTGGCTCCACGTTGGGTAACAGGACATTCCAGGCGAAAGAACTTTCAAGAAAAGGGTACGCAAAATATAATATGTTGGTCACCCACCTCAGATGAGGTGGTCTTAGTTTTGCTAACAGCGAAAGCAGAATGAAAACTTGTGGTTATTACTTGTTTGATGTCACGAACGATTTCAGTAAAATTAGGGTGAAATATATTTCAAGAATTTTGCTTTTATTCCAAGTCAAAGATCTGCCTAAAGCAACTTTAAACAAGTGCAATTTGTCCAAATTTTGGTTTATCCATCACCTTGATATATTTCTTAGAAAAGAATGAACTCAAACTTATTACCCACATCAAAAGATTCTTAATAGCTTGAATGCAGTGTGTTCTAAAATAAGGTGAAACTACCCATATCTGAGTCGACCTATACAAGAATTAGATAGAACAATAATTCGCTCATACCTTATGTGAACCTTCTTTAAAAAGACAAAAGAACCCTCGTGCCGTAGTATTAAATACCACTGAGGGCAAGATGTTTAATTTCTTCGCTATTTACAAAGAAACTTACAACGGGATAATTCAATCAATTGGTGATGCTGAGGTCAAAAAAGAAAACAAAGAAAAAACTTTTCCACTGTTGCTTTAGAATCAGTTCCAGGTAGCCACAAGCTCTATTCCAAAGCAATTGGCGCGTTATTAAAATTTTTAAAGAAACCATATTTGCTCACACCTATAAGGATTAATCTCAATGACATAAGTACCTACACCAAAAATTGTTCATATATTGTTCAACTTGATTTAACATAAATCAAATCAAAACTACCTAACTTGGGCACACCATCAAAAGTTGTCATTCTGTACAAAATGACAAAAAAGAATGTAATCTGCTCCATTAAAATTGACAAAAAAATTCACAGTTCGGTTTGATGCCTAGATAAAACCATGCGATGAACTCTTAAACACTTCATTCCTAAGATGATAGTGATGATAATAAAGTAGTTGCAGCACCCGCCACAAAACCTTTTGAAAGCAGTACAGTTGTTTTTACATGATAGGAAGATGACTTGTGACAAAACCACTAAAAAGAACTAACAGATTTGTCATACTCGTATTATAAAAAATACCACGTACACCCTCCACAATACAATAGCGAATATAGACTTCGGACTTAATAATTTCGAGGCAAGTCGTACTTCAGTGATTTGTAGTACTAAGTTCCCCCCCAGTATGAATATTATTTTTGCTCTATGAACACAAAGGATTCAGGACCCCACCTATTTAAGACTAGTATCTAAAGAATTTAATTTAAGATAAAAATGTAAAAGCTTAAAGTAAGTAACTGTTACACTACTCAGGTTAGTCACGGGTATTTGGGAATAATAACGGTAAGGATTGACATTTTCACGTTTGGAGTACAATGCATACGAGTCAATACTAAATATAAATAAATAAAAGAAAATCAGAAGTCTTTTACGATTGATCAGATAAAATGCTGTTTCTTAAGTTAAAGCTATTCCGTGGAATATAATTTATGACTCAGAATGGATATAACTAACTCGGCAGGAGTGTATTCGTAAAAGGATATCTTAGTTGAACTCATCAACTTTCTGTTTTCGTGTGCCCTTAATTGTTTAAACTATATCCCAAACTTCTTAAACATTTCGGCATAAGGATTAGTAAGTTTCTAATTACTGGTTAAGGTGATTATATCCGAGCTATTAGCAGATTGGGGACAACCATTGTCAACTTTGAGCCTTGTTTTATATATTATATATAGGTAGGCTATAATTGTAGACTTTATAACCGAATTTATTCCACTTGCAGATAGCAAATATAAATATGAACCATCGATTTCCAGTAGGCAATGGAACAGATTTTCGAAAATATGCAGGTGGTTCTTATTCCGCTATTTATGTAAGTGTTTTAATTCAATAACTAAGAAACAGCGTGAGGGATAAAAAGCTATTCTATACACGCAAACCTTATTAGTCAATTATTGTTCACCAAGTAAGACAATTTTTAAGAAACATTAATCAATCAAGCGAAATCCAGTTCAATTTTGCAAAGTCAAGCTATTGTACATGAAGACCGGACGTAGAGGTATCTGTTGTGTAGATTTGATGCTTGTTTTTATTTTGTTGTCATTGATTCTATCACTTAAATATTGCTACTTAATATGTATGTATGTATATCAATCAGATTGAGAAAAAATGGCACGCCAAATTACAGAGTTCAAGAAAGCCTGTCGCCGACCTAAAAGCTAATTTGAAGTATTCCTATGGCTATTATGATTCTGGCATTATCAACCAAAAAGATTGTGATTAGTTATTATTGGTTATAAACTCAATCCATCTAGATACACCCAGCACCAATTCACTCGGTACTATGAACCACTTCGGATTTCAATTCAATAAAAAAAGGTTATTGGATAAGTAAAGTTTAGATATTGTACCATTTTGAATCTTTCCTTTCCACTCTTTTTTATCTTTCTTCTTATCCTTCCAATTTTTAAAGAAACTTGAACATACTGAAGCATTATAAATGTATTCATACCCACTTGAGTATTTCCTTTAAAAAAAATTAAATTGAGCCAATGGCACTGTTATTATTTATGTCTAGCTATTTATTCTTTATGTGCACATAATTCATACACTTACAGATGCAATCTTTTAGTTGCGTGTCTATAACCAATTAGCACGTGTACATTTTGGTTTGCATTTCATCATCTGGTTGGTTAATTTAAGGAAAAGAAAAAAAATTCTTGATGCAAAAACCTTGAAGAACTTATTATATTACTCACGTGTTATTTTTCAGACAATTTTCATACGTTTTCTTTTGTGTTTCTAATTAAGAGATTAATTGACAGAAGTTGAATATATCCATGAGTTTATTTCTCTGCTGAAGCAGAAGGAACACTACAATTACTTTAGAATTTTGTCCTGCGATCTGGATATCTTCCCAAAACTTCGGCAAATACCAATGCCAGAGACACAAGCAAAATGGGAACCACTCTAATTATTCAGTCTGAATTAAACAAACAATAATAAATGAGATAGTCAGCGATTTAGACGATAAAAACGTGAGCATTTTTCCTCTTTCAAATTCTACTTAAGTATAACTTATTGTCACCTAAATATTACTAGGCTCAACTTAAAAGATCTTCATCTTGAAATCATTGTTATTTCCATTTAGGTCATTGGCTCAAAGACCAGATTGATTGATGGAATAGATACATAGAAATCGACTAGCGTTCAGACGTACACTTGCAAATGCCAGACCAAAAGATCGACATAGACAAAATAGAAAAATTAATATGCAAATCATTTGTCAAATCTGATAACATGAAATTAAATTCAAAAACAAGGTCTAACTAATAACATGAAGGGAGAAAAAACAGAAACACCGCCTGTTATTATTCCTTTCACCACCATTAATTAAGATCAAAAAAAAAATGAAAAAAAGCAATCCTCGGATGCGAATGCTGACAGACACAATCGATTTTCAGTTCAATTAATTTATGTGATTAATTTTAAAATAAAAATAAATTAATATAGAGGTGCGGTTTTGAAGGTAGAATTTTAAGAAATGTTTTAATAATTTGATAAAATGAATAAATTACTCCACACAAATTTAAAAAACGTGGCCTTGTCTTTTACCTGGTAAAAGTAAAATTTCGAAAATTGCACACTATCCATATTAATAGTTGAAGAGAATTGAAGTGGCCAGTCTATTACATCAAAGTATATTTAAAGAAACAGTTTGGTGTTTTAATATAAAAAAAAGTGTTAAATAGTTCCTGTTCATCTCTAAGTACTAGCTTGTAGTTGTTACGATATCCGTGAAAATTTTCTTCAGTTCTTGATAATATAAAATATATGTCAGTACCATAAGCCCTGTCGAAGGTTTTTCCAAAACACGATCACGACTTCTTTAACAATTTTCGATTGAAGATGAGATCATGACAATTCGTAGACCTGTTCAAGCTCACCACCAGAAGTTTGACATAGGGTGAACTTATGTTTCGAGAAAACCGGGAACTCGTATCATTTCGTATCCTGACACGTATTTTCACTATACTTGAATACTTGAAATCCGCACATTCAACCACCCTTACTTTTCACTTACAACTGGTAGATTGTACCAGTCCCGAAACAAGTTAGGAATTATCCGGGCTACTAGCAATCCGTATCAAGGCTTAATTTCCCAACATTAGCCTTATATGTGCGCACGCCTACACAGAGGAGAAAGGTGACGGCACCAAAGATAGCTTCTACGAGCGAACAGAACCTAAGAGCAATGCCCTAGCTCTGATATTAAAATTACCCTCGGCGATTTAAATGCAAAGCTAGGAGGAGAGGGCATCTTTGGAAGTGCTGTCAGAAGATATAGCCTTCACGAAAGAACATTTCTGTAGACTATATAACGGCGATGACGAACCAAATACCGCTGTCAGGCCAAATGAGCCTTTCAACCGCCCACCCTACCTGGATGAAGTGAAGATAGTAATATCTTAGCTGAAATCCAACAAAGCTGCTGGAGCGGACGGTCTGACTGCTGGGCTCTTCAAAGCAGCAGGCTATGACTTGATAAGGAGTACACACCAACTCATTTGTAAAATATGGTCAGACGAAAATATGCCCGATGAATGGAACCTCAGCATTGTTTGTTCTATCAATTCGTCAAGAACCTGATAGATCCATATTAGTGTGGCTTCAGGCCAGGAAACTTCAACATCGACAAATATTCACACTACGACAGATCTTGGAGAAAACCCATGAGCTTCAGATTGATACCCATTATCTATTTATCAATTTTAAGGGGGCGAATGACAGCATCTATAGAGACGAGTTATACAGAGCAATGTCTAGTTTTGGCCTCCTTCCAAATTCGTCCGTCTCACCGAGACCTTTGAGGTAGTTAAGGACTTTGTCTATTTAGGCTCCACTATAAATTTAGAAAAAGACACCAGCTCTGAGATCAAACAGACAATAACTCTTGCCAACCGTTAGATGATATAAAACAATTACTTAGTCGATTCAAACCCTTTAAACAATGTTCGATTTTATTGTTTTAATTTTTAAAGCAGAAGAATTTAATTGATACATAATTTGAGTTAGTTGTGTGCAAGAATAGAAAAATATTCTGTGTAAATGTTCATGTTACATAAAAATTTTGAAATACTGTATTAAAACACAATATGCGAAACTATTTTATCCAATAACGCAAACAAAACAACGTTTGGCAAAAATGGAACAAATATTAAATCATTTTAACATTTTGAAGGCCGTCGATGAAAGCACATAAATGAGAAACAATTTCCATTCCGTAATTGAAGATTTAGACAACATTTTGGAGAAATTATCTCTGTCTGGTCTTCCGCGCGGCAGGCACCTTGACGCGAGCTTCATCTTCAAAGACCCGGTGCGGAGGTTTAAGCCGTAATGACCCAACTGACCACTGAGCGGCTGAGGAGTGGCGAACCAAGAACTGCCAAACCTGATTCCAGTGGCGGTGTCAGCATATACATAGCGAACCGTGGCGAAGGATGCAAGGTTATGGGTAAAACCAACGGCGAACGAGCTCTCAAATTTAAAAAAAAAAAAAACAAGTAATCCCTGTCCAGGAAAAGTGAGAGGCTAGCGAAAGTTAGGAATTCGAAAGAACACTCACTAACGAGAACGATATCACCGGTACAACACAGGGTGGAACCTCGATAGCAGCTGGGGCGAAAAACGCACATCAAAAGGTAAGCGCACTGCTACGTAACGCTAGGTGTAAAGTAGCAAAGTACGAGGGTTGGGATCCCAAAAACCTAAGCGATTGGGAAAAAGGCGCTTTTGAGAGAGCGAAGGTCATCCTGGCCAAATAATCCCTCACTCGACAGGTGACAGGCAAGCGAGATGTCGCTGCAAAGGCGGGAGAAAGAAGCGATCAGACGTCCTCTACCTCCAATGCAATGTGGCGAAATTAAAAGAAGGGGCTAGCGCCTCTGGACGGAAACCTTGGAAACCTTGGCAGCAAAAGAGGCAGATCCGATGAAACCTCGGAGCCGTACGACGCGAAAAAGGTGAAGGCTGGTACTTTGCCCGCAATGCGTCATAAGAAAAGCGAAACAAAGGGCGAGCTTCTCGAGCTGGAACCATGCAGTCGTCTGACAATCGACCAGAGGAAAAACGTAGATGAGAAATTCCAAGACGCCATATAGAACGAATTATCCACCAAAGAAAACGGGGAACTTCAATTCAATGGCGCTGGTTGGGACGCAAGGTTGTAGCTAGTGAAGTACATCGTCATCGGGCGTCATGGCACAGGTTCTGCGAATCTATTGTGAAAACAGACGAAGCTGCGCAAAAGCTTTCTAAAAAAAGTGAGTGTCCCTGGCTTTCTCAGAAGACAAAAACGACGAAACGTTGAATGAAATCCACAGTCCACACTATCAGTTGACACCGGCACGCTGCAGCACCTTGAGAATATTAATCTTTCTCTCTCCGAAGAGGAAATAGGTGTTCTCGTTAACAGGAGAAAAAAAAGGTGGGCAATTTAGTCCTTCAAACAGTATAAATCTCCCGGTCCGTGTGGTATTTTACCAATTATGTTTCAGAAAGCACCGGACGTAGCAATCCAAAAAATTATGGAAATTCTTGGAAAAAAGTTAAGGTGGTTTTTATACCTAAAGCTGGCAAACAGGGGCATATAACAGCAAAAGATTCCAGATCAATAAGTCTGTCATCATTTATGTTTTAAACACTAGAGCGTTTATTGAAAATCCATATCAGAAACAGATGCAGTAATGGGTTTTTGACCGAGTCACAGTAAGCATGAAAGGCAAATCTGTAAAACCCGCCCTAAATGAGGTTATCTGGAAAATTTAAAGAAGAAGCCTACACTTCAGTGAATTTGCGACGGCGGCCTTCCTCGATATAGAAGGAGCCTTCAATATCATGAAGTTCAGCGGTATTAAAAGTTCTCTAGTAGACGCAAGTATAGAACAGGGGAGAACAAATTGAGCTTGCAACATACTTGTAAGAAGAGTCATAAATTGTTTCATTGGACAAAGCTCGACTAGAATGTCAGTGACCATGGCAACCCCTCAAGAGGGAGTCATATCTCCGCTCTCGTGGGTGCTGGTGATAAATGAATCAAGCGTAAAGAATCAAAAAGGCATATAATGAAGAGAAGCCATAAAAAGAAGTGTAGGAAAAATTTACCTGAAACCTGCTATAGTGTATTGGCTATACATATATGGTGGTGATGAGACCCATACTTATATACGGCACACTAGCATGGTGGAAAGCAACAAATAAGAAAACGATCTACGGAAAATTAGCGGCGATTCAAAGAGCGTCTTCCATAGCCATTCCAGGTGCGCTCCGTACCACCCCTACGGCAGCATTAGACACCTTTCTGCATCTAACACCGCTTGACTTACAGATCATAGCATTGTGCATTTAGAACTGGGTAAGACTATACTGGGTGCCAGGACATTGTGGATAGAGGGAAATATAAAGGCTGACGAGCTTGCAAGAAGAGGAGGGCTACTCGACAAAAGTCAGGTTGCTAACATCAAACCACCCCCTCTGCACAGTAAGGGGCACTATCGAGGAAAAGACCCTAAAGACTGCCAACATAAGGTTGTCGAATCTTGAAGGACATAGGGTTTCCAATCCTCTATGGCCACTTCTTGACTAAAGATCTAAAGTTAATTGAGGTTGAGGACATAAGGCACATAGTGTGCGAATGTGAACAATATCGCTTAACCGAAGGACATTCTTAGGAAAATACTTTTTTGAAAACTTAGAGGAAATAGACGGCACGGATTTCAGAGGACTTCTTGGCTTTTGTAAAGAAATTTGGTGTTTTACCAGGGAGATTGTTTAGGTTTCTGCCCTTTAAAGTTACATCCAACTGGTCCCACAGGGATCGCGAGAGGCCCGTTTTGGTGCCTAGTGATATGTGTTATTTCACACCTAAGCACACACTCAATTCTGTAAATCTCCTTTTGGATATAGGTAAAGTATTCGAAAAGGTGATTACTAGCGCCCCATGTAATCGGGATGACTATGTACATAATAGTTACGCATTGTACTGAATTTGGTATATAAAGCGATTTTATTTCTTGTCCCTCATTTAAAATATGTTACTCATATCTACCTTTTACTAAGTATCTCCAACTGCTTAATATATTTATGTTGCTAAATATCTCCAAACGATAATTTTATGCGGAATCTAGTGAAACGATTTAACAAACATGGTATCTTTAAGATAACTTTAAGAAAAATTAAGACTATACCAAAAACCATTAAATACAAAGTATAAATTTAATGTAGACCTCAAAAATTAAAAACAAATGCTATAAGACGTCAAAAGAATTTGTTTAACTTTTTTTTCTTTGGAAAACAGTTTAAATCAAAATTAACAAATAAATTGCATTATGGTAACTAAAACAAGCTTGTATAAGTTAGTTAAGGTAATTTTTAAGCATTTTTTTCACCTATTATTAAATGAAAATTAACAGGAATGCAAAAATTCACTGAAAGAATGTCAGAAATTTTAAATAGTGTGCACTAAAATTCCGAGTTCGCATATCAGCTCTTTTGTTTTGAAGGAACAAACTTCTTAGTAAATTCTTTTTTTTTATTTATTTACTTTTTAGGGTTGCCAGCTCCTTACTGCTGAATGGAAAACTTTCTGGACATTTTGTATTTTTATTTTTTACGATTATTCTATAGGTTAACTTAGTTTAATTTATGGCCTTTATTTTTTTTTTTTTTGACAACGCGGAAGTTAAAAAAGTTCCTCCAGGTTAGAATAATACCCCATGAAAAATATGTACAGGTCTCTGAAGATAATCAATTTAAAAACTGCATGTTGAACAAAAATTTAACCCGTACAAGTTGACTAAAGCCTAATATTCCAAAATTCGGATTTCGTTTGCCTGTAAGGGTGAAATCATTACCACAATAACAAAACTCAATTAAAATTAAAACAGGTATTGACTTTGTTCCCGCGGACCTCTACAAAGCATCGTCCATAATTGTCAACAATTTACACTCAATGTGCATACCGGCAATTTTTTGGAGTTCAAAATGTTTCAAAAGCTCAGACAGTTCGTACTTAGGTGGGCAAATTTGTGCAAAATGGGAACGGACGATCGGTCGACAACATCCAGGTCGTTCGTGAAAGTGTTGCAGCTGGTCCTAAAACATCGACACGATGACGTATAACATGTACCACGATTCGCGGGATTTTGAAAAAAAATCTGCACCTATATCCTTACAAAAACCAGTTGGTCGAACAGCTTAATCCTGATAACCCACAAAAAAGATAAGAGTACTGCAGAGTTGTCGGTGAGAATGATGAGGAATTTTTTTTAAATTTTATGAAGACCGACGAAGCACATTTTCATTTGAGCGGGTTTGTGAAAAAGCAAAATTGCAGATTTTAGGGCACATAAAATCTAAAACATCTCCATTAACATCCCTTAGACGGAATCCCAAACATCTACACTACACCATCTCTTGTTGTGGTATAACCTGCGTAGAATTTATGGGGTATATTTCTTCAAAAATGATCCGGGTGCTAGCGCTACGGTTAATGGATAATGCTGCAGAACAATCCTTCGGGGCTTCCTCTTTCCACTCGTGCAAGTGGACAACAATGTTGAGCATATTTCGTTTCAGCAAGACACTGCAACCGCTCACACCGCTCCTAAGCTCTTATTTGTAATTTATTTCATGAAGTTTTATTTTTTCGTTAAAAAGTTAATACACGTTTACATAATCACATTAGCAGCTTAAAACTGCTGCTCATCAAAAAGCCTTCCTACTGTGTAAGTAGACTGTTCGTAAAGCGTGCAACTCCAAACATGTTGGGTGGATATTATCAAAGTATGGATCTTTTATTATAACAATTATAAGAATTAAGCATTAACATTTGCAGTCAAAGATGCATTTTATCATCATTTCTTTTTTGGTCGTGATTGATGGTACTTTTCAGGGGGCTTTGTGAATATGACATTAGGAAATGAATGAAGACTCACAACCTATCATGAATCATAAAAACTCTTTCACCAAAAAGTATAATTCCGTTAACATTTGAAGTATTGTCTCTATCGACGATGGCACTGAATTAAGAAAGTTAAAGTGTATTTTCGGTATATCTTGCAAAAGCAGCACAATTACCTTAAATACCAATTTGAGGCAGTTGAAACGTGTCAAATAAGGTCAGTGCAGTTATTTGGCTACAGTACCTATACCAGTACCTGTGGTGACCGTCAACGTCACAAATAAGCTAATTTTTTTTTTTGTAATCGATATCTGAGAACATACCACGAGTTTGCTGGCCGAATTGTGTCGCTAGTGAACGATTTTTTTGGTTGTACGGAAGTTGTCCCATCGTGAATGCAATGGCGAATATGGATGACCAATGACTACGCCATAGGTTATAAGTTAGTTAATAATGAAAAATAAAGTTAAGTTCTATTACATTCAAAAGTATTTTAATAAATATAAGCCAGAATTACGCAAAGACCAATATAATCTATAATATAAACTATTGTGATTCTGTTTATCGTGGCAAATGCAATACTCGAACAATAAAATTAAATGGCCCTTTAAAGAAATAGTTATTTGAGCTTAAAGAACCGCTGTCGGGTGACATACACATATGGATACATAAAAGGAAAGGGCAACTTTATCGAAGAACGAATATAATACACCAATGAAAGCACCTCAATCTAATGTAGTGAAAATAACACCAACAACTTGTTTTTTTTCTTTTTTTACATAATTAAATTCTTTTAGACACATTTTTCTCTATTCGGTTCACCTTACTCTTGGTAACTATTTGTACTGCGTTTTAACACATGCTCCCATACAAACATGTACTAACTAAATGCAAATTACATAAATGTCGAGCTCAAATATGTGTTGCATACAAGACCAAAACTTGTGACTACAGCAAAACTCAGACCAAAGTTGTTGATCCCATACTAAGGCCATGATCAAACTTCAACTAGCAATGCAAGACGAAGACTACGATTTTCTATTTGATTACGAACAAACGTATCCCATATGTGATGCACATGTAGATGCTAATTGATACATTTTTTTTTATTTACTTGAGATCTGGGCTAACATAGATAAGCCAAGCCGAATTTAGGAAATACAAAACTAAGCTCAGTGTCAGCTGAGTTAAACCATGGCCTTTTTTGGCAGTAGATCAAAACCTTTTTTAAGAGATCCAAATTAATTTTTTTTACTTACGATGTTGGCATATTTTTCTATGAAATGAAACATTTTCTTGCGAGTTTAAATCATAACATTTTAGATATACTTGTACACGCATACAAGGCACGGCCATATATTGAACAACATTTTAGCTTTTTGAAGGTACAAATCCTAAGAAATAGATTCTCTAGCCTGGTCCAAAACCAGTTTATCTCAAAAAGCCATCACCCACGGTTGCCTTCGCTGTCGTTGTCCGTTGTTTGTTATCCGTTTTCGTTGTCATGAAAGCGCGCTGCAACGCCAAATTCAAACTAAAATGGCTGCCGAAAGTTTACATAGGAAAGGCAACAACAAAAGAGAAATAGAAATATACACTGTACAATTGGTCTGGATCACACCAAGTAATATATCTAACAGAAGAGCCTTCAAATAAATCAACTAAAGCAATACCAATTGAATGATAACACCAAATTATTTCAACTAAGAAGATATAAAAAATGTTGAACATACCCTGTAACTTCTTTTCAGTTTCCCAAAATTTTTGTAATTCCGTAAAATATTTATCCAGGATGAAAACTTTTGAAAGGCCTAATGTGGCCATCGTTTACATTGGTATCCAAACTTTGTTTACAACTAGGAAGATCCAATCATTTACGAAAAAAAACAAAAATCAAATCTCTAGAATATAAATCTATGAGATTTTTTTTCCACAACACAGAACACAAACAAAATAGATACTTTTTTAAGAAAATTATAGGTACTCGTATTTCTTAACAAAAATCGATATATGTAGGTAGATATATTCGTAGGGAACGAAGGGAAGAAAAACTTTTCAAATTCTTTCAAATCTTATTTGAATTCACGTTTCGCACTATTATTCATGCAAGTGAGGCTGCAATAGCAAGGCAAACTCTCTTTCGTTGTTATTGGTGTTGTTATTGTAAAGTTGATGAAATTTCCAATACAATAGTAGAATATACGAACACAGGTGAGGATTTAGTTTAAGTAAAAAACCAAACAAATCACTTTCAAACCAAAACAAAACGCAAACAAAAAATATATTTTGTTTTATTATTTTTATTTAAATTTTTTTCAGCTTTTATTCTCTCTTCTCTTTTGCTTTTGCCCTCTTAGACTCTTTTTACTTCACAACACTATAATCACGTACAAAACATTTATTGTTTTGCCATATATTCATAGAAACACACATAGACTCGTGCGCGCACTCGTGTATACAAAATTTAACGATCACATTACATATGTACGAGCATACTCATCGTAGGAAGGCAGGCACATCATACATACATACAATGCAAATGTATTCGTATACTATGTACGAGTATCTTATAAATGCTTATATTCCTTTTTGATTAAAAACTTGAAAACGAAGCGAAATGAAACTGCAATCGAAGTGAATTTTTTGAAAATTTATTAAAATTCTCTTTAAATTTTTTTAACATTTTTTATAACTTTATTTTTATTTTTATTATTTGTATTTTATATTATTTTGTTGCACTCGCAAACACCACTGTTTTACGCCACGAATTAAAGACTTGAATAAAAGTCTTAAACCAAACTTGAGAAAGGCTTACTCAAAACTGAACCAATCTTGCTTCTAACGAATAACAAAAGGCCAGAACCGAATTCCCAATTGCCAGTCACCACTTACCAGCACCACAATCCCAGTCAAAGTCTCAATCTCAATCCCAGTTCCAGATACAAGTTTGAATTCTCTCTTTCTCGATGTCGGTGTCGCTGTGTTGTTAGTATTGTGATACATGATGCTGCTTCAGTATGGATTGGAGGGAAACAAAGCAGAAATGCAGAACCATACCTGGCTAACTACCACCCATACACAGATTTTTGAAATCGGGTAAAAGGTTCCACTTCTAACCTACCATCGTCAACGTCCAAATCCATTCAATTTGTACTCAAGGCAGAGTATTGTTCGATGGAAATGGACTGGGTGATTATAATAGTGGTGGTGTTGATAGTGCTGGCAGACAGGTAGATATTAAAATACACACATCTGCATCTCTGTACCTTGCCGCCATATACGAATTAATTCAACAGGTAGAACTACAATAAAATGAGTAAGAGGGAAAAATGACTGCAGACATACAGCCACAACACAGTAACTGAAGAGTGGTACGTTAACGGCGAGGTTCAAATTTGAAAACTGACTTAGGGACAGATTTCACATTCTACTGCGATCATTATTCAGCTTCTTTGTACCTCTGTTTTGTTTAATCGCTTTATTGCTAAAAATAATGTGTGTGATCTTATTATGAATATATATCTGAGTATCTCAATATGTTAAAAAAAAAATAAAAATAAAAAAAATAAAAAAGAGATGGGTAGCATAAAAAACAAAAAAAAAGTACGTATTTAATTACTTATCGTAGTTTAAGATAATCTAAGTAGTCTAAGAATTATTTTGTAAGTAGTTTTATGTTTTATGTAAACGAAATGTCCTTTCACTAAGTTTGTGCTAAAACAATTTATATTTTCTTAGTTCTAGGTATAATGTACATGAAATAAAAAATATATATATAAAAAAAAACAGTTAGGTTACGTCAAGTTAAGTTTTATATTTAGCTTAGAGCGCTCTTATAGGGCCAGTAAGTAAAAATAAGAAGAATTGAAGTATATTAAGCTAGTTTTTAAGCGTTTTTTTGTTTAGCACTTAAGTATTAACAAATGAATTTAAATAAAAATGCATGAAAAAAAAAAAAAAAAAAATCTCAATATGTTAACGGTACTCTCACAATGCGATTTAAAAGAGCAAATAAGATAGATTATTGAACACAACACAAAGTTTCAAACATTGCCTGTATTAGCGCATTGACCTTTAAAAATAATAACAAAACAGCCAATACGTTGCCATCCTTCATACTTACAGGATCCCTGAGAAACGCATATCATAGACTTTTCCAGACACACAAGGGATTATAACCAAACTTAAAGTATTTGTACGCGCAGTTTCGCATTTATCTTTATAGGATGCCGTTAGGTTAACTTACGACACATGCAACATGGAACATGGAAATGACCTTATTTGCAAATTTTCCTCGACAGAAAAAGTTGCTAGGACTAGAAGTCCTACTCTAATTCTTTGTTTAATAAGAGATAATCCATTGGCTTGGCAATTTTACCTCTAGCCAATTGTTATTGGCCAAAACAAACGTAAGGATAACCGAAATACTAGGGGGGTACCACTCAAGTGGTAGTGACCTGGCATCCAAATCGGAAGATTAGGTGTCCGAATCTCAGCCGTTCTAAAAAGACGTTCATTTTTTCAGTCAACAAAAATCAATTTAGATGTGTAGTTGACTAGAAAACAATAATGTGCCAGCTCTTACTAACAATATAGTCTCCCCATTAATTATTGGAAGCCACCCTTTGCTTGCTTTATGTGGCGCTACAGTCCGGGGTGGACCTGGGCCTCAGTCAACAAGCGTCTCCAGTCAGCTTGGTCATTTTCCAGCTGCCTCCAGTTTCGCACACTAAGCTGACGAAGGTCCCATTCAACTTGCGTGCCCCACCTGAGTTTTTATTTTCCTCTACTGAGCTTTCCCTCGGGGGCGGATTCGAAGACTTTTCGGACCGGATCATTGGTATTCATCCGCTCTACATGACCCAGCCATCTTAGTCGTTGCATCTTCACCCTTCTGGCTAAGTCGATGTCGCTGTACAGTCCGTACAGTTCGTCATTGTATCTTCTCCTCTACTCACCGTCAATACAGTGACGGTGTCCCTTAAAAGCAGCCAAGAGCACTCGAATCCATTTTTTATTCTGTCCATGCCTCTGCGCCATAGAGACTATTAAGGTCTTATATAAAGTAACTTTTGTTGTTTGAGAGAGGGCTTTGGTAGTCAATTACGTTCTTAGCCTAAAGATAAAACGATTGGCAAGAGTTATTCTTCGTTTGATCTCAGCGCTGGTGTCGTTACCTAAATTTATAGCGGAGCCTAGATAGACTAAGTCCTTTACTACCTACCTCAAAGTTATACCTGTCGAAGGTGACATTCTATCTATTGGATGACACCCATGGAGCGAAAAAAAAACACTTAACCCAAACAAACAATTTTCCAAAAAACTAAACACATGCTGAGGTATGATAAATGTATTCATACCCACTTGAGTATTAATTTCTTTAAAAAAAAAACAGAAAATAGTGTGATTTTTCGTTACCTAGCTTTTAAGTTCTTCCAACTTATGAATGTTGTAGCAACATTCAACCAAAGCACAACTGCTGATGGGGATAAATCCAATCTCTCGATCAATCGTGTGGGTAAAACATAGCAATTAAAACTTATTTTCTCTATTTTATTTGAACTTGTACTACAAGTAAGCCCCTAAATCCGTACCCTGTACACAAATTTTAACAAGTTTTCTGGCCCAAAAAATCGTCTAAAAACAAAACCATTAAGTGGCAGTGAGTAGAAATGTTAAAATGCACACAAAATAGATGCCAATTGCCATTTAATAAGTAGTGTGAAGAGAACCTGTTTTGAGATGTTTCTCTTTTCAATTACCTACTATAGATACTGGCCGAACGATACGATGGTTGGCTCTGCACACTGGAGGCTATGAAAATAAAAAAACATCGTTCCTTCATGCTGCATTTGTATGGGTGACCCCTGTCTTTAGAGTTCAATACTAAACAAATGATTTCTAAGAAATCGTCTATTGATTTTTCGGTTTCAATTTAGACATAGATTCACATCCAAAAGAGAAAAGGAATTTCCTTTATGCTTCTCCCTTCTAAGTACTATTTGTTTGAAATATTTGTAACAGAAAACAAATGCGGTGAAGTGATACCTTTTATTAGGTTTGTGTAACTTGCACATAACAGTGTGGATTAAAACTGATGTGCATTACCGATCAAACGCATAACATTATTATTTTTAAGATAATTTAACAAATGTTTTTTTATGATTTTTTCTATACGCTGCAACATAGCTTTTATGCATATGAATTGTAAGATTGCGCCATACAATTTTACCATTCTCTAACATCTTCGTGCTTAATATCTGCTATTAACACTGACATTGCTTGCTGCATATTTACAGGCTGAACAGAAAATTCAATTCTAAAATTTCATAGAAGCGGTTTGGGTCCGAGAAATGCTTTCCATTTTATACCAGAAGTATTTTATCTCCTGCCTTTAATTAGGTACATGCAGGGTGTTCCAAACATCGTGTATGAAACTTTTACGGGGAGATTCATGGAAAAACACAAACATAAACAAACTGGTAATGCAAATAATTTTGGATTGTTTTGATAATATTTCATAAAAGATCTGCTTAATTTTTCTTTTGTCAAAAAAAGGACCTGTTTTTTTTACCTGAAAAATAAAAGACTTATTTTACTAGAAAGAAATATAAAGGAGCTCAGTTAATTTCATGTTGCGGTGCATATCTTCGATAGTAGGAATTCCGAGGTTTGGTATAAGTCGTCATTTCTTATGTACCACGGTGCAGGGGCAAATTCTCTTTTTTTTCTCAAACGTTTTTAAAATATTGGCATTCGTTTGCTTGGTACAATCCAATATGTATATACCAACGGCGTAAGCACTTGCTTAAGCCAGGTGATTTGTTTGCTGTTTGATTTTGAAGGGTTCTATTTTTGACAGCTCGCCCATGATTCGTGACATGTGTCAAAGTCAAACATGTTTAGTTAGCATTGGCATTTCATCATGGAAAGACTGACACTCGAACAGCGTTTACATATTATTGAATTTTATTACCAAAATTCATGATATGTGAAAAATGTTTATCGCGCACTTCCACAATTTTATGGTTGTCAAAATCGACCTATTGAGCAAGCAATTCAAGCCATAGTGATCAAATTTCCCACCATTTTCCCGGTATCGGACATCGAGCTACTTACCCGTCTGCGTAGATTATGAACAGCGGAAAATATTGCTGATGTATCCGCCAGTGTTTATATTCGTCGCCGTTCGCAACAATTGGGATTGCGTTACTCGACTACGTGGAAGGCTTACGCAAGGACCTGGCGCGGCACAGAGTCAAATTTACGGTGAGTGGGCCTTAACAAAGCTGAAGGAAGATCCGCTTTTTTTTTTATCAAAAAAGTGTCTTCAGCAACGAAGCTCATTTCTGATTGAATGGGTGTGTTAATAAACAAAACTGACGTATTTGGTTCAATGAGCAACCTCAGGCAATAGAAAACAAATCATCGGCCCGTATTTTTTCAAAAAAGAGAGTGAGAACAACGTTACTGTCAATGGCACCCGCTATCGTTCAGACTTCAAACTTTTTTTGCCCAAAAAGCACGATCACATGTGGAATTTGCCCTCTGGTATTTATACTCCCTGCCATCTTTCAAGAGCTTCTGTACCACACAGCTGTCCATACGACTTTGTATTTTGTTAAAATATTAGCTATGATTTTTTATGGCACCGTTGTTAAGCAATGACCACGAATTATATGGCTTAAAAAACATTACGATAGTTCAGAATACGTGGGTTAATTCTCAAAATTAATCAGCAATCATGGCGTCGAACCTTCTAAATGACAGAATGTAACTGGTAATTTCGATAAAGAACTGATGGTGAAAATGGGAATGAAATGAGGTGATGCAAGATATGTTAGGTCAGTTCCTGCGATTTTTGCAAAACATTTTGTAAAACAAAATTGTTTGATTAAGTTTGAGGAATAGGAATGAATTTTCTCCTAAATGTCGAACTTCGCGTAGCGCTTTCTTGTAAAATGTGTTTGGTACGTCAGAAATGACAATTAACAAACAAACAAAATAAGCAATTGTAAGGCATTCAAAAATAGTTTTTAGTATATTAGGCTAACAATTTACTCCAAGTTGAAGTTCTTCGTACCTCTCTTTGTCTAGGACCAATTTTTTTTAAAACCATTTCCATGAAATCGTCGCCATTCAGTCAAATTTGAACAAGTTCAACAGTTCTATTAAAATTTAATTGATTTGACTTTTTTACGATCTCTGTCCAAAGAAAATCCTCTTGAAAAAGTTGTAGAAATTGGCAGTGTGGGGAAATGAATTACTTATTTTCTCAAAAACGTTCTCTTCAAAATATTTTTCTTCTTCTACAATTTTGAATATAGATAATATCGCTATTGAAGAGTTTCATTTGACTGAATAATATTAGAGTCTCCCTATAGCATGAATGCAGAAATATCGCAGCACTGTTAGCGACATCGATATGAAGTCATTCAAACGTAAGTGTACATTGACTTACAAACCGAGAGTGGAAAGTTTTTTGGCTTGAATGATGCAAGTGCCAATCATGGATAATGGCTGGGTCCTTAAATTTTGCTTTGTTGAAAGCAGACAGCACTTTGTTTCGGAAACATTCTGCAATTACTTATGCTCTTAATATAATAAATTTACAGCTTCATTTGTACCACGCCTAAGAGAATCGTATTTGTGATCATATCAGCAGCGGCTGATATTGTAAAAAAGCTTTTAAGCATTGTCATACGTATCTTTTGGCATTCTTTTCTCTTACTATGTGCTCAGAATACGAGAAAATAGCGTGATAATAATTCTTCAGGTACATTTTGAAGATAATGACTGTGCGTTTAACAAAAGACTGAGACTTTGTCCCATAATTCGCGAAGAAAAATCCATAAAAGGTAATGTTTAATAGATTTCTCTCGTATATCGAAAAGTAAACATTTATATGGAGTTTCAGTATTTTTTCTATTTCAATTCATTTTCATCCTAATGGTGTATATTGTACAACATATTGTAACCAACATATTTTGCAAACTAGAAATAACCATCAATCTGTGAAGTCGGTTTGAGTTTTTTAGACACATGATAATCTTTGCAAGTAATACTCGTAGTTCTTCAAAAACGCTAATTGCTTCGTTTCTGTTTTTTTCCTTCATCTTTACATTTTATATCTTTGGTTATGAATGCAAAATAGTTTCGGTCTTATTAAGGTCTTATAGACTCTTACCTTTTCTGTGCTAGGATATCAATTTTGTATTTATATTATCATTATTTCTCCTATAGTATATCTAGAGTCGGATACGGATTTTATCATATA
This sequence comes from Volucella inflata, assembly GCA_928272305.1. NCBI lineage: Eukaryota > Metazoa > Arthropoda > Insecta > Diptera > Syrphidae > Volucella > Volucella inflata. Next base: position 28,047,395 of record OV743717.1, on the reverse strand, counting down.
CTCGTATGTTAAATAAAACCTACCTGTCGAAGTAGAGATGCTTCCCATTTTTCTCGCTTTTGCAATAGGTAATGTGTAAATTGCTGTTGCTTTACTGAATCTCCGCATGACAGCTGAAGATTTTTTCTTTGGAATCCCCAAATTATCCACCAGCGGATCATCTTCCTTGGGGCTTTGTGATTTAGAATTTGGAGAAGACAAACCAGAACTGGAATCAAAACAGTTTTTTTTACGTAAAAACAAAATAATATGGTATACTAAGTACAACCTTACCTGAAAGCTTTTTGAAATTTACAAAAAAAATCCGGTCGTATACGATACCGGTAAAGGAACTCTTCGCATTCTCTAAGAACATCAGAACCATTCGTAAGTGATTGAATGCCATTGCTATTACTTTGAGTTTCAGATTCATTACATTGGTCATCGCGGCGCGTCCTTACAAATGCAAATGGGGGAAATGATTCTCCAATGTAATCTGGAATGTTATTGAAAAAATCCGAAGTCTTGTCATAGCTACCACTTCTTGATACTGAAAGTTTTGTTGTTGACGATGTTGTGTTACTTAAATCTTTCTTCGACTCCGTTTTCTTTTTAGCCACACTAGTACCGCTAATGGGCTTTCCATTATGTTTCTCATTTATATCGTTTGCTGCTTCAACTTTCGTTATTATAACTGGATTAATCTCATGCTCGTATATTTCATCTGGCAGCAACATATCGCCATGATTGCGGTATCTATAGAGCAACCTTCAAAGGTGGTTGATGGAAATTATCTGTAAAGAAAAAAGAAACGCTTATCAGTTTTTATCAAATGCACATTATTTGCCAGCCTAGACAAGCTGAAGGAAACCATGGCATGCGATCTTGATTCTTATATTTTTTAAATATTATGGAAATATTTTTAAGATAGCCATAAACAAGAATTAGTGTTTGAAAAAACAAAACAAGACCTTATCCGGGCTACTCCGACATATTTGGAGCTCAGGCCGGAAAGGATTTCCAGGACTTAGTCAGGGTCCTGGAAAAGAGATGGTGGCGGACGAGCCCTATAAGGACCAACGGCGGCACTCACATCCCAGAACGGGTTACTGGCTTCGGTGTAACCGACCCCTCGTCCTAGGGGCATTAAAAATGGAACTGGTCCTCCAGGTTGGGGGTTGTGCCGCAGGGGTAACTGCCCGGCCATTTAAAAAGCATAAGTTACGAAGCACCAACAAGCCTCGGATATGGAAGGATCTACTGTTGACAACCCACGCAAACGATTTTAGGACAATGAGCTTCGGATATGCACGTGGAATGTTAGATCCCTTAATAGAGCACCTGCAGCCGAACAACTAGCGGAGGCCCTAGGCTGCTGCAAAGCAGACATAACCGCCATTCAAGAAATGCGATGGGATGGGCCGGACAAAAAGAAGATGAAAAACTGCGATTGCTATCGACGGCAAAAGCAGCGCTTATTTGGATGCGGATTTGTTGTCGGAGGCAGACTAAGACAAGAAGTCCTCAGCTTCCAGCATGTGAGCGAGCCCCTCGTAGCAATCCGCATCACGGCTAAATTCGCCAACATTAGCCTTATATGCGCGCATGCCCCCACAGAGGAGAAAGATGACGACACCAAAGAATGCCCTCTATGAGCTCCTTAACAAGACCTACGAGCAATGCCCTAGCTATGACATTAAAATTGTCCTCGGTGATTTTAATGCAAAGCTAGGAAGAGAGGGTGTCTTTGGTGGAACAATCGGAGAATATAGCCTGCACAACATCAGGGATTCAGGCTAATCGACTTTGCGGCGGGGCGAAACATTCTCGTGGCTAGCACGTGGTTCCCACATCTCGACATACACAAGGGGACTTGGAGAACTCCTGATCAATCAACAGTCAACCAGATTGATCACATTGCGATCGACGCAAGACACTCCTCCAGTATTATGGATGTCCGTACGTTCCGAGGAGCCAACATCGACTCGGACCATTACCTTGTTGTAGGCAAGGTACTGTTGCGGATATCCCAAACTACGCCAAGACAAACTAATGCTGTGAGAAAATACGACGTCGGACGGCTACAATCGCAAGAGATCGTCAAGTCCTTTTCCGATCGAGTGTCTCTTAATATCTTAAGAGGTCCAATGCCGCCAGCATCGAACATTGAAGACCATTGGAAACACTGCCAAAAAGCCATCAGAGATGCCGCTTCTGATGTGCTGGGTTTCACTCGTCCACCACAACGAAACCCCTGGTTCGATGATGAATGCCGGCAAGCACATGCAGCTTAGCAAGATGGTGCTAATGGGCTCTATGAGCGGAAGAGGAGAGACGAACACCGGCTTCTCAGGAGGAAAAAGAAAGAGCATGAGAAGCGCGCGATCGAGGAAATTGAGAGATGCTACTCCAGGAATGAGGTTCGGAAGTTTTACCAAAAGGTAAAAATAGCATGCCGCGGAAACAAACCCCGAACCGAAGCCTGTAGAGATGAACAAGGGAACATCGTAGTAGAATCGAAGTCGATACTGAGGATTTGGAAGGACCATTTCTGCAGACTGTATAACGGCGATGACGGACCAAATACCGCTGTCAGGCAGAATCAACCTTTCAACTTGGACGATGATGACCAACAATTCCATCCACCCGACCTGGATGAAGTGAAGATAGCTATATCGAAGCTTAAATCCAACAAAGCTGCCGGAGCGGATGGTCTGACTGCCGAGCTCTTCAAAGCGGCAGGCGATGACTTGGTGAGGAGCATACACCAACTCATCTGTAAAATATGGTCGAACGAAAGTATGCCCGATGAATGGAACCTCAGCATTGTTTGTCCGATTCTCAAGAAATGGGACCCTCTGAACTGCGCCAACTACAGAGGCACCAGTCTCCTTAATATTGCATATAAAATCTTACAGCATATATTTGTTGATTTTAAGGCCGCGTATGACAGTATCTATAGAGACGAGCTATACAGAGCAATGTCTAGTTTTGGCATCCCTGCCAAACTCGTCTGTCTGTGCAGGATGACGATGGAAAATGCAGGCTGCTCATCGTACTTGAAAGAATAGTGCAAAACTCACGAGCAAATACAAGAGGCACTATCTTTCAAAAGTCCATCCAACTACTCACATACGCCGACGATATTGACATTATCGGGAGAAAGCAGCGTGATGTCAGTGGCGCTTTCGCGAGTATTGAGACGAAAGTGGCGAAAATGGTTTTAGCGGTCAATGAGGGCAAGACCAAGTATATGCTGTCAAGCGAAAAGGACAACCAACAACGACGTCTCGGGCAGAACGTCAGCTTCGACAGATATAACTTTGAGGTAGTTAAGGACTTTGTCTACCTAGGCTCCGCTATAAATACAGACAACGACACCAGCGCTGAGATCAAGCGAAGAATAACTCTTGCCAACCGCTGTTTCTTTGGGTTAAGAAGGCAATTGAGTAGCAAAAGCCTCTCTAGGACAACAAAAGTCACCCTTAATAAGACCTCAATAATCCCGGTGCTGCTCTATGGCGCAGAGGCATGGACATTATCAAAAATGGATGAGGGTGTTCTTGGTTGCTTGGAGAGAAAAATTCTTCCGGCGATCTTCGGTCCCGTCTGATGGCTGGGTCATTAGAGCGGATGGACACCAATGCTCCGGTCCGAAAAGTATTCGAATCTGCTCCCGAGGGACAGCGCAGTAGAGGAAGGCCAAGACTCAGGTGGCGCACGCAAATGGAAGAGGACCTCAACCAACTTAGCGTGCGAAACTGGAGGCAGCTAGCCAGGGATCGAGCTGGCTGGAGAAGCTTGTTGACTAAGGCCCAGGTCCACCCCGGACTGTAGCGCCACCTAAAGTAAGTAAGTAAATAATATTCATGCTACCAAAAGCACTGGTAAATTGATTTATGATAACTTTTATGCACACCTTTATAATAAGGAGATTTAAGTTAATATATTTAATTTCTTTATTATTGGGAATTCATTATAACTTACAAGCCATACGGAAAAGTGCTTACAAATTAGTTAACCAAACAACTGGTGCCACCATCAGGGTGCACTAGGTTAAACCCAAAGGATTAATCTATATCTTTCGCAGTAGTCTCGAAGTAGTTTGATTTTCTTCATTATATTATTACTAAACTAAGAAAATGATTTTTTTTAAAAAAGTTAGAACAAGGATCTTGATTTTTTACATTTACAAACTATCTTACAAACTATCTCAGCCTACAATACTTAAGCTATCTTAATTGTAGAGAATTCTACAATTCTCTGTTGAGTTGCCTGTCCGCAGCTAATCGAACGACGTGGAAAATAAGCCGCATCACTAATTTGTCTTGGATTGGCTCTTTTTTTTATCAAAATAGAAGAACACCTTTTTGGGAACGAATCCGAGTATCTCCTAATAAAGATTACTACCCCGGAGATCGGGTCAATCGTGCAAGTCATAGCTCTAGCAATGTTCCCCTGAATCAACTTAATGACGAAATTGTCTGCTCTTATTGGATTCGCCTTATTATATAATATAACATTGCGATAGGATTTCTTTTAGTCCGACTTTGTTGTTACATACAAGCGAAGATAAACCATTTGGCAGTTCCTCTCAAAAACCCATAATTGGGGTGCTGTAGAAACAAAGATGATACTGAGAGATGTCAACATAGCGGTATTCAGTGTTGCAACTGCTTTCTATACATCAATTGTGCTTATAATAGCTTCACGTATCAGGTACTGGTATATGCCCATCTGAACTCGACTTGCTAAACTTAAAAGCGGCGAAGAAAAATCCCGGAATAAATGAGGCCTTAGCCGGGTAACTCGGACATATTTGGAAATCAGCCCGATAAGGGTCTTGGTAAAGAGATGATGGCGAATAAGCTGGCAGCACTCACATCCCCGAACGGATTACTGGTCTCGGTCTAAACGACCCTTCGGCCTAGGGGTATACAAAATAAAACTGGCCCTTCAGGTTGGGGGTTGTCCCGGCGGGTAACTGCCAGTCCATGGAAAAAGATGAAAGTTACAAATCAACAACAAACCTCGGATATTTTTTCTGCTGACAACCCACGCAAACGAACTAAGGACAATGAATCCCGAACAACTAACGGGATTCCAAGAAATGCGATAGGATACCCCAGTCAAAAAGAGGATGAAAAACTCTGACATCGACTACGGCGATGGTTACCGATAGATGCAGACTTATGCAAAAAGTCTTGAGTTTCCAGTAAGTGGTCGAGCGTCTTCTAGCAATCCGTATCAAAGCTGACCTTGGCAACATTAGCTTTATATGCGAGCACGCCCCAAGTAGGAGAAAGATGACATTAAAATTGTCTCGGCGGGGTGAGATATTGTCTTATCTAGCACGCGGCACCCAAGGTACGGTTTCAGATATGCCGAACTTCGATAAGATAAACTTATACTGTGAGAAATTTTGATGTTAGACAGGTATAATTGCTAGAGATCGCCAAATCCATTTCAGATTGAGTCTCTTTTAATTTGTTAAGAAATCCCTTGCCACCAGTATCAAGCATTGAAGACCAGTGACAACACTGTCAAAAAGGCATCAGAGATGCCGGGTTTAACTCGACCACCACAACGAAACTCCTAGTCTGATGACATGCAGCTAACTAAGATGCATATAAGGCGCCAACTACAGAGGCATCAGTCTTCTTAACAAGATCTCATCTGCCGTATTGTGTGAACGCCTAAGGCCGTCAGTAAATAACCTGATACATCCATATTAGTGTGACTTTTGGGTCCGGAAAGTCCAACAGTATTGAGACGTAAATGGCTTCGCTGGGCAAGACCAAGTATATGCACTCAAGCAAAAAGGACAATCAACACCGACGTCTTGGATAGAACATCACCTTCGACAAATATAACTTTGAGGTAGTTAGGGATTTTGTCTACCTAGCCTCCGCTATTAATTCAGACAACAACACCAGCGCTGATATCAAACAAAGAGAAACTTCAGCAAGCTTCTTAAATTAGCATCAACAGCCCATGAAAAAGTTTCTCGCTCTGTTGCCTCTCAAAGTCGCTAAAATATCGTATGTCTCTTCTCACTAAGAACAAAGTGGCAAGAATAGTATTTAAAATGATTAGGAGGGATTAACCTTTGGTTCAAAGCTTAACTGAACTTATTCAGTTTATTGACAAAAGTTTCGATATTCCATTACCATTAGTTTGTTTTGACACAGAGTCGATTGAAACATATTGCTGTACTATACTTGATGGTATCTCGAGGGCAAGTATCAAGTAACATAATTGTGAAAAAATACGAACGACTGAAGGGCGCCCTTAGTTTGGGAAACCTGCTTCCCATAGCCTGATCAACTGAAACTGCATTTGGACCTCCGCATGAGTGCGAAATATCTTATTGATTATAACATTGAACTAGGTGGTCTTTCCACCTCGAAAAACTATTTAGGTTATTGGATTCCTTCTTTTTGCTGACGTCTTCTATCCAATCAGTTGTCAGCGCGTACCGATCTATTATTTGAAGCTCTGCTCACTCTTTATAAGTTGACTTTATACCCTGCATCCAGTTTTTGTTTCGGAAGGGCTTATTTTTATCAGTCGGCATAATTTTCCTGTCACTGCAGATGCAGGGGCTTCGACCCAACATATAACTAGTTATTTAAAAAACAGTTGTTAGTATGGCGTAAGTATTATCTCCCAAGCGGATTTCCGACCATAGGAAATCGCCAATATTCGTTTTCTTACTAAGATGTCGACTAACGCTAATTTTGGATGCAACGAATGTTGGCTTGTTATATTCGTCCAACCTAATATATTCAGTTTATAAATTCTTTACTCTTTGGAACAATTGGACACCAGCTTTGGCCCTACAGACAATTCGTATAGTATACCAGTGCAGTTACAGAACATAGTTTCCATATACCTAAGCGTAAACGATAATAACCACAGCAGTAAAAACATAGCACAGAACTGTCAAAAACCTCTAGTCACTCATGCCATCACATATTTACGTCAATCATGCGCAGTTTATATTGACTAAAACTGTTTCAATCACCAATAGCAGTGGCTTGTCAAATCGCTGCTGTCTGTCAATGTTGCACACGGCGTCAAACATTGTCAGCAATGAAAGCTATCTCACACTGACTTCTTTGACGGTTTATTGCCTTGAAATGTCATGGTACACATGATTTAAAAGCAGAGTTGTACCCTCATGCCAGCGTCGAAGGTTTCAGATTCTAGTTACAAATAGCAACAACTTCAAAATATCCTTCTGAGATGATATAACATCAACTACAAAAACGACCCATTGCGGAATCTCGCTACAAGCTTATAAAACCGATTTAATTGAAACTAGATAAAAAAAAAAAAAAAAAAGAATTCCTTTCGATTTTTTTTGTGGTCTTTCCGAGTTATCTCTTCCTCGAGCCACTCATCAACGTCACAAGTATCGAAAGAATGCACACGCTGCGCGAACAAAAGTATTCTATCTGCAGCTCAAGAGTTCCAGTAGACATACGGTAGTTATTAAATTAAATTATTGTCGTGTTGCGTTATAAATCCTCTTTACGTGTAGCTTCTAGATTACGTAAGACCCCTGCGGTTAACCAACGTTTAAATACCACCCTTTTCGCCAGCTATCCGTACAGCAAATACAGTTTCAGATACTCTTCATCCCGAATGGCTGCCTCTGACTCTACTCTTGCTTCAGCACATACATGCGAATAGCACAGGAATTCTCGCTATTGAAAGCATGTAAATCACTTGTTACTTACTCTCGTGCTGCTAACAATTTAACAATATTTTATTGCAGGTATTTATTACTCCTGCTGATTGTACGCTTATATTCGTACCGCACTCAATATGGCAAGCTTTCCGCCTCAACAATCGGCTAATAAAGACGCTGATTTTATTGATCTTGAAACGTGTTCATTTGCTGAAGTATATGCGTACCTTTTCAGTATGGTCCTATGGTCCGTCTACGTTCCGAATTGCATTTTTAACTGGACTACTAGCAATACCACATAATCGTATGTATGTATAGGTATGTACCTACCGTTTACTTCTCAGCACAGCACTGCTTCGATCGTCAGAGATCAGCAGCATCAGTGTCGTATTAAGTGGGCATTATGGCACATAATTTACATCGAATGGCCGGCAAAGTGCAAACTTATTCGCGCCAGCAGCAATAATCGTACATGTGAGGTCACATATTAATGGAAACAATTAAAATGCATGCTTTAGAGTCCATTGGCCACACAGGGAGAAAAGAGATTCCATCCAGATAAATATGTCAGTTGCTGCCATTAGAGCTGTTGCACAAGAAATAAACATAAGCAATTGATTTCTCTACTAAAGAGGAGAATAAAGATCGCGAAGAGCAAAAGAAGAACTCGTTTCCTGCGTGATAATTTGTAATGATCGTAAAAGGTGGCTTAAGTTGCCACGGTTAAGGATTACTTCAATTATAAATTAATTGTCATCCCTTTTTGAGCTTATGAAGAGTATATTCTCAAGTGGTGGTATAAATTCTCCAAATGTGGTGGCCATACACGTAAGCACAATTACGGAGTACTTGGAATCATCTAGTTATGTAAATAAATAACTTTAGAATAATTGCTATTAAATATATATTCGTTTGAACTATTACTAAGTATTCTGATTTATGTTATTACGACATGGCACACAAAGCAAAATGAGAAAAGATTTGCGCAATATAGGCGCTCTTGTCCCTTCGATTTGTGGAAAAATTTCGGGATCACCTATTTATGAACACCAGGTATGAACGACATTCATCTGGACATAATAAATTTACTATACAACTGAATTGCGACACATGTCCTTCTTTCCGCAAGACCATTGATTGGATTTCTGTTCAATAACTTTCCCAAGTCAATTTCTGTTATTTTTTGTTAAAGGAAAAATTCTGTCTTTAAAAACGCCCTTGAAAACAGTTTATTATTTTCCCAATTCATCTCTGTTGTATAAAACATAAACGAAGAATAGACAAATAAACAGCACCGATGCAAAAGATTCCTCTATTGCAATTTAGCCAATATTTCTTCATTTGCATTGGTAGCAGTCACAGTAAAAAGTGCTTCCAAAGCAATTTGCAATGAACCTTTGCAAGTTGCCAACGACAACTTTTCAAAATTAGTGGCCAAGGATTCCAACGTTATTGTTCAAAAACAATCGATTAGTTTAGATTTCCTAGAAGAGGAACCCAGCGGTATTCTGCCTTTGCATACTTCGACATATTCGTCTTTGCAATTGATAGCAATCTACAAAAAAAGAGCTCTGTTCAAAGGATGCTCTGTTGCACATACAAAATAGGTTTTTATAAAGTAATTTCCTTAAGTTTCAGAACTCTAATTTTTATGTTCTAACAGAAACACTTGTGTTAAATAAAATAATTACCTCGAACTTTTAAATTGTTTGCTTCTGTAGTAGTTGGATTTACAAAAAAAAGTATGCTGATTTATTGTTTTGCTAAAATTGTGTTTGTATTTTACAGACACTTAAATTAAGATTTTTTTTTATTATTCAGTGTGTTCAATCCTGTAGTTAGTGTTGTACCTAACAGTTTTGTATAAATTATAATTAATAAAATGTTCAATGTTAAATATTATAGGACGTGCGAAAAAAATATTATTTATAACCTTAAAAATAGCGACCCAGTTTTATGAAATTGTTTCTAAACCAGGATCATCAACAAAGCCCGAAAACAATATAAATTAAAACAGAAAAAAAACTTTTTGGATAAAAATGAGGTGCCTGATATTTTGAATAATTGTGAATAATGGATGTTGTGTTGGCGTAACTGATGTTGATTGTTTTACGGAGATTAAAGAAGAGACGTCTCAAGACTTTGATGATAATGATTCAATTTATGATCATAAGTTGGAATGTCATTCTTATATAAATGGTGATATGCGTGGAAAACACCCTGCTCCTAAGAAACCACAACGATTTATCAATTGCACAATTATTTCGGCCCTATTCCGAAAAATTGGTTTAGTCAAATATTTCTCCAAGTTTTCCAAGATTCACATCACTCCCACTTTAAAAATAGAGTGGGTGTGTGTGTGGCATTTAAGAAATGAAAACTGACGTTATTTCTAAGGTGGAATATTATAATCTTAAAAAAGGTTAATAATATCACCACATGCGGTGAATCGAAAGCAAAAGACAAATCGACAGTGCCTCCCAACACCGCTTTTAAAATTATTCTATCTCATGTTCATGGCTATACGACACTATGTGATTTGTGACATGAAACGGTAGTTAATTGCAGTAAAAATGAGATCATCTTATGTGTACTTAACCCCCTTCAAAATTAACCAACTGATACTAGATACGTTGCTTCATACAGCAATTGCTGTATGTAATTTGATTTTTCTGAGCATACCCACAAGGAATGTGATGTTTATCATACCCTGATCAACTGAAGCAGCTAAACATGGTTAAAATACAACATCCCTTTGACTGAAACCAAAGAAAATAAATGAAGATCATAAATTTAGTGCGAGTGTGTTACTACATATCTCAAAAGTTCGCTAAGCAAAACCGGAGAGTTCAATACGCTAAATATAAGACGCCAATGGTTTAATTCAATTAAAATCAAAATTTGCAAAAACGTTATTCTTTACCCCTCGAAATTAATGAAAAGAAAAAACAAAATTTGCTGAATATGCTTCCATTAACTGACAACATTTACCACACTTTTTATCAAAATTGTAATATTAGGAAAATGGAAAACTTTTAACCAGGTTAACCCGAAGGTTTATTAGCCACCTTAGTAGTTTAATGTTTAATGTATATCTTGCACTGGTTACGTCTATGTCCTTTGTTCTAGTCTAAACCTTCAACTGATTTTATACAGCTCCTCTTCATATATTTTTATAAGAGAGAAAAATAAATATTTATCATACATACGATTACATCAAAAATCGAATAAATCTATAATATAATATAATTTATAATTTATTTTATTACACATCATTCTAATTTACTCGGACTATTGTTGGTTATGTGAATTAAGATATTAATTGCTGCCAACTATATTTTTACAAAAAACCTGGGCCTCAGTCAACAAGCTTCTCCAGCCAGCTCGATCTCTGGCTAGCTGCCTCCAGTTTCGCACGCTAAGTTGGCTGAGGTCCTCTTCCACGTGCGCCACCTGAGTCTTGGCCTTCCTCTACTGCGCTGTCCCTCGGGGGCGGATTCGAAGACTTTTCGGACCGGAGCATTGGTGTCCATGCGCTCTACATGACCCAGCCATCTAAGTCTTTGGATCTTCACTCATTTGGCTAGGTCCATGTCGCTGTATAGTCCATACAGTTCGTCGTTGTATCTCCTCCTCCACTCACCGTCAATGCAAACGGGACCGAAGATCGCCCGAAGAATTTTTCACTCGAAGCAACCAAGTACACCCTCATCCATTTTTGATAATATCCATGCCATAGAGCAGCACCGGGATTATTAAAGTCTTATAAAGGGTGACTTTTGTTGTCCGAGAGAGGGCTTTGTTACTCAATTGCCTTCTTAACCCAAAGAAACAGCGGTTGGCAAGAGTTATTCTTCGCTTGATCTCAGCGCTGGTGTCGTTGTCTGTATTGATAGCGGAGCCTAGGTAGACAAAGTCCTTAACTACCTCAAAGTTACGAGTATATCTGTCGAGGGTGACGTTCTGTCCGAGACGTCGGTGTTGGTTGTCCTTTTCGCTTGACAGCATATACTTGGTCTTGCCCTCATTGACCGCTAAAACCATTTTCGCCGCTTCCGTTTCAATACTCGCGAAAGCGCCACTGACATCACGCTGCTTTCTCCCGATTATGTCAATATCGTCGGCGTATGCGAGTAGTTGGTCGGACTTTTGAAAGATAGTGCCTCTTGTATTTGCTCGTGAGTTTTGCACTATTCTTTCAAGTACGATGTTGAGAAAATCGCATGACAGCGCATCGCCTTGTCGAAATCCTTTCTGGACATCAAAGGTCTCGGTGAGATCTTTACCGACCTTGATGGAGCAGCGTGCATTCTCCATCGTCATCCTGCACAGACGGGCGAGTTTGGCAGACATTGCTCTGTATAGCTCGTCTCTATAGATGCTGTCATACGCGGCCTTAAAATCGATGAATAGGTGGTGGGTATCGATCTGAAGCTCATGGGTTTTCTCCAAGATCTGCCGTAGTGTGAATATCTGGTCGATGGTGGACTTTCTTGGCCTGAAGCCACACTGATATGGACCTATCAGGTTGTTGACGAACGGCTTCAGGCGTTCACACAATACGGCGGATAGGATCTTATATGCGATGTTAAGGAGACTGATGCCTCTGTAGTTGGCGCAGTTCAGAGGGTGTCTTTTCTTGAGAATCGGCAAAACAATGCTGAGGTTCCATTCATCGGGCATACTTTCGTCCGACCATATTTTACAGATGAGTTGGTGTATGCTCCTTACCAAGTCATCGCCTGCCGCTATAAAGAGCTCGGCAGTCAGGCCATCCGCTCCAGCAGCTTTGTTGGACTTAAGCTTTGATATAGCTATCTTCACTTCATCCAGGTCGGATGGACGGAATTGTTGGTCATCATCGTCCAAGTTGAAAGGTTGATTCTGCCTAACAGCGGTATTTGGTCTGTCATCGCCGTTATACAGTCTGCAGAAATGATCTTTCCAAATCCTCAGCATCAACTGCGACAAAAACCCCTAAAGTTTGAAAATTTAATACAGCAATTATACCTGTCTTTTATCTTTTATCATTTTAAAAAATGACACAAATCTATTCACCTTATTAAAAATTTAAATTAAAAATTAAAAAAAAATAATATTAGGTAAACATTTTAGATGAAAATGCAATTTCTCGACTTGGGGTGTATTTAAAAGAAATTACCGTGATTTTATTAAGCATGGAGATTCTGCTGATTTTAACATTGTCATCTCATTACGGATAATTTCCAAGAATTGCACGTCTTCTTGCGTATACTTACTATTCAGCTGAAGAATTAAAGCCTATTGAAAATATTGGTGTCTTAAGTAGCTAATAATAATTTCAGAATTGTATTGTTGTCCTAAATAAATAATCAAAGGGTAACATCACATCCATATTCAAGCCGTATGATTAATTTTCAAGACAATAAACCGACAGAAGCAGAAAGCTACACATCTTAAGCACTTTTTTGTTTTGCCCCGGCAATTTTGGTTAAATAATATCACTTAGAATTCCATTACCTATTACTATATATAAGATAGAAGCTACTTTATTGTACAGATTATTTTGAAATAGCATTCAGTAATTATAAAATCAATTGTAAATCAATTAGCACTTTAATTTAATATCGCAGTTCTATTCCTCTTCTTTAAATCTTGACTGAAAAAAGTTCGTAATAAATTTCAAAATTTCATACAGGTTTCTTAGGAATTTAATTGTATTTACGAGTATAAGCATTAACATGGTTGTTTGTCTTTAAGATTGATGAGAAGAACGTTCATTACGTGTATGATAATCGATTACTTCAATATACTTTGTAAGGTATAAAAACACAATTACCTCATCAAAGAATATGCTACGATCGCTTTATGAGGAATCTCAGATATAACGCAAATAACTTCTTACTACCAATTATTTAACTGTCTGAACTTATGGAGGAGAGAAATCTTTTAGAAATCAATTGACTGGGGTGTAGCATTGTTTGGATATATAAACTTAATAAACAAAAAATCTACTGCAGTTTGTACTAGAGTACATAAGATAACCGCAAGGATGTTTTATCTTTTATTGAATAAGATAAGAAGAAATAATACAAACACACAGTGCTATAAATTGCAATTCAAGATCACCAGTCTTCTCAAAATTCTTTTACTCTACTGGTAAAAATATTTCTCAGAGCACCCTAATATACCTGGTTTTAACGCCAATGCCGGTTTAAAGATTTTATCTCTAAGGTGGCAGTGTAGTCCAGGGAGGACTTGTTGACGTCAACAATTAGGAAGTGTGCCACACAAAGACTCTGTGTCAAGTTCACTATCTGTCAAGTTCGCCAGTGGCACCAGGAACTCATTTTATTTTCCGAATTTTTTTTTTGCCTTCAACACTCTTACCCCGTAAGTGTGAGCATATTGGTACGACTGTTAGAGAAATAGAAGTGTAAACCGCACTAGCAAGCTCTCCGAAAAGACGAACAAAGCTATTTAGGGGTTAGATAAATTCTAAGCATGGCTAAAAAAAAAAGTTTCTAGAGGTATAGAAGAATGATTTGTGTTACCAGTGCGTGCTTTAATTCCGTCAAAATCGTTTGAGATAAAATTCAAAGATTTACAAAGCACACTGTTCGCTATTTACGTCACTAGGTGGTTAATTGTCCATTTCGTCCTCAATCATCCTCGTGTAATTTTATTGATTTAAATCTTAAATTTGCTGTTACTCTCGATTCGCGATTTGGAGAGATTTATGTTTAGGGATTCGGATCCCGGAGTTTGCCAATTTGAAAACTAATCCTTTGTCTATTGATGAGTTTTGTATGCAAAACAAGGAAATCGACTTCCGATATTGGAACAAGGCCATAACCAGGAACATACGAGCTTGCATCTAAAAAAAAAGGCAAATCTTTACACATTACGACGAGCCACGTTATTATTTGCTAGTTAAAATAAATCACATGAGAAACGAAAATACTTTACTTTATTATTCAGATTATAGAATATAGAATGAATTGTTCAATAGCAACTATTTATGAAACGTACATAAAGTTTTTTATTTAGATTTTACGTAACATAAAACAACCATGGATATGTACTCGTACATGTGTATACTCCATCTGAGATCGACAAACCCAAAGAAAAATCCCCAGACTCTAAACAAATCAATTGAACGATTATTTGCCAACTAATTGTATTTGCATATATCTATGCACTCGTAAGTACGAATATACATCAACAATAATGTCGATGAAAATAAAGGCAATCCGAAGAAAGGACTAGTAAACTATTGTGAACGACATCTTAACAAATTCACTATTAGATGCTATTTGCCAGCCACCCGGTATCAACATGGTAATCGTAAATATTTCATTTGTACATTAACTCCTAGTGTAGATGTTTCCACTCGTTTTCAAATCACCCAAGACTCCTAGACATTCAAAGGGTTAGCTGCCATTGACTTCAATTTTAGAAGCTATGAGATAACCACAAAGTTCTTGCGGTTGAGAATCAATGCTTGGTTTCCCATTGTTTTCTACTTGCCTGACTAAAGATGTGTACGAGTATCAAACTGATTGAATGAATAAGATTCTTTTCACCACTCACTGGAAGACACGACAACGATGTCTCGAGCCTCAAATGATTGATATATAAAATTTACGGATTGACATTGAGTTGCAGACGGCACTGAAACTATTTCTTCAGCTGCATCTACCTCCTCTTCGGTTTTTCTACGTGTATTCCGCGACAATTTATACGCCAGATATATGTACGTACATACATATGTCGGTAACTTCTCCTATTATTTCACTCAACGTGAATAAGTAATTTTGTCTGAAAATGCCCGTTATTACATGTTTGGGAAAGCACAATATTTATCTTAATCTGCACAAGTATCTCGCTTAGTAAAGGGCTTAACCATAAGCTAGTATTTAAGTCTAACCTCAGGCTTAACTTGTCTTGAACTGCTTGAACTATCCTTTTCGTAGAGAGATTTTTGTAGAGCACTTTATGAGAATTAAGTGATTTCCAAACAGTCAATTTTTTACGGTTTACGGGGCTACAAATAAGTCAGGCTCCGGTATGTGATGCTTTTCTGGCCATTCTATTTGTTGCATACACTCGCGCATAACACATAAATTCCTTGCAAAAGCAAATTTGCGATCAATTGATTGAAATTATTCACCATCCAAGAATAGGAAAAAGAAAAAGAACACAAAGGCAAAGACGAAGATGAAACCGAGGGATTTTTCGTTGCAAATTATTTGGATGGCCCGAAGATCTATAGAACCATGGATAATCATGTAATTTTGCTGCGGTGCTTTGTTCCGCACGCTGTTGTAGCCGATGGTTAAACATGAACATTTCAAGAGACTTACCAATCAACCACGTATAAACTATTCATGAATTTTTCAAGGGAACATACCATTAAATCAATCAATCGGGGTACAGTCCAAGATGCTATGTATTGATGGATAAATCCATAAGAACGTTACCCGCACTCGGAAACTCGTGTTGTATCTTTTTGGATTGGGCGCAGATTTCTGAACGGTTCAAATATAAATCTTTTTTTTGCAAATTTGTTCTTTAATCGTGTTTTTGTTATTTTTGTTTTCGTTAATCATGGTTTAACACCCACTTACCATTCAATGGTAATAATGGTAATATCTAACCATTTGAATATCTTTATGGTTGAGATTTTCTTTTTTTTTTGTTTTTTCTGCACGACATATATACACATATATATGTGTAGAATATCAAACAATATATTGAAGCAATCCTAGCAGAACCCTGAATCTGGCTGATGGAGTAAATGAAGCTGAACACTAAAACGTCCGAACTTCGATAGATTAGAGCATGAAAGAAGATTACGGAATTGTAACATCCATTATGCCAGAAAGAAGCAGAAGGGATTTTGGATACGGTCTTGTCATAAAAATGCTGAATCAAAAAGTCAAAAGTATAAAATCGTGTTACTAAATGCTTGCAATTCTTAAATCGTTTTTGCCAAATTCAAAAACGAAGGAATTTTAATGTCGGCCTAAAAGGCTAAAATGTAAAAAATGGCTTGGATATAATCAAAATAAGTTTATTTTTAACTTTTTAGCCCTTTTCTATCAAAATAAAATCTTGTTTTTAAAAATTTTTCTATTTTTATTTTTAACTTTTAGTAAATTAGTATTATGTGATAGCGAAATTCTTTGTGTAGTTGTTTCTTTTCTATTTATGCTTTTCCCTCGAGTATAGGACAAAAATCGTCTATCCCCTCAAAGGTCCGTTGTAGAGGGATAAGGGCTTCAATACAACAGTGTGCGCCCCGGTGCCCTGAGGTGCAACGTTAGAGATATAATATGCTTTTACACCCTCATACCATTCAGCCCTCGACACGTACTTATCTTGGGTCTTCCACCTAAACCAAAATCCACAAATTCAAAACAAACGAAACGCATTTAAATTCGAAAATTTAGATTTGCAGTTCTTATAGCCGCCGTCAAGTTTAGAATTATTTATAATTATAAATATATTTCTACTCTTCAACCCCCGAACTTGATACCCGTATTAATGGGGTTCAAAAGCAAATGTAATCCGTCAACTTGGAGCGGTAGCCATATTGAATTTAATGTGATGTTACTAACTTTATTGTTTTCTACTCTTCAAGCCCTTTCATTTGATACCCACATTATAGGGGTTGAATAGAAAAATGTAATCCGCCATCTTAGAGTGGCTGCCATATTGGAATTATTACTATGTTGAGTATTGCATATTATATTATCATCAGAACTAAAGGTGTATACCAAATTTCAGCTCAATTGGACACCGGGAAGTGGATCAAATTTAACTTAGTGTCTTGATGTATAGAGATTCCACCATTGTTCTAATCCTACAAAAAGAAATCATAAATAATGTTTCCAGAACAGTCAGTAATTGTGTCATAACTTTTCCTATGAACTCGAAGCATACATATGTTCAGGAAATAGCTTACTTGCACTTTGAAGTTCAGCATGTCCACCTTTCTCCCATTAATAACCGTCACACGCTTATAATCTATAACGCTACAAATGCTTTGTCCATAAGACTCATCTCCAATAATTAAATTCTTGTACACACGCCATTTCTTAACAATAATATCAACAGCAACTAAGCGTATCTCAGTATGGCTATCTTCATTTCCATATAAAAAATGGGATATTGTCCGAAATAAACAATTCCCATTACTAATAATAATTGAAATTACCTCAAAATTTTCATACACCTTACCCACAATAGAGAGTTGTGTTCTTTTTGGCACTTGAAGAAACACACGTCAGTTCATAATCCTCATCCACAGGAAATCGTCTCTTCTTGGTAGTTGAAGGACCACATGTCTCCAAATTGGTCACTGATTTCTCATACACTTTCTTTCTCTTCTTATACACTTTCACTACGCTTTGTCTTCCTACCAAGAACCATAATCAATAAACTTTAACACACGAACTACTCACACACACAAAAAGTAATAAAGAACTGAGGATATTCTATTAAGTCGCAAAATTTTTACACAGGATAACAGCCTGATCGACACTGAGTAAATTGATAAATAGGATCAGCGATAAAGAGCATGAAAGCACTAAGACAAAAAGCTACCAGATTGCGCTAAATTCCCCATTTCGTGGGGAATTTCAGATTAAAATTTGGTGAAAGGGGAAAACGGAAATCTGATGTCAAATGGAATAAAATATGGTGAAAACCAAATTAAACAGGACGTAATTTTCAAGTTCTTAGTAACATGTTACCTTCTAGCTCTTCTGAACCCAACCAATCATAAGAAGTTGGTATACCAAATGAAAGAGTGTTCCTGAGTGTTCTAAGAGCAAGAGCAAGTTAATATCATGCTCGAGCAGCTTGAGTAGCAGTAATTTTCACATTCCTCCCGATAACTTGAGAAAGACAAAAGATAGATGTAATGCAATGCTTGATGATTCATCTGGGCATTAATACCTTTCAATTAAAAAAAAAATAAGCAAATCGGTTGGATAGAACGGCCAAACGAACTCTAAACTTTTCATCAATTCTTTTAATATATAAGATAGCAGCACTAGGTCACAGATTTAATCAAAAGCAAAAGTGGGTTACTGACATCAATATAACTGGTCCCTTAGCCTATGGGTTTCTAAAATGGAACTGTTTCCCCAAAGTGAAACTTTGCCAACGAGGTAAATTCCTTACTATGTAAAAAGAACTAGTGGTGAACAAGAGCAGGCCTGCTTATTTATGATTATGACCCAGAACATTCTTTGAATTAACGTACATTGAACCGGTTATCACACGCTACAAGTCAGATATTACCGCGGTCAAGTATATATCAAAGTTAGAATACTCGTAGGATATCCAAAACGAAAAAGTTGCATCATTTATTACAGCTTCCACAAAAGACCGCCCAAGTTATTATTCGGATTCATCATGTTAGATCAGCTTTGCTTAATGATAGCTGACTTAAGGCCATTTAGCGTGTAATAACGAACCGTTGATATGATAATGAGTGCTTACAATAAAAGGTGCACACCTGCAGTTAATTAATTGACTGCTCCTAATTGACTTCATATCCGCATATAATACCATTCATTGTCTTAAATTCTACAAGACGACAGCCGAATGAGGAATTCCGACAAAACTAATGCAGCTGTGCCATTATACGCTGCAAAACACGCCGTACAATGTGTATTTTCCAGCGTGCCGTCATATGTTAGAGGCCTATACAAAAATTTAAGTACATGCCAAACAAACTTACTTTGAACTATACAATAACAAAACTAAGTTCATGTCAAACAAAGAAGCATACACGTATGTCCACAGTGGATAATTAGTTTACCAATCTCGGAATAAACACCAACTTCCCGAATGATAACCTAATAGAGATTTGACGAAAGATAACCCTAGAAAAGGCTCATACTTTAAATTGGTGAAAAAAATGCACTCAAAACTTCTAACTTGAAAGATAAAATATATAATGTAGAAAGCAACACTATTCTGCCAGTTCCGCTATATGGAACCGAGTTCTGGACGATAAGCAGGAAAGCAAAGCCAATAGTAAACACTTCGTCTCATATTTGGATCCATTGCAAGGAAGGGAAATACAAGTAAAGGAGGAGATATAACCTTGTATTACGTATCAAGATATGGATGTAGTATAGAAAGCCAAAATACGTCGCAAGAGCAAAAACTATTCAAGTCACAACCCACCGGCTAAAGACTACAAGGAAGATCGAACTTCTGTTTTAAGAACCAAACTATCGCGCCGAAGCACTAAATATTGATAAATGCAAACACCGTGCCAAGGATCGAAGAGAGTGAAAAGCTGCCGTATCTCAGATAGAGCCTTTTTACGCTTGGCTAAGTTTTGGAAAGTGTTTAAGCAGTCCGCTACGGATTTTGAATTTATAAAACTCAGGACGTTTCATCATTTGATTGTCAGTGAATATATTGCTGTTAGTAATTTCTTTGCTTGTCTCGATGTAAGAAGACCTAGATTTATACATATAACATATGTCACGGTATAAACAGATATCCGAGACATGTGACTTCAATATAACCAGATATAAAGTAATATAGTAAAGCACTGGATATCTCCATTTAATACAATGATTTCTCCGTTAAAAAGGAATATCATCCTCATATATAAATAAAATTTCAGGGGAACGATCTGCGTATTTATTAGTGGACCTAGAGCGCCAGATCCTACTCGAGATTCAAGAAGATTACACGTTCTCTACGATGACTTTTTTTTTAAAGCAAGGTGCGCGCTTTTCTCTTATAACAGATATGTGATGTTGGCTGATGATTAATAGCTCCAAATGAACTCCTTGTGCGATACATGCCCACAATCCAGTAGAACAAATTATGAAAGAGCTGAGAAGGAATGCCACAGAACCAAGACCAAACGCACAAAGTTTCATCTTCGTCTTTTTCTCATGATTCAAAGCCGACCATTCTAAGTCGGTAAGTCTGTAACCGACCATATAGCACGCTGACTCCAACTCCGACTACGACGTTTAATTTTTATGCGAATAAAAATAATAATGATGGTTTTGGGATGAAAGGAGGCAACGGCAACAGCAACATGTGGTCAATTCGCCTCAGAACACAGACGAAGATCACTATTGAGATTCGTATGGTTTGGTTTGGTTTGGTTTGGTTTGGTTATAGGGTGCAGATCTTACCTACATGGCACTACATGTTTCCAGTTCTCAGCCCGCAGTCGCCAGATCTCAGCTCACAGGCAATTTGATATTAGCTCCCTTCGCGGCTGTAAACTGCGGCAGAGGAAGATGTATAAATACATTCCGAACAAAACAGAATAATTGCAACGGCACGAATTTTATCAGTGAACATCACAGCATACTGTGAACTGAGTCATCTCATGTATACGAGTCAAGTATTTTCTTTACCTGTTTCAACTCCCCCTCCGTCAGCCATTCAGACATCCGGGGGATAAAGTGGGAGATGAAAAAAGAGAAGAACTTGAAGGTGGTTTCCGTACACGAAATGTTTACAGTGAAGATATGACCTATAGCGTTGGAAACGCCAAGGCGTTGTTAAGCCACTTTGCCCGCCTGCCTGATTTCATGATAATATGAACTTTGTCGTTCTCTTAAGCCATTGAGCCATTCTACTGCATTCTATACCAACCAGCAATTCAAACAATCGCATTTAACCAGTGCCAGGCCCTTGGAATTCTAATCAAAAAGGAAATTTTAAATAGACCGGGAATATACGAGTATCTGCAAGTACACCCACACATACGAGTGCGTTTCGGTAAAAGATACACCTTCTCGGTTAAATGATTCTCGCCAAGTTAAGTTTGTAATTAACAAGGGAAAGAAATTGAGAAAAGAAGAAATAGAACTTCTTACGTTCAGCCGGCGTTACAAGCTGTGCATGATGTGTGATTACTTAAGGTTATCAAACGAAACACGACTCACGATCGACTTAAATGAAGAATTCTGATATTGAATCAAATAACATTACATTTAAATTATTCACATAAAAAGACAAGATCTAATATTTGGCTAATACAAATAATGTCGGTTCGGATATGATTTTATTAAACACACTTTTAAGATACATAAATGTTTCATACATGAGTGCTTCAAGATGGTGCTTATCCAAAAGTTTGCTATATTATGTGTGTTATGTAGACACAAGAAAATGTTTCAAAAAATTTATAAAATATTAACTGTGTACGTAACGATACGGAGTTATAGTTTATTGGACAAATTGAGGGGAAAGACATCCCATTTAACTATAGTTACACACGTATCTTGATCTATCATCAAACAAGAAAACTGTTTACAACACTAATGCTAACTATGTACCCTTAAAGCGCCAATCATTTAGCTAGTAAAGCTAGCTATTCTATCTCGTCCTTCAAGCCTATTACAACCGAGATCAAAAATCACTCGAAGAGTCTTACGTTCAAGGCGACCAGGGGAATAACCATCTGCATTCAATAATATTTATACTTATCGGCAAGTTAGCTGTAGTCCCTTTTTATTTAAGCTCTTCGCCTAAAAGAAGGTCTTCGTTTACCACGTTTTCTCTCCGGTATTCACACAAAGACATTTCGGCCCGATTCTATGTCGATGTAGGGGGCATACAGTTCATTGTTATAGCTTCTCCAAATTTTGTTTGTGCAGATAGGTAAATTACTTTTCCCTTGAAAAAAACTAAGGACATTTCGACTGCTTTAGATAAAGTCCACGCCTCCAAGCTGTACAACAGGATTGAGTGACGAAGGTCTTATACAGTACACTTTTCGTTAGAGGGTGGTCCTTCACTTGATCTCCACGGTGATGAAGCTGACTACATCTGGAGCCCAGATAAACAAAGTATTTTACCATTTCATGGTTACAGTTTGCCGTTTTTCCGTGCTGTCCGAGAGTATTTTATTAGTGTTGGGTGTTCTTTTTCAGCCATATCATATGCTTTCTTTGCTTTTTATTTACCACTTAAAGCGTATGCTAACAGCTGTATAACTAAACAGAATTTTAAATTGGTATTGACCTATCAGACAAGCACCATTTGTTGGGGTGTAAAGTTGGAAATCACATGACAACGCGTCACCCCTACGATATCCCTTTATAACATTAAATAATTCAGTGTTGTCATTACCGACTATTATGAAGCAGCCAGTGTTCTCCATTTTAACTTACATGGCGATTGGACGAGTTTGGAAGAGATGTCAAAACAAGATTTGACAAGATTTCATATATGTAGATTGCTCCTACAAATGATGTTATAGCCGGTTATCGATTGGAAAATTCTGTTTTTGTAAGATCTTCCCTAATGCAAATTAACCAGGCCTAAAACCACACTGAAGTGAAGCAACGAGTATCAGTGTGGTATATAAAATCCTGATACCTCAATAGTTGAGGCCGCTTATAGGGTTTGTTTTCTTGTGAATCGTACAAATGATGTTTAGTGATTATTCATCAGTCAAACATTCCTGCAGCCAAATCTTGGAAATGAGTGAAAATTCCCTGTCACTTTTATTCTAGAATTTGGGGATTGTAAGGTTTACTTCATTTTGGTGGGGTGAATGGATTTCTTAGCTTTCAGCAATTCTTTACTTTTAACTAATCTGAAACTTCGGCGAGCTATGGTTTTTGTGGGATGCTATTGTAATCCAAAAACAATTCAGTCACTCAAGATCAATATTGCTCAAGCTTTTCGTGAAATAAGGGCCGAAACCATTGAAAATGTACAAAAAAATATGTTTACGGGATGGAATACTGCCAACCAGCCGAGGCAATCATTTGATTAAAATAATATTCCGTAATAAGTCGGAAATTTTACTCTTTTCAATAAAGCAATAATCGTTAAAAAATTTTGACGTGTTTTTTTTTTTATATCCCTTTAAAAAGAAACAACAGATGTTTATATATCACTGAAAAGGTAATGTTAAAATATATTTTAGTTCCGGCAATAATCCCCTTCAATCTGTTAACCTAATCAAATATATTAAAGCTTGACTAAAACACTTCTGCCTTTAGCTCTCCCTCCGTTTTCCCGGCTTGATAAATAATTTAGACAACGAGAGTTGTATATAGGTCTTCCTTTCCTGAATAATATCTTCCGTCCGTTCTCCATTTTGCCTTGCTTTGTTCTGCCCGTAGTTGAGGAGAATCTACACTCGATCACTATCATCATATTTTGAGCCTGGAAGCACTTTTCTTACGATGTAACTTGTAGGACCATAGCTGAACAAAAATTTAAAAAATTATATCGGTTTCGAATGTTGAGGTCATCAGATATCTTTTCCGCTGAACTGGGCAGCTCCGAGACACCTTTTGCGAAAAAGGCATTTTGCATTTTTTACAAAAGACTTCTACAGAAGCTCTATGAACGAGGAGGATAGGAAGAAAACGATCCCCCACCTACTCTGGGTGGGTGACCTAAGCGATCTTATTAATATAGTCGTTTTCATTCTCCTATGGTCCACGTGGTCGATAGTCCTAAGTGGGTTGGTTTCTCAACGGCCACTGTTATATTTATACCCTTAAAGAAAGTGTAAGAGAAAATAAATTTAAAATTTGAACTTGATTATCGACATTTTTTTACAAATAAAGAGAAATATACGAGTATGTACATATATCAGCAGTCAGTCTAACACCATCTGTATAAAAAAAAAAAAAAAACGAAAGGAAGAAGGGTTACGGCATAGCTAAGCGCAGTACAGTCCTTTCCATCCCCCTTGCATAACCAGTCAGTTCTCGCTAGTTCAAATTAGAACAACCTAAGATACATTTATTTCTACTCACAAGGATGCAAAAAAACAGGCAGATTTCAATACATCTTCATCGTATTACTCCTTGATAAAATCTTAGTTATGAATGTGGGTTTCACTTATCTCCATGATATTAACATAATATGATCTTAAAACCGGTTTTCTATCGGTCATAAACATCTGGTACGTGTTAAACATTTATCGTCCGATATACCAAATGATTAATTTGGTCTCCCGAATAAGAAAGAAAAAATCCACTATCTATGATCGATCGATAGCACCTAAGGCCACTTTCATTGCCACTAAATCTGTGTCCTGGAGAAAAGATTAATCACAATATCCCAATTAAAATCTCTTAAAAACTCTTAAAAACTAGTCTGTCTTTGAGTCACAAAAAAACCAGTTCCAATTTTACTACCGTTTTTGTTCATCAAAACATCTTTGATTACCCACATTTTCTGTGATATCTTTTAGCTATATTCATTTTAAAATATTACTGGTACCAATTTCTAAAGCTGTAAATACCCTACGAAAATGTTTAGAAAAATTTTTGTTATGTGTGTGGAGAACTAAATTTTACATCTCAACGCCGAAATTTCACAATATTGGTAAATAATAACCAAGTGTGTTCTAGGTTTCTGTTGTTTTCCTGTACACCATCAAGACAAATTCTGAGTTATACACATCTGCTGTTCAACATGTGCGAAATCTCTGTTGAGTTGGACTTAAAAGTCTAGATATATGACCAAAAGGTCACGTAGATAATCTTTATTTTTGATTGATTGATGTAAGAGGTATAACAACTAAGTAAAAACACATTGAAACGCACCAAGACTTATCATCTGCAAATAGACCAACCTATCATCAGCCAGCACCTCCAAGTTTATTTGAAAGAAAGAAAGTGATGAATAAAAATTATAGTGAATTTTTATATCTAAAGTAAAAGACAGACTGGATGATCTTGAAAAATCCGCCTGAAAATGTTTTGTTAAGGTTGTAAAACAGTTTGGGTCGGAAAATTACAGACATTTATTTAATGAAATTTTGACCTCATGCAGAACATTGGAGTGTCCTAGAAAATATATATTCTGGACTTAGATTTAAATTTTTTTCCCCAAAAACCTGAGTGTGTTGAGTGACGAAAGATTCCATCAAGATACTTCCGTTATAGAGACCCACCAAATCTAAGTATTCACAAAAATTCTTTATTTTATTTGTGTTTGATTCAATTATAATTGCATAAATGTATAAATATTTCGTACATGTTACTCGTATCACCATAATTAGAAGTCGTTAAATAATCCTTTTCAGTACAAGGAAAGAAAATAAAAAATATTCATGTTCATCATGTTATAATTAAGGATTAAGTTTGAGACGCTTATTCCAAACCAAATAATTGCTTGACCCATCTTTAAAGCCCGCTTTTCATGTATCCGGGTCCTAGAGATCTGAAGATGAAAACAATAAGTATGTTATTTATACGAATATGTGAAGGTGACTTTGCCTATTTGCTTGACTACGAAATAAGCATCAGGAAAATAATGTCTTTTTTTGGCATAATCACGTTTTGTAGCTAGTCCTCCTACTGCAGCTGACTGCAGAGAAGATTACGGTATGTTCTTGCACTTGTAGACATTGCACTACAGGTTACCTTGTATGAAAATTTCTTTGTTTGCTATTTTGCAGATTTTTTTCACCGACTACATTTAATTCGATGACATTAAATTTTTTTTCTTCTTTCTCAAAAGTAGATTATGTCTTGACATTTTTGTGTTGTTTTATTTAAAAAATCAGATTAATGTCTAAAGATGACTTGAATTTATAAGTACTAATCTATTTTTAATGACATTTTACAATGGCCTGCAAATACCGAAGGCCAAGCCAGATAATATATATATTCTCTCTGCATCCTCTGCTCTTATACCATCAAACCATATGGGTACAGCCTAAACTTCTGAATCGCTACTTTATGTCTTTTATCATCTTATATATGTCTAACACGTTTCCTTATTTCTGTAATGCTAAGCTTATGTTGACTTTTCCCTAAAAATGATTTTTCTATTGTACAATACCTACGAATGTCTATTACTCATTCTCACTTTAAGCCCACTATTTTCCATTTCTGGGGTTTTATTAAAAAATTTACGGAGCGAATTGTCAGCCTATTTCCTAATTCGGTACAACACATTATTCACACGGAATATCTAACGTGTGGTGCTCTCGTTTGACCGATTCAAAATAGTTTTTTCTATTGGCACAACAGTTCTCAAAATTCCAACCAAATTTTAGTGTCTCAGCATAGAATTTCTCAAAGGTAGGAACAGCATGTTAAAACATTACGCCGTATCAATTTTTTCCTCTCGACGATTTTTGGAATAGATACAAAAACTGAGCAACGAATTCGCAAACGTGTCGGCAATGATTAGCTAAAAACACATTGGTTTTCGACTGGCAAGCGCGCTTCGTCAACGATGACGACCTTTCTGACATTAATGACATGTCGTTTACAGATTTCCCTGACAAAAATAAGATGAAAAACCACCATATCTGCAACGGCGATTTGCCAACATTAGCACGCCCCCACAGAGGAGAAAGATGACGACACCAAAGATGCCTTCTATGAGCTCTTGAACAAGCCCTACGAGCAATACCCTAGCTCTAACATTAAAATTGTCTTGGCGAGTTTAATGCAAAGCTAGGTAGAGAGGGCATATTTGGCGACAACACCTCCGATAACAGATTCAGGCTTATCGACTTTGCGGGGGGACGAAACATTGTCGTAGCTAGCACACGGTTCCCACATCTCGATATTCGCAAGGGGACTTAGAGATCTCCTAATCAATCAACCGTCAACCAGATCAACCACTTGGCGATCGACGCAAGACACTCCTACTTGAGAGGTTCCTTGCCGCCAGCATCAAATATCGAAGACCAGTGGCAACACTACCAGAAAGGCATCAGAGATGCCGCTACTAATGTGCTGGGTTACACTCGACCACCACAGTGAAACCCCTGGTTTGACGACGAATGCCAGGAATTCATTCGTCAACAACCTGGGAGGTCCATATCAGTGTGGTTTCAGGCCAGGAAACTCCAACATCGACCAAATATTCACACTACGGCAGATCTTGGAGAAAACCCATGAGCTTCAGATCGATACACACCTCCTATTTATCGATTTTAAAACCGCGTATGATAGCATCTACACAGTCGAACTATACAGATAAATGTCTAATTTGGGCATCCCTGCCAAACTCCTCCGTCTGTGCAGGATGACGGTAGAGAATGCACGCTGCTCCATCAAATTCGGTATAGATCTCATCGAGACCGTTGGTGTCAAAAAAAGATTTAGACAAGGCGATGCGCTGTCATGCGATTTCTTCAACATCATACTTGAAAGAATAGTGCAATACTCACGCACAAACACAAGCGGCACAATCTTTCAAAAATCCTTCCAATTACTCACATATGCCGATGACATTGACTTAATTGGAAGAGAGCAGCGTTATGTCAGTGGCGCTTTCGCGAATGTTGAGACGAGAGCGGTGAAAATGGTTTCAGCAGTCAATGAAGGCAAGACCTAATATATGCTGTGAAGCAAAAAGGACACTCAACACCGACGTCTCGAACAGAACGTCAGTTGGCGAGCGCAAGTTACATGGGACTTCAGTCAGCTTAGCGTGCGAAACTGGAGGTTGGCTGGAGGCTGGCTGGAGGCTGGCTGGAGACGCTTGCTGACTAAGGCCCGGGTCCACCCCGGACTGTAGCGCCACCTAAAGTAAAGTAAGGTCGTAAACACCATCAGAAGCGGAGATGAATTAATAAGAAGTACTCGTACTTTAGAAACAGGAACTAAATACATCATCATTTTATTGGACCAATGCAAAAGTTCGGGCAAGATCTTCATACGTGGCGAAAAATTTGCTGTATGACGCAACTATTGTTAATTTTATGGATTTATCGAATATCAGTGGATTTTGCATTTTATCATTAGACTCGGTTGAAGTTGAACCTCTCGTTAGCAGTTTGCTATTTACACTTTTAAGCTTGACGTGGGTACCACATTGTTTGACGGAAAAATATAAATTGGACGGCGTCTCCGTGGCCATATTTCTGCTAAGGCGCCATGAAAATGAACACTTTTTTGGGCCGAGTCGTAAATAGTGACTAAACAGGAAGCAAGCAGGTGAAGATGTTAAACTCGTGCCAAAAGCTGGCTTATATCCAATGAAAGTACCGTGATCTGTTATGAGACATTCCAGGGGTATAATGCCATTAATGAATGAAAACGGAATCCGCACGCTTGGAAAATGTAAGGAGACAGTTGTAGAAAATGAGGGAGACTATTTAAAGATAAATAAAATTATTTCATTTTCATTTGACTTCGTTTGGTTTAACTAACAGTTGTTACTACGTAGTCTCCATTCGTTGATGCCAAAAGTTTAATTAACATATGTGAATATCTTTCCTTAAATACAGCATAATATGTTAAACCAAAGTAATTCGAGCTGATCCAAGCTGATCGAGTTTCGCTAGTAACGAACTGGATAAGAATCTTTTACCACGAAGACATTCAATTCAATTAAAACAGATTATTTAAGAAGAATTGTATTTAATTGTGATGAAGATACGAGTATAATAAAGTAGCATTTTCAGAAACCTAACTAGAAATCCATCACCATTCAAAACAAGTGGCGCTCTGGTACCTAATTCTTACATATACAGACTTGATGTCCCTGAAAAATACACAGGCTACTGCACATGCAGTATCTCTCTTGAAAAAAACACGAACCCCAGCATCGCCCATTGAATCAAGTTGTCTATGATCTATTGCAATGATTACAACTACTGGTTCTGATTACCTGATGAAGTTTTTAAAGCAATTGAAGATAATTCGAAAAGGTGTCGGTATCTACTCATCGGTAAAGCCAACTCAAACGAAAACCAGAAATCAGAGAAACTATTTTATTGAAACTATTGCGGAAGCTAATGATTGATGGAAAAGTCCATTGTCCGAAAATTATTCATAAGATGCGGCCTAACTTGTTCGTCTATTAATGATAGCTTTGCAGAAAGATCAATACTTGCTTGAACGATCTTTACTTGAATAAATATATCCATACCAAACTTAAAGAGAAATTTGATATCAAAAAGAATTAAGATCAAGTAATTAACTGGCAGACTGATACATCGTGATGAGGATTTTGATGTTATTTGACTGTGAAGTGGGTAGCTAAAGAACCACAGGAAGCTGTCAGTTAGTATTAAACGAGCAAGATTGTAAATATAATATGCCTAATATACAGCAAATAACAACAGTGCAAAGAGAAAACATTGCATCGAAATAAAGTTAAATAAGTCTTAACATAAATCCATAAGGACTTCAAACTTTCTGACAAAACTTATCCCCAGTCAAAGTAAGTAATCAGATAATAGTAACACAACTAATACAATATAATCAGAAGCTCTCCAAAGAACACGATGTGTGTTGAAATGCGTTCTAGTTGTGTTGACTCTTTGCAGTGCCGCAAGTGCTATGGATTCATTCACGGAATTCGTGTTTACTGACAGGAGAGCCCTCTCTTCCTATCTATGAGAAATGATTTTCTCCTTCCGGATTAAAACCAGGCTAAAGCTCAAAATTTAATGCGTAAGTTTTTTATAATGAAAAATCTATATTTAAATATGTGATTTCCATGGTATATAAAGCATCACTCTAATGGATATCATAGTTCCCCACCCTACGTTTGCCTCATTCGAACACATTTATCGGATTGAAATGATATCTATATGTAGTCTAAGCCAAATATTTGCGTTGATAACTGCTTGCTGTATTATCTTATGTTATTTCCTATGAGTACGGTCTCTCATATGCTATTGTAGGGACAGTGGACATTGAGCTTTGAATGCCTTTTTCTTAATTCGGCAATCAACTCACCAATAAATAGAGTCATTAATTGTTGGTATAATTCATTTCACGAAAACTGACACTGAGATTTAGTGATACAAATTACTAAATCTAACAGTAGATCTGTACAGTGACCAAATTATGTTTTTCGTTTAAATTGATTTGCTACTTTAAATTTGTAAAAGTATTCAGTGACTGAAAAGCAAATCCATCTGCCGAATACACTTATTCTCGACTTTGTAGCTACGTCAATACGAGCTGCTGCTATACGAATATATTAACATACTTCTATGTAACCTAAATCTACGCAATAAGCCTGTTCATAAATAATTACATAGACATCTAGACTTACTTATGTTTAACTTGATTTTTGAGCTGAAAAAGAATGTAATTAATAGTTAATATAAATCTGCGACTCTTTTTAAAACCAATACCTCTGAGAAATTTCCTAGCTTGAATAAATGTAACTCCATCTAACATAAGCCCGTTGCGATCTTATTTTTTTAAAATGAAAAAAAACTACTTATCTATATGTTACTAATATCATATTCTGTATGTGTATAAAAAAAATTATAATTTAATAAATCTGAGAAATAACATACCCAAGGATTACGTTATCCGAAAAACCAATTTGTCATTTACAGCCACGCAGTTTGGATATCCTTTGAATGTGTCAAGCTTTCTTATTCGAATAATATTTAAACCTGTATGTCTGCAATCATTAATCACATTACAAGTATTCTCAATTACACTACACAAAAATGCACTTGCAAGCTTCACTTCAAGATGTCACTTTTCATGACCAAGACTCAATTTCTTCTTGCACATCTCACTTTTCACTTAAGGCCAGAACAATGGACATTTGAGAAGAGAAAAAAAAATAGAATTTCAAGAATGTGGCAATTATCTGAATCTGAAAACAAACACAAAAGATACAATTATTGTAAAAGCGCTGATTAAAAAGATCGTAAGTCGCACTTAGTTTCTTGTGTAACTGCTTTCCGGCATATAGGACATATAGCAAACTTGTATGATACTTTGAAAAGATGCAATTTCGGGGACACGATAATTGGAGTGGCACAACTTTGTAGACCGCGATTTGTTTACTTTCTAATCATGTCGCCAATTAAAAATTGCAAAAAACTACATATATTCGTAGTCTCACTCGGATGTATCTCAAACAAGTGCATATTTATACGAATATCGTCATCATCATTTTGAGTAAAAACAAATAAACAAAACTGAAACACAAAACAACAAAAACGAAACACTTTAAAATGTGTAGACATAAAACGAGGAGATGAGGAAAAATTCAATCGCACAAGTAAGTCGTTTGCGGTCCGATCGATGTGAGGTCTGAATTCAATCTGACAGATGGAAGATGTAGTTTTAATTCCATCGGCCACATCGGTCTTGGTAGCTGAGGTACCTACTCGTAACATATAACAAAACTTCCAACCATTGCTAGTATGGCATGGCAATCGCAAACAGAACCAAGTCGTTCGTCCGCATTCGAATGGAATGAAAGTGGTATGAACAAATTTCATCTTCGTCTTCTTGTTCTGCTTGGCCATGTTATTCTTTGGTTGGCTGGGCCTTCCTTCCTTCTGTCTACATTCGTCGTGTGAAAAACGAAACAAAACAGAGATCCACCTATCCACTTCTAAAGCGGGAGCCGTAGTGGAAGTGATGTTGCATCGGCCTTGTTTCCTTCAATCAACCTCTTTGCTTAGACCCATAGGATTTGGTGTTGTTGGACATTATACTCGTACTCGTACTTGTACCTAAGCAAGATACTCCTCGTATCTGTGTATCCGTAAAGTAGCTACTACCGCTAAGGTAATGCAACAGTTGCCTTGGCATGTACTTGGTATGGACTCAGTAGTCGGTATTCCGAATCCCAATACGATATCATCATTGTATTTTGCAAAGGGCAGTCGATGTTTGCTGCTTGCTGGCCTGCTGTGGGAAGTTGGGGGTTCGTCTTCATTGAGTTTGCCACCATATTGCGTTTGGGATTCGGTACTACTTTAGCGCACCGTCACAATAACACGTCGAGGACCATATTACATCGTCACTCGGTCGACAAGTCCAAGACCAAACGAGGCGTAACATACACGATTAACAAAACTACGAAGACAACAGCAAAAAAATTGTATCTCGTGTCTGCACGTAACCCGTAAAGCGAAATTGTAACTTTAGAGCCATGTGCATGTACTAGTTACAGATATATTCGAATACGATTATATTTGGACGACAATGCTGGTTTTACCTCATGCGAAATTTGTTTAGAGTTTACCTATATAAATCCATCAATAAAGGCTTATTGGTTATGCTCTGTCATACAGAAATAGTTAAAGGCCTTCCAAATTAAGGTACAGAGTCATATGCTGATGAAGTTAATAAATCCATGGAACTTTCCCTCTCTAAAGATGCATTCGCTCATGTGAATTCCTGGTACGCACATGATTGATATTGTCGATTTTAGAGCAGGTCTTTTAACCTTGAAAGAAAACATCACCCGTTAATATTTGACATACAAAAACAAGGAACAAGAAGAATATGCAGAATATACTGACTGGTTTTGAGCAGCGAATGACATGTACCGAGCTAAAAAAAAAAACATGAGGAACAAAACTCACAGAGTAACGCATTTCAAAAATATCAATCTAAATATTGATGATATTCTTAAACAAGAAAGATTTGCAACCATAACTGGCCTCAAGCCCGCCGGGTATCCCGCGAGGTATTCTAAGTATTTGTAATTCGTGTACTTAAGCAGGACCTGCAAAGCTGCAAAAAGACACACACTCTCAACTAATGAATATATATAGGTTATGTATTGTATTTTCCAATATTAGAAATAGCTTTCCCTAAACTGCAGAGTAACAAGCTCCTTTTGCTTGTGATTTGAATTCCTTGAAGAGGGGGATGATGTTCTGTTATTCTAATAATTATCAACCAAAAATAAGCAAAATTGGGTGCCAACGATATTACAGGGCATCATAGAAGTAAGTCAAGGCGAGTAGGCTTTGAACTTGCAACTGAAAGATTACCGTCACACTTCGAAACGGCCAACAGTTCAGTAGTCATCTCGACCTATAAGCAGAATCCATAAGGAAATCTGAGATCTGAGCATACCAATATAGACGAGCACTATATGCTATAATATGTATAATATTTTCTTAACTGGAGCTCGAAAGTACATATGCATTATAGGATGATACAAGCAAAATCACACCAACGCATTATATTGGCATACCTTTAGAATTGTTCCCGGGGACACCAGGCACATTTTTTTTAAATTAACGCGCACTTAATGAGTGTTTGGTACCCTGAAAATATTTGCACACACCGTGGGCGATGGAAATTTAAGAAGGAAGAAAAAAGAGATACCGTACTTTAGTCTTAAATGTTTATACATAAGTTATAAGGACTAGTAAATAGAAGAAAAAAGAATAAACGAGCTATACAGCTTCGGAATGAATCACAATATTTATTTGATAGAACCTAAACATTTCGCAGCATTCTCTGCGACACGAAATATGTATTTTGAAAGCATTGAATTCCACTCTGTTGGTGGTTCCCCGTTTCGTGATGCTATTTATATCGGAATTTGATGAGCTTAGCATATGCCACAGTTCCCGTTATACAGCCGAAGAGCAGAAACTTGAGTCCGAGAACGAATAGAAAAACAGAGTAAGTTGGTAAAGGAATAGATTGGATTAAAAGTACAATAGAATATAAGTTTTCATTAGTGAAGATAAGAAGGGATAATGAGATATATTATAAATGGCGCATGTAAGTCAGTGTTTACCATGTGATGTATTAGAGAAACTGAAAGAGTATACATGACTAGAGAATGACAGAATTGGTTTTTAAAAGTTGTTTTTATCTAGGTGCAACATCTGGTCTCATGTCGACACCGAACTTAATATTGTCAACAAAATAAGGAAAGTGAGGCAATGTTTTATGTCCTTTCCACAGGTTTAAAATCCACGATTATAGACTTGCAAAGTAAGTACAACAGTAACACGAGCTGGACATCTATAAGTGAGAGTTTCTGGCCCAAACCGTCCCTCAAATGAACTGCTTCAAGTGACAACAAGTCAGCTTATAGCCATTTCTAAAAATGAAGAAAAGAAAAGTTTGCTTGTCAAATATGCCATTCAATGAAATTAATAGATATCATTAGATTTACCAAGTATTGGAAGTTGTATGCCCTTCGTATTACCCAAATTGATGTTCGACTCAAAACGAGAGTCTATTAGTTTCACTAATGCATAAATATACATATATCGGTGTATTTATCTTTATCAATGTTCATCTTGTGATGAACATTCATCATTATTCATTCATTCATTATTCGATATGACAGGAAATTTCGTATACAACTATGACAAAAGAGTCAAATTCAGAAACGGAGTGATATGTAGATAAAAATAAGTTGAACTCTTGTAATTTGGACAACATAATGACAAATCTCATTATGCAGTTACAAGTCGATGGTTTTGTACAATATTTTTAAAATACAAAATGTTGTAAATGTACTAAAGGGAAATCATTTTTCGTTGGCCCTATGTGATGACATGCATTTGAAGATTCCTATTCAATTTACAAACCATATTAGTTTCATGACAGCATTGTATTGTAATATTGCCCTTTTGGAAGCCGCCTTATCACTATTTTCAGATACTTGTCAAGATAATTATCCCGAAGTAAGTTATTTCATTGCGTGGGAAAAAGAACATGATTCCACTATTAAAATTATGGATTATGCAAATTGCCTGATTTGATGCAATTCACTCGATTTGGCCGCATGACGACACTCTTCGTCAAACCAGAAGTTCCATTGTGGTCGGAAATAAAAACCGAGCTTAGTAGATGCGGAGATTTTATTTTACCATAGAGACGGAAGGACACTGGGTTGACAAATCAAATCTTGTTATAGTATTTGCTTATATTAGAGACTTACCCAAATCTTAGAGTGTTAAGTGCGGATGTCCTGCATTATGGAGACTCATGTTACATGAATGAATATTTAATGTATTATGTTGTCGATTTGATTTTACGAAAAGTTTCAAATTATTTGATTAATTTGCCAGAATTATAGCCGGACACTTATAATATAAATCGATTTGTGTCCGTATCCGATAGTGTTGTCATACATATTGTACTTTCTCTGTTTAGTGATAAGGTTATTCTTTCCCCAGGGGTTTCAGCATTTAAGTCGCCAAGTTGCATCAAGCCATGTTTATATCATATTTTGTATAGATATGGATGCTGTAGATCCATGAAGACATATCGAGCTAATTTTCCAATTCGTACCTTTTAAAGGAAAATTTTTTTTATCTCAACGTACCATCCAGATGGGATGTAATATTAAAATAGCTTTACATTAATCAATTTTAAGTATTTTGGATAGACATAGCATACAATTTTACAAGCAGGTTCGATGATCTGCTACAACCGATATTAAAATTAACTTTGTCCGCAACTTGTTTTTGGTTCATAACTGGGGTTTCCAAACGCTTCCTTACGTAGAAGAAAGTTATTGATAGGTATCTGAGTAAAATAAGTAAGTTATATTTTGTATAGTGTTTTAAGAAGGTAAAATCCAGAACACTAAAATTGGCGTTAAAAACAAACAATTTCACCAACGACTTGGTCCTCTATTTTGGAATATAAAAATCTTACAATAAAGTGTTATACCAAAATCGGCATTGACGAATGTTAAGTTCTCACGTAAGCAAACCAGAGGTGCCATTAAGTTAGTAAGACATAATTCTACAGAAAATCTAATAGATATTATGATTTTTTGGTCAAAAATGTATGTGTATAATAATATTCATGATTTAAGAAACTAGCAAGTGTTTAGTGTATCATAGTTAAACTATATCAGAATTTCTCACCAGGGAGACTTCTTTGAGAGAGGTAGCCGATCTCGAGGAAAATGGCGTAGGTTAAAACGATTAAAAGTGTACGCTACCACTTGCGATGGCTTCTTACAAAATGGTAATGGACAACAAACCTCATCGCAAAAGCAGAAACCACCCACACTTTGGCGATGAACTATTTCGCACGCTGAGTTGGCTGGATAATCTGCTTGACGGTGGATTGATCAGGAGATCTCCAAGTCCCCTTATAAATATCGAGATGTGTGGATCGCGTGCTAGCTTCCACAATGTTTCGTCCCGCCGCAAAGTCGATTAGGCTGGGTGCAGGCTACATCTTTCGCAGTACTACCAAAGATGCCCTCTCCTCCTACCTTTGCATCTAAATCGCCGAGGACAATATTAATGTCATAGCCAACCATCACATCTATCCTCTTTTTGGGAGGATGACTTTCTTTTTAAACCAAAAAAATCAAAAACCTCCAAACATTCTTTCTTGCCCTTCAACCTCCTTTCATCCTCTTATCATCCTCCTTTTCTATCGAAATTATTCCTTGATTTTAATTTTACTCGTATATTCAGATGATGCTTCTGATTACACGATGTTGCGCACAGTTCCAGTATGGAAAGATGTCGATGTGGCGATGCATTATTTAAACGAACAAAAATTGGACGACGCAACTCGCCTCAATTACACAAGGAGTTTGGTTTCATAAAAAACAATTGTTTGCAAAGTAAAGTTCAGCAATGAAAAAATGACAAGATTCCGGTAGTGAAACGATGGATCGAAGTATTCGCCAATTTAAATACAGAAAGTTGCAACTACAAGGAAATGGGAAGAACAATTGAGTATACTCTACGCCTGCCTGTTCAACAGCTTCCGCTGACAGGGTTTTTTCTGCGATGAATTAGACGTGGACGCCAGAGAAACCCCAACTACAAGTTATCACACCAAGGGCCATTCTCAATATTAAAATGAACTTGAATATGTCGTGCCTGGAATTTTATTCGTTCATCAAATCGCAGCCGGATATGCTTCGCCAAATCTCATCCACTTTTTGGGAAAAGTAAAACCTCCATTTTGGCAACATTTGGAAGGAAATCCCTCCTATTTGGATAGAATTGAGATGGGATGGTTAGTCATAGCTCAAAGAAAATATCCTTGGTGTCGTCGTCTTACACCTCTGTGGGGGCATGCACGCATATCAGGCTAATGTTTGCAGATTAAGCCTTGATGCAGACTGCTAAGAGGCGCTCGTTCATATGCTGAAAATTCAAGGTTTCTTCCCTAAGTCTGCTTTCAACAACAAATCCGCATCCAAAGAAGTGCTGCCTTTGCCGTCGACACAAAGTGCCGCAGTTTTTCATCCTCATTTTCTCTTTTTGTCCAGCCCATTCCATCGCATTTCTTGGATAGCAGTAATGTCTACTTTGCAGCAGTCTAAGCCCTCCTGTAGTTGTTCGGCTGCACGTGCCCTGTTTAGGTGTCTGATATATACATATTCCACATGCATATCCGAAGTTCGTTGTCCTTTAATCCTTTGCATGGGTTGTCAAGAGTTGATTCATCCGTATCCGAGGCTTGTTTATGTTTCGGAAATTTTTTGTGTTCCCATGGCCGGGCAGTTACCCCGGCGGCACAGCCCCCACCCTGGAGTATTTCGCCATGTATTTTATTCTTCATCATCAGTATTTGATTGTCAACAATTTAAATAAATGCCTTCATACGTTGCTCCATAGCGATATTAATCCAATTAAAAGCAGACATCTTCTTCTTTTCCTTTTATTAACCCTTTCCTCGTTATACGAATTTATGCGTAACGAGTTTCCCATTTTTACTGCATCGCTGCTGCTCCGCTTATGGGGTTGGCTAATGTCGCAGACCGTAGAACGCGTCTACATAATGCTCGGTCGTGGATCGCTTCAGTGGTTAGCCCCAGGCGTTATTGCGCTTATGCCATCTGAGAAATCCAGGAATTCTTTTTCCGACCT
This sequence comes from Volucella inflata, assembly GCA_928272305.1. Taxonomy (NCBI): domain Eukaryota; kingdom Metazoa; phylum Arthropoda; class Insecta; order Diptera; family Syrphidae; genus Volucella; species Volucella inflata. The sequence goes on along the minus strand of OV743717.1, from coordinate 28,009,197 downwards.
CGTTTTCTTACAGTTGGAGTGACCGTAGTTGATAGTGCCTTTTTAACCGGATTTTCCACAGGTCTTCTTTGAACGTGGCAATACCAGCTTATTCTATTCGCCTCAAGCTGTTCGGTTACCGAATTCTTTATATGAAGACTTCCTCTTATACGCGTAGATCTAATGCAATCGCGTTTAGTGACTCCACTAGACATCCTTAACATTTTCATTTCCGCTGCCGTCATTTTGTTTTTAAACGCTTCATACATTGTCCAGCACTGTGAACCACATATAAGAGCTGGCCTAACAACCGTAGTGTAGAGTTTCGCCTTTAATTTAAGTGGAAATTTTCGGTCGCAAAAGATTCCCGAATTTTCCCGCCATTTTATCCATCCCACACTCACTCTGTGGTTTACGTCGTCGTCACATTTTGCTTCCATGTTAACGATTGATCCTAAGTACTTAAAGATAGTGCTTTTCGGAAGAACTATTCCGTCTAACATTATATCCGGAACAGGTTGCAACGGATGCGCAAATGGGCACGTCAAATGCTCCGTCTTTGAACGACTTATTTTAAACCCGTTTCTCTCTAGCGCATTTTTCCATGAATCTAAGGCGTTCTGTAAATCTTCGACGTTATCGCTAAGTATAACTGCGTCGTCAGCGAAGAGAATTGGCGTTACATTTGCTTCGCGCATGCAGTCTTTTAAAAGATAGTCGAATACTACGTTAAAGAGGAAAGGGCTTAGTACGCTTCCTTGATGCACTCCGACATTAACTGGAAATTCTCTTGTTAGTCCAGCAGAGCTTTTAACCGCAGTTTTCACGTTTCCATACATGTCTTGTATTATTCTAACATACGTTTCCGGTACTTTTTGAGACCTCAGCGCGGCCCATATGAGATCCCTAGGCACTCGATCGAATGCTTTCTCGAGGTCGATAAATACCATGTGTAAATCCTTAGACGAATCTCGGTGCTTTTCCATTATTATTCGTAGGCTTTGGATAGCGTCCACCGTCGATCTTCCTTCAACAAATCCACACTGGCTATTATCGAGCTTAATTATTTGCCGAAGACGTTCGTTTAAGACTCTTTCGACGATTTTCATTGTGTGTGACATAAGTTTGATTGAACGGTAGTTGTTGCATTTTCGAGTGTCGCCTTTTCCTTTGTATAATGGAACCAAGAAGCTACTTCTTCATTGATTCGGCATAGGTTGTCCACATTTTAATTTATTTAAAAGTTTCGATAGCCAAACGCTGCCGGTCTCCTCCATCTTCGACCAAAACTCTGATGGAATGCTGTCTGGTCCCGCCGCTTTCCCCAGCTTCATTTTTCCGATTGCTATACTTATTTCTTCGATTGAAAAGTCCGAAACTTCCTCCTCGAATAGACCAGCTGTCGGCACGATATCACTTGGAAACTGTTTGTTAAGCAACTCCTTGCAGTATTCAAGCCACCGATCACAAATTTCCTTTTCATTTGTTAGTAAGCGACCGTCTGCGTTTTTGATGTATTTCGGCGAGGTTATTTCCATTGAATTTTTTCGCCTCTGTGCAGCGAGCTTAAAAATAGTTGGCATTTTTGTGGTGTACGACGTTTGAACTTCTTGGATAGCTTGGCTTCTATCTGCCGATCGTGAGGATATTTGTTCCAACTCCTGGTACAGGTTTTCCGCTTCTGCCGCTCGAGTTCGAGCCAGGACTTTCTTTGTGATCTTTTTAAGACGTTCGTATTCAAGAGCCAGTCGAGCTTTTTCGATATCGTCGCTCCGATCGCATTTTGTCCACGCTTGGAATGCACTCTTCTTGTCAGCCACAGCTCGTTTGGTTTCGTCATTCCACCACCATGTTTCTTTGCCGACGTGATGGTAATTCGATATAGTCCCCAGATGGGACTTTGCGAGTGCTATGCATTCCTCGTGCATGCTGTTCCACATTTCTTGGGGGCTAAGTGAGTCTGCTATACCATTTATATTTCGAAGTACTTCTTTAGCCAGTGCGATAAATCTTGCACTTCGTTCCTTCGATACCACCGGATTTTTGGCTTTCCAAACGATGCCCGTGTTTTCGGTGGTTCCGCCGTGAAAAATTCTGCAATGAGCAGACGGTGTTGGCTTACTAGCGATTCTCCAAGTATTACTTTACAGTCCTTAACACGGTTTCTCATCGACATTTTGCAGAGGTGATAATCTATTTGCGTTTCGTGGCCTCCGCTGCTATAGGTGATAAGATGTCGTTGATGTTTAATAAACATTGTATTTAAGATGGTTAGGCCGTAAGCCCTACATGCTACAAGGATGTCTTCGCCAGCTGAATTTCTGGTTCCAAAGCCTTTACCTCATAATTAACATTTGTTTCTACGACGTAGCCATTTAAATCTCCACCTACGAAGAGCATCTCATCGATAGGTATATTTCTAAGCAAATTACCGAACTCTGACCAAAATTTATCTTTTTCCGATTGATCGCATCCATTTTGTGGGACGTACGCGCTAACAATGTTCCACGTTTCATTGTGTATGACAAGTTTAACACTCATCAAGCGGTCGCTTACGAGTATTTTCAAAATACCAACGATATTTTTTAGAAGATCCGCTGCTACAACGATTCCAACACCGTTTCGTCCATTGACCGTTCCATGGTAGAACATCTTAAATGCCTTAGTTTTTAAATCTAGAAAACGCGCTTTATTTCCTGTATTACACCACTTCGTTTCCTGTACGCACAGGATTTGTAGAGTTCTGCGACGCATAATCGCTTCCAGTTCTAAACTTTTTGAGGTCATCGATCCGACGTTCCAACTTGCACACCGAAGTTTAGGAAAATATTTTGGAAACTTCATTTTGCCCGCCCCCGGAATCCGTCGGGCTCTGACACAAGCACTTCTGCTTGCTCTATGATCACCCGAGTGCGTTGCAATCGTGGTGCCCAGCGGGGTAGTGCTATTGATTGCGATCATTTCCATGAAGTGTATCTAAAGTTTGAGTAGTTTGACACTTGTATGCTCATTTCGAATTGATTGACTGTTCTTTTACCCCACCGGTAGTCACCAGACGCGAGAACCCACTGATTGCATACAAACTTGTGGGAAAGTTTTAAGGTGTTAAAGTGTCACAGGCTCATTTTTGGTGTCATAGTTGCCTGTATATGATTGGTGTCCCATTTAGTCGCCTCTTACGACAAGCTGGGACGCACTGCGGCACTATTCTTTATCCGATGCCGCACGGATGCCAATTAAAAGCAGATATAACACGATCAATAAAAATATCATTACTAATATTGTCATTCCAAAGACATTTTATGTATCATGACTTCATCAATATTAAACTTTTAAGTCTTACACGATTGATGCATGCTTTAGTATTCATTGACGGTTTGAGTAGAACGAAGGTGATTACTTCTCAATTTCGGCCGTGGTTAAGAGTTAAAAAAAAATGTGCATTGACATAATTTTATCATTGTCAGTAAAAATTAAATGGTTAAAAGATTGGCTATGAAATTGTGAAAAATACTGGGACTTAGTTTCTATAAAACAGATAATTGCAACGATAGTTGAATATTTTTACAACAACAATACTTCCGCTCATCATTCCAAGTATTGACTATATAGGTACTATCCACCCTGTATGATCATAATTAATGTAAATACCTAATGACCATATTATTGGTCGCGTAAGGTCTGCTAATATGATTTGAAGCAATTCACTGAATGACCGATTATTTGGTCAGTTTTGAAGTTAAAATGATGAAGATTATAATAATAAAGTTAATTAACAATTGCAAGGTGCTGAACTGAATTTAACTAAACCAACAAACGACGTTACCGAAAAACTTCTGCAGTAAATAAAAAAAACTGTGCCATACAATCAGCAGCCAACACTTGAACGGTCTTCATGTTCTTTTTGGAAAAGAAACTTGTAAATACCAAGAGTATTGACTTCAAAAATCAGCGCCAGTTCTTACCCTGGATTATGGCCAATAGAACAGAAATTTGCAATCGCATTTCCTTCGTCCTATATTGCTGAGCGTAAATTCAATGAGGTAACTAATTTACCGACGATGAAAACGAACAAACTACACATCACTGATCTACGATTGATGTTAACAAAATTGGAACCCAACATTAACAACTTGTTAAAAGTTTTATTTATTTCTGATTGATTTTGTTTTTAGTTTTAAAATTTTACAATCATGAACAATCTTATTTTACATATGGTTGACATTTTATTCATTTTCACTTCATGATTTTCAATACGTAAATAAATAAAGAAATAAAGTATAGATAATATGCAACAAAATTTTAATATATTTTATTTAAAAATAAATATTTTAGATAGGGGGCGGTATTCCAGAATATGTTGTATATGTGTAGTTCAAATATCTCCTATACTCTATATTTTTAATGTCATCATCTTATCGACTATGGCATACGTGCATGAGTTGATTCTTACAAATACATCGATTTAGACTATCATAAGCTGGTAGTATGCAGTTCCAAATTAAAAACAGGTTTCGGGCTGAATACGCCTGCAATATAACGATACCCTTATATTCTTTCGAAGGAAAATATTACAAAATTTATGTTAACCAATTTTCCAAAGTAAACAAAATTGGTCGATAATAATACCTATTATAATACAATTAACATAATTGCCCTATAATTTGTGTCCATAACACATTAGGTTCGATATCAACAGTTAGACAGCTTCCACACTAAATCAAATAGATAGCAATGCTAAAAGCCACCACAAAGCGTTAAACCAGTTCCTTGTCGCATCATATTACTTCGTAAAAGGAACACACGCAAACCATTTTAACACCTTTGGTTTTACATGTTTAAAATACGAAGATGATGAATTAAATAATCATCATTCATTTTGAATGTTTTTTTTTTATTTCAGGAAAACTAAATTAGACTGAAGAGCATGTTGTATGCTAATATCTTCTCGGCCATACCAAATAAAATGAATAAAATACGAGAAATTATTGACGGCGGAATGTTCAGATTTGGTTTGGTTAAATTTAAATACACTCGTAGATGACTTTAGCTAGGACATTCACTTATCTACTGAAGAATGGTTAATTTGGGTTTAGCCTAATAACACGATCAATTCATAAATATTCTTGTATTATTTCGGCCGGGAGAATTAGTTGAAAATATTTAAAAACGGCTTTTGTTATATGGGATACTCATTATCCGGACCTCTTAGAACAAACTGCATTAAAAAGTCCATTTTGTGTTTCCGGAAGTAGATTTAAATAAAATATATTTATGATTGAGATATCGATCAAATTTGTATACTTATATACTCGTATTGTTTGAATGTTGTCATTATGAATGGAATGAAACATCATTCAAATATCTTTCACGGGATTTCTTGCAGGACTTGAGTCTGACAAAGTAATTCTTCACGACTTCTCGACACATACTAGGCAATAACTTGTCCAAAACTTAACGAATATTCGTTTTCAAAGCATCAAAAGTTTGCGATCGCGATTGTGTTCATAAACAAAATACACAAAAACAAATTCAACGGCGACAAATCACACGATCACATTACCAGGAAATTTTTCTTGCAATAAAACAAAAATGATGTGCGAAACATGGCGACGTCTTATTGAAAATATATGTCTCCCACATCCCTATCTTCGATTTGAGGACAGCATCATTTGGTTAACATTTGCCTATTGCGATGAGAATTAATGGTTATGGGTAGATCTTTCTAAATTCCGAAGAAGTATGAACCATTTTAAATCATTTATGCACATACATATATTATATTACCTAGAGCTAAATGTAATTTATTTCTGCTTAATTCTGGATTGTCCTAAGGCGCAGAGGCATGGACATTATCAAAAATGGAAGGGGATCTCAGCCAACTTAGCGTGCGAAACTGGAGGCAGCTAGCCAGGGATCGAGCTGGCTGTAGATGCTTGTTTACTGAGGCCCAGGTCCACCCCGGACTGTAGCGCCACTTAAAGTAAGTAAGTAAGTTTAGTGACGAGAATTCTGACTCAATTTGTTTGATAATAAACAAAATTAATGTATCTAGAGTGAAGCAGATTTAAAATAAGCTAAAAAGAAACAATTACACCCACAGAAGTGCACTGTTTGCTATTTTATTATGTCGTACCATCGTTCTTAATTTGTTCTTTAATGGGGCCAGAAATCGTGAAATAGTTAACTGCTTAAGTTATCAGACCATGATCAGTGGTTATTTCTTGGAAAAATCGAAAAATTGATCCAATAATATGTGGTTCCTGCAGCATTGCATTGCAATCCGTTCATTTAGCTATTGACTTACTGAGATTTTAATTTAACGACAACTCGCGAAATGAAACAGCGAATTGGCCACAGATTACGATTTGAAATACATCTTCACTTCTTGTGGGGGTGGGATATTTTGTATTGCTCTGAACCTGTTTAAAAAAAAAACAACTTAACACTCAAGTGGGTATAAATACACTTATAATGCCATAGCTTATATTAAGTTTTTTGGATTATTGGACACAGAGAAAGATGTTTGGGCTAAGTAGTTCTTTTTGTCGCTCCATGGATGGCATCCAAGATTTAATGGAGTACTATATTCTTAGTGAGTTTATTTTCATCTTTTCAGAGCATTTAAATAAAAGATTGCTTTTAAAAATATTTTATTTTTTTATTTTTTTCATTTTTCGTTGGACATGTTTCTAAGTCTGTTCATTTCAACTAATGTATCATTCTTGCACGATCGCTTGCATGTTAATTTACTACAATCTAGTACTCCTACAAAGAGACCTTCTACAGACTTGACCCTACGTAAAGCCACACATACTAGGCCAGCAGTGAAGAGTTTTGAGCCTAAATAGACAATGGCATGATCGACAGTACTATTCTACATTTTGTGTGCAGTGCAAGCCTAGCATAACATAATTGGCATCATTCTTCGTTCAGCAGTGCCTATATTTTACCAGAAACTACACAGATTTGGACTGAGCAATGTGGGATTTATCGAGTCCAATTTATTAGACTATCTTATACTATTATTTTGTTTATATCTGCATCTGCGGAGATATAGTTTGGATGTGATTTCACAGTTTTCTGATAAGATTATCTAATCTTGTTTGGTGTGTGTCTGTGGTTTGTGTTGTTGAAATTGGTTTCTTGTTTTGTTCTTTTTTAACAACACATGGCTTTGTGCTGTGTGAAATTCACCACAGATCCATGAGCCACTTATTTCAGCTTGAAGCTTAATTATGCCTCACGAAACAAAGTTCCAAACAGGTTACAAGCCAATGCTAATGACGCCCATTCGCTAAGAGCTAACCCTGAGTGCAGAAGCCATCAGAAAGCAAGAAAACTAATCTGCTATTTTGCAGCTGTGGCCATATTATATTTTGTGTGCTGTAAATAACTTTTTCATTTTCTACCATTCAAGCCCTTTTATTTGATACCCATATAAAGGGAATCGAAAATAAAATGTAAGCCGCCATCTTGGTACGGCGGCCATATTAAATTTAATGTGGTGTTACTTATTTTATTGTTCTCTACTCTTCAAGCCCTTTCATTTAATATCCATATTGAGAGGATTGACAAAAAGAACATCATCCACCATCTTGTCCGTCGCCACATTAGAAGATATTACAATATTGAGTATTGCATATTGTATTGCCACCGGAACTAAAACTATGGAAAATTTCAGCTCGATCAGATGTCAAGAAGTGGTTCTAATTCAGCTTGCAAGATTTGACTTAATCAAACAAACATACATACATTACAAGTTAAATTAAAGGTTTAAATAATAATAATAATAATAATAATAATAATAATAATAATAATAATAAAAATAATAATAATAATTATAATAATAATAATAATAATAATAATAATAATAATAATAATAATAATAATAATAATAATAATAATAATAATAATAATAATAATAATAATAATAATAATAATAATAATAATGATAATAATAATAATAATAGTAATAATAATAATAATAATAATAATAATAATAATAATAATAATAATAATAATAATAATAATATTGTAGTAATAATAATAATAATAATAATAATAATAATAATAATAATAACAATAATAATAATAATAATAATAATAATAATAATAATAATAATAATAGCCAACTCCATAAGTGTAGCAGCAGCGATGCAGTAAAAATGGGAAACTCGTTACGCATAACGTTCGTATTCAAGAGCCAGTCGAGCTTTTTCGATATCGTCGCTCCGATCGCATTTTGTCCACGCTTGGAATGCACTCTTCTTGTCAGCCACAGCTCGTTTGGTTTCGTCATTCCACCACCATGTTTCTTTGCCGACGTGATGGTAATTCGATATAGTCCCCAGATGGGACTTTGCGAGTGCTATGCATTCCTCGTGCATGCTGTTCCACATTTCTTGGGGGCTAAGTGAGTCTGCTATACCATTTATATTTCGAAGTACTTCTTTAGCCAGTGCGATAAATCTTGCACTTCGTTCCTTCGATACCACCGGATTTTTGGCTTTCCAAACGATGCCCGTGTTTTCGGTGGTTCCGCCGTGAAAAATTCTGCAATGAGCAGACGGTGTTGGCTTACTAGCGATTCTCCAAGTATTACTTTACAGTCCTTAACACGGTTTCTCATCGACATTTTGCAGAGGTGATAATCTATTTGCGTTTCGTGGCCTCCGCTGCTATAGGTGATAAGATGTCGTTGATGTTTAATAAACATTGTATTTAAGATGGTTAGGCCGTAAGCCCTACATGCTACAAGGATGTCTTCGCCAGCTGAATTTCTGGTTCCAAAGCCTTTACCTCATAATTAACATTTGTTTCTACGACGTAGCCATTTAAATCTCCACCTACGAAGAGCATCTCATCGATAGGTATATTTCTAAGCAAATTACCGAACTCTGACCAAAATTTATCTTTTTCCGATTGATCGCATCCATTTTGTGGGACGTACGCGCTAACAATGTTCCACGTTTCATTGTGTATGACAAGTTTAACACTCATCAAGCGGTCGCTTACGAGTATTTTCAAAATACCAACGATATTTTTTAGAAGATCCGCTGCTACAACGATTCCAACACCGTTTCGTCCATTGACCGTTCCATGGTAGAACATCTTAAATGCCTTAGTTTTTAAATCTAGAAAACGCGCTTTATTTCCTGTATTACACCACTTCGTTTCCTGTACGCACAGGATTTGTAGAGTTCTGCGACGCATAATCGCTTCCAGTTCTAAACTTTTTGAGGTCATCGATCCGACGTTCCAACTTGCACACCGAAGTTTAGGAAAATATTTTGGAAACTTCATTTTGCCCGCCCCCGGAATCCGTCGGGCTCTGACACAAGCACTTCTGCTTGCTCTATGATCACCCGAGTGCGTTGCAATCGTGGTGCCCAGCGGGGTAGTGCTATTGATTGCGATCATTTCCATGAAGTGTATCTAAAGTTTGAGTAGTTTGACACTTGTATGCTCATTTCGAATTGATTGACTGTTCTTTTACCCCACCGGTAGTCACCAGACGCGAGAACCCACTGATTGCATACAAACTTGTGGGAAAGTTTTAAGGTGTTAAAGTGTCACAGGCTCATTTTTGGTGTCATAGTTGCCTGTATATGATTGGTGTCCCATTTAGTCGCCTCTTACGACAAGCTGGGACGCACTGCGGCACTATTCTTTATCCGATGCCGCACGGATGCCAATTAAAAGCAGATATAACACGATCAATAAAAATATCATTACTAATATTGTCATTCCAAAGACATTTTATGTATCATGACTTCATCAATATTAAACTTTTAAGTCTTACACGATTGATGCATGCTTTAGTATTCATTGACGGTTTGAGTAGAACGAAGGTGATTACTTCTCAATTTCGGCCGTGGTTAAGAGTTAAAAAAAAATGTGCATTGACATAATTTTATCATTGTCAGTAAAAATTAAATGGTTAAAAGATTGGCTATGAAATTGTGAAAAATACTGGGACTTAGTTTCTATAAAACAGATAATTGCAACGATAGTTGAATATTTTTACAACAACAATACTTCCGCTCATCATTCCAAGTATTGACTATATAGGTACTATCCACCCTGTATGATCATAATTAATGTAAATACCTAATGACCATATTATTGGTCGCGTAAGGTCTGCTAATATGATTTGAAGCAATTCACTGAATGACCGATTATTTGGTCAGTTTTGAAGTTAAAATGATGAAGATTATAATAATAAAGTTAATTAACAATTGCAAGGTGCTGAACTGAATTTAACTAAACCAACAAACGACGTTACCGAAAAACTTCTGCAGTAAATAAAAAAAACTGTGCCATACAATCAGCAGCCAACACTTGAACGGTCTTCATGTTCTTTTTGGAAAAGAAACTTGTAAATACCAAGAGTATTGACTTCAAAAATCAGCGCCAGTTCTTACCCTGGATTATGGCCAATAGAACAGAAATTTGCAATCGCATTTCCTTCGTCCTATATTGCTGAGCGTAAATTCAATGAGGTAACTAATTTACCGACGATGAAAACGAACAAACTACACATCACTGATCTACGATTGATGTTAACAAAATTGGAACCCAACATTAACAACTTGTTAAAAGTTTTATTTATTTCTGATTGATTTTGTTTTTAGTTTTAAAATTTTACAATCATGAACAATCTTATTTTACATATGGTTGACATTTTATTCATTTTCACTTCATGATTTTCAATACGTAAATAAATAAAGAAATAAAGTATAGATAATATGCAACAAAATTTTAATATATTTTATTTAAAAATAAATATTTTAGATAGGGGGCGGTATTCCAGAATATGTTGTATATGTGTAGTTCAAATATCTCCTATACTCTATATTTTTAATGTCATCATCTTATCGACTATGGCATACGTGCATGAGTTGATTCTTACAAATACATCGATTTAGACTATCATAAGCTGGTAGTATGCAGTTCCAAATTAAAAACAGGTTTCGGGCTGAATACGCCTGCAATATAACGATACCCTTATATTCTTTCGAAGGAAAATATTACAAAATTTATGTTAACCAATTTTCCAAAGTAAACAAAATTGGTCGATAATAATACCTATTATAATACAATTAACATAATTGCCCTATAATTTGTGTCCATAACACATTAGGTTCGATATCAACAGTTAGACAGCTTCCACACTAAATCAAATAGATAGCAATGCTAAAAGCCACCACAAAGCGTTAAACCAGTTCCTTGTCGCATCATATTACTTCGTAAAAGGAACACACGCAAACCATTTTAACACCTTTGGTTTTACATGTTTAAAATACGAAGATGATGAATTAAATAATCATCATTCATTTTGAATGTTTTTTTTTTATTTCAGGAAAACTAAATTAGACTGAAGAGCATGTTGTATGCTAATATCTTCTCGGCCATACCAAATAAAATGAATAAAATACGAGAAATTATTGACGGCGGAATGTTCAGATTTGGTTTGGTTAAATTTAAATACACTCGTAGATGACTTTAGCTAGGACATTCACTTATCTACTGAAGAATGGTTAATTTGGGTTTAGCCTAATAACACGATCAATTCATAAATATTCTTGTATTATTTCGGCCGGGAGAATTAGTTGAAAATATTTAAAAACGGCTTTTGTTATATGGGATACTCATTATCCGGACCTCTTAGAACAAACTGCATTAAAAAGTCCATTTTGTGTTTCCGGAAGTAGATTTAAATAAAATATATTTATGATTGAGATATCGATCAAATTTGTATACTTATATACTCGTATTGTTTGAATGTTGTCATTATGAATGGAATGAAACATCATTCAAATATCTTTCACGGGATTTCTTGCAGGACTTGAGTCTGACAAAGTAATTCTTCACGACTTCTCGACACATACTAGGCAATAACTTGTCCAAAACTTAACGAATATTCGTTTTCAAAGCATCAAAAGTTTGCGATCGCGATTGTGTTCATAAACAAAATACACAAAAACAAATTCAACGGCGACAAATCACACGATCACATTACCAGGAAATTTTTCTTGCAATAAAACAAAAATGATGTGCGAAACATGGCGACGTCTTATTGAAAATATATGTCTCCCACATCCCTATCTTCGATTTGAGGACAGCATCATTTGGTTAACATTTGCCTATTGCGATGAGAATTAATGGTTATGGGTAGATCTTTCTAAATTCCGAAGAAGTATGAACCATTTTAAATCATTTATGCACATACATATATTATATTACCTAGAGCTAAATGTAATTTATTTCTGCTTAATTCTGGATTGTCCTAAGGCGCAGAGGCATGGACATTATCAAAAATGGAAGGGGATCTCAGCCAACTTAGCGTGCGAAACTGGAGGCAGCTAGCCAGGGATCGAGCTGGCTGTAGATGCTTGTTTACTGAGGCCCAGGTCCACCCCGGACTGTAGCGCCACTTAAAGTAAGTAAGTAAGTTTAGTGACGAGAATTCTGACTCAATTTGTTTGATAATAAACAAAATTAATGTATCTAGAGTGAAGCAGATTTAAAATAAGCTAAAAAGAAACAATTACACCCACAGAAGTGCACTGTTTGCTATTTTATTATGTCGTACCATCGTTCTTAATTTGTTCTTTAATGGGGCCAGAAATCGTGAAATAGTTAACTGCTTAAGTTATCAGACCATGATCAGTGGTTATTTCTTGGAAAAATCGAAAAATTGATCCAATAATATGTGGTTCCTGCAGCATTGCATTGCAATCCGTTCATTTAGCTATTGACTTACTGAGATTTTAATTTAACGACAACTCGCGAAATGAAACAGCGAATTGGCCACAGATTACGATTTGAAATACATCTTCACTTCTTGTGGGGGTGGGATATTTTGTATTGCTCTGAACCTGTTTAAAAAAAAAACAACTTAACACTCAAGTGGGTATAAATACACTTATAATGCCATAGCTTATATTAAGTTTTTTGGATTATTGGACACAGAGAAAGATGTTTGGGCTAAGTAGTTCTTTTTGTCGCTCCATGGATGGCATCCAAGATTTAATGGAGTACTATATTCTTAGTGAGTTTATTTTCATCTTTTCAGAGCATTTAAATAAAAGATTGCTTTTAAAAATATTTTATTTTTTTATTTTTTTCATTTTTCGTTGGACATGTTTCTAAGTCTGTTCATTTCAACTAATGTATCATTCTTGCACGATCGCTTGCATGTTAATTTACTACAATCTAGTACTCCTACAAAGAGACCTTCTACAGACTTGACCCTACGTAAAGCCACACATACTAGGCCAGCAGTGAAGAGTTTTGAGCCTAAATAGACAATGGCATGATCGACAGTACTATTCTACATTTTGTGTGCAGTGCAAGCCTAGCATAACATAATTGGCATCATTCTTCGTTCAGCAGTGCCTATATTTTACCAGAAACTACACAGATTTGGACTGAGCAATGTGGGATTTATCGAGTCCAATTTATTAGACTATCTTATACTATTATTTTGTTTATATCTGCATCTGCGGAGATATAGTTTGGATGTGATTTCACAGTTTTCTGATAAGATTATCTAATCTTGTTTGGTGTGTGTCTGTGGTTTGTGTTGTTGAAATTGGTTTCTTGTTTTGTTCTTTTTTAACAACACATGGCTTTGTGCTGTGTGAAATTCACCACAGATCCATGAGCCACTTATTTCAGCTTGAAGCTTAATTATGCCTCACGAAACAAAGTTCCAAACAGGTTACAAGCCAATGCTAATGACGCCCATTCGCTAAGAGCTAACCCTGAGTGCAGAAGCCATCAGAAAGCAAGAAAACTAATCTGCTATTTTGCAGCTGTGGCCATATTATATTTTGTGTGCTGTAAATAACTTTTTCATTTTCTACCATTCAAGCCCTTTTATTTGATACCCATATAAAGGGAATCGAAAATAAAATGTAAGCCGCCATCTTGGTACGGCGGCCATATTAAATTTAATGTGGTGTTACTTATTTTATTGTTCTCTACTCTTCAAGCCCTTTCATTTAATATCCATATTGAGAGGATTGACAAAAAGAACATCATCCACCATCTTGTCCGTCGCCACATTAGAAGATATTACAATATTGAGTATTGCATATTGTATTGCCACCGGAACTAAAACTATGGAAAATTTCAGCTCGATCAGATGTCAAGAAGTGGTTCTAATTCAGCTTGCAAGATTTGACTTAATCAAACAAACATACATACATTACAAGTTAAATTAAAGGTTTAAATAATAATAATAATAATAATAATAATAATAATAATAATAATAATAAAAATAATAATAATAATTATAATAATAATAATAATAATAATAATAATAATAATAATAATAATAATAATAATAATAATAATAATAATAATAATAATAATAATAATAATAATAATAATAATAATAATAATAATAATAATAATAATAGTAATAATAATAATAATAATAATAATAATAATAATAATAATAATAATAATAATAATAATAATATTGTAGTAATAATAATAATAATAATAATAATAATAATAATAACAATAATAATAATAATAATAATAATAATAATAATAATAATAATAATAGCCAACTCCATAAGTGTAGCAGCAGCGATGCAGTAAAAATGGGAAACTCGTTACGCATAACTTCGTATAATGAGGAAAGGGTTAATAAAGGATAAGTAGAAGAATAATAATAAAAAGAAAACTCTATTGATCCCTAAAAAGCACTACAACTTTTTCATTTGTCACACTTTGCAATTAGGCTGAGCATCGTCAACGATGTTCCTTGTATGTATTTATTTTCAATCTTAAATCAATATTTTGTCATATTGGGAGCCGGTCTTTTCTTTTTTCTTTGCATATTCACAATTTAATAATGCAAGCTCTTCCAAAATGCTGCTGCGTTAGATACTCTATAATAAATTGTTATCGAACACTCTCCACAGCTGTGAAAAATACAAACAATCGGATGGCAGTCAAATAAAATTGGCATCCTGTATCTTCAAATCTAACTTTATTGTATAATTATTGGTTAAGTATATCTTCAATCTCTGTCTTCTCGAACTTTTTCTATCTCCTTGGAATTGGAATTGTTATAATAAGATAGAAGTCCAAGTCAGTGTAAGCCACTTGGAAAAGTTAGACATCCATAATATTAAAGGCATCAATCATAATGTGATCAATTGGTTGGCTATTTCCGCTATGATCCATTATAAACATTGGGACTGGAAAGCGAACTCAATGGTAATTTTTCGCATAGCCAAATTCGTTTACAAAAAGTTCTCCATTTCTCTGTTTTTTAGACATAGACACTCGAACAACTAGGTTATGTGGCAAAGGCTTATAGGCATCTTTTTCAGTGAAGTTCGTAAAATTTCTTTGATACTTGGCTGGTTTATAGCAAGCTAAAGTTTTAAAATCTTACCTTGGGCAACGAACCAAATGCACACTTTTCTTACTTTTTATTTATCCTCCTTTGTTTGACCCATCTCATGGTGCTTCATAAAATGCTTAAATGCCTGCCCAAGACTACTTGTTCAGCCATCAACAACCTATTAAGGGTCACAAAATTCAATATCCTGTTCCATATGATGTTGTCGTAATGGTTTTTTAATGATCAGCAATGTGCACATTAACGCAATTGACTTATTGCACCGCCATTTCCGTTTGGTTAAATCTTCCTCCGCTGTTGCCTGCTTTCCGAAAGAGTCCTTAATAGAAACATTCGATCGTTTCAGCATAATTATTTGCGGCTTATCATTCACTTTAATATTTATATTGGTGAAGAATGTTTATATACGATTCAGTTCACGTCATTGTTAACACCTTTAGAAGAGCTAAGGGCAAAGTATTTAAAATGCATAAATCCCTTACGTATCACTACACAGAGTTATTTTTAGTCTTCTCTATTTTCCTGGTAGGATACTCGCATGCATTGTAGTTCAACTCATTCTTGCCTATGACAACATTAGCACTTCCATCTTCCTCGCTACCGTGTACACATAACAAGATAAACCATTCAATAACCATTACTGAGAGCTGTGAGACCATTTATGTATGAGATTTCCTTTCAATATCAGATTAAATGATCGTGCAAAAAATGCATGACACAAACTGACTACTAATTAAGTATCGCGTCATGATTGTCTTCAAGAGTGGTATGCTGCAAGGGCTTAAAAAGAATGCAAGTCATGTAAAGTATTTAATGAATCCCGGGTGTATCTTCTTTTTCCCATAATAATACGAGCATATGTAAAGTCCCGTTTTCACCTTTGAATAAATAAGATATTCCGAATGAATGATTTTTTATGCGCATGAATATTATATACTCGTATATGTATGTTATAAAGGGCTTATATCAATTTCTGAGAAATTTTTCAAAATTGCTTTTTGCATTCGAATGAGTGTATCTATCATATTTAAGAATTAGAACAAGTTTTACAGTACTAGGTGCTCTTTGTTTGAAGAACACGGGAATGTCGGTGCGCTACGTCTTGAAGTTTTTCTATTAGAAGATGGAAAATGTATATTTGTGATATATTGTCTAATATGCAACTGTTGCTCTACTACCAGATTTCCGCTCGTTGAGACATTGATTCGCTTTACTTATTGTTTCCTGGAAAGAAAAGTCGCTCTTATTTTCCTGTTTAACGTCAGTTCGTAATCAATTTGTTTCGTCACATATTCCAGTAATGGCATTATAAACGGCTTGTTGGTATCAACGCAACTTTTTTCCAGCTATTTGCTACACATATAACATGCATAGAGTTCAAGATATGTAACCAGCAATTGGTTATTAAATATTTATCTGCTGCGATACATTGAATACGTTGATTAACCTCACGTACATTATCGTTTTAAAGTTCAGACAACTCCGATTGAACAGACTTCACCACTTCTTCAATAGCTCTGACCGTGGAGCGTCCTTTCCTGAACCCGTACTGCCTTCCTGCCAAATCTCCCGCTCTTTGTACTGCATCTGTGAGCCGTGATTTGAGCAGCTTTTCCATCAGTTTTCCCGCAGTGTCCAACATACATAAGGGCCTGTACGCTGATGGGGAGTCTGGGTCTCCTTTTCCTTTACTGATCAGTACCAATCGTTGCTTTTTCTAGCTCTTTGGGAAGGCTCCTTCTTCGAGGCAACTGTTGTACATGTTGAGCAGCAGGTAAGGGGCATGTTTGGGCAGTCACTTTTAATACTTCCGCTGGAATTCCATCTGGGCCGGGTGCTCTTCTGTTTCTCATTGTCTGCACAGCTAATCCCAACTCTTCCTCGCTAAAACCTGGAGTTTTCTGTCGTCGGGCTGGTGTGTTGTCGGGAGGCCTAACCAGATGAGTGGGGAAAAGGGTGTTTACAATGCACTCCATCTTGTCTTCGTTTAGAATTGGTGGTACCGATTGGGCTCCCAGTTTCCGCATTACGACCTTTTAGCCTAGCACCCAGGGGTCGCTGTTTATGTCTCGGCGGAGATCCTCCCACTTCCGTTTTTTGCTCGAATTGATGACCGTCTTGAGCTCGGATCTTTTGGTTCTGAACTCCGCTAGATCTTCCTCTATGTTTTCAGCGTGTCTTCTCCTTCACCTGGTGACTATGCGCCTCCTGCGGAGCTCAGCTATCTCGTCTGCCCACCAGTACACTGGATTTCTCCTTCTGTTGTTGCAGCTTTTTCTGGGCATTGAAGCATCACATGCGAGCCGTATCAGTTGCGTCGTGGCTTAAGCTTTTACTTCCGCGGATCCTTGTACTTGAAGCACGGCACTTTCTCCTTCTTCAATGACGGATCTGAAAAGCTGACCTTCGTCTAACCTGTTAATGTTTCATCTCGGTGCTGGTGAACGGTTCCAGATAGGAGTTCGCTGGTTTGCTTCTAAATCAAAAACAATGTATTGAAGATCGTTGCCCGTATAATCCTGGATAACACGCCAGTTTTTTATTCTTGCGGATGTAGATTCCGTAGCGACGGTTGCATCCGGTATGGTGCCTTTTGCCCTGGCCTCCTGAAAGTGGGGGTGTTACCTACATTTGCTACGTTTAGAACTTGTCTCGCAGCCATCTCAAGTATTTGCCTTCCTCGAGAGTCTGTAGTTGGCATTCCCCACTCTTGAGCTCTGGCGTTAAAGTCGGCGGCAACCAGGATCTCGCTTGTCGTTTCATTTAAGAAGTACTCCAGGTCGTCCAGTTTTTGGTGGAAATCATCGATCCTGTCGTTCGGGCCGAAATATATGCTTACAACCGTGAGTTCATCGGTTTTGGCCCACGCGACACCTCTTTGTGTACCTTGGTTTTACAGGAAGAATGACCTTGTGTCTGGTATCCAGATTGCAGCGGTTGCTAAGGTGTCCACTATCCAGTTTGTCTCGTTGTCTACGTACTGTTCGCTGATGATGACGACATCAATCTGCAATTCGCTTAGTAATGTAGACAATAGATTGTCAGCCGTTCGACTCCTGTAGATATTTCCCTGTAGGATTCTGGTCATTGTAAAGCCTTTTTCTTCGCATTTTCAAGTGCCTCTCGGAAAACTCTACACTTACCGAACCCTGGCACATGATTTAAGGCAAACGCTAGCGTTTGCAGATCCGCACATAGGCAACACTTTGGGGATTTTGGGGATGCATTCTGCACTGAACCTATCCTATTTTGATTTGAGGAATCTTCAACATCTCGCAAGCTGCTCGAGCGTTTATGTGGACTATAGCCATTTTCTGCGAGCTTCTGTTTATCCCAGTCACTGCCACCTATATTTCCAGATTTTGGGCTGATGTTTTCTTCTTGATGGCTTCCTCGACCTCTCCTGCTGTGGTCAGTTCATCCAAGTCCCTGATTTCGAGTGCAACTTTTTGTTCAAGGTTGCGAACCGTAGCTCTTTCTTCTAAAATATTTCTAAGGGATTTCCCAAAAGCCTCTTTGTCCTTTGTCCCCGATCCCAGTTCTAAGAGGACTTCCCCTTCCTTTGTATGTCGCACCGATTTGATGACAGTTACGGTTTCATCGGGGTTTGCTTTTTTCCGAATTTCCCGCAGAATATCAATGTATTTTTCTTTGCGTTTTGGTTTGATAAGGATTACCTCGTACCTGAATTTCCGGTGCCTACTTTCCTTCTGCCTGGTTTTATTTGTAGGGTTTTCTCTTAGGCGTTCCTTAGGAGTAGGTTTGGGTGTAACTGGTGTTTTCCATTTCTTTTTCTTGAGAACTTTTGCAAGGCTGTCCTGTTCTGTGTTTGTTGTTTCAGTGTCCACGCCTTCGGTCTCAAGCATTTTCTCCTGTTTTGATTTGATTACGGGTATTGAAGAATTTCTAGTTTTCTTATACGATTGCTTTACAAGAGGGCTAGATGGAGGTCTCTTGTTTCCGGCTGGGTGTTTTGACTTTGTAGTTGGAGTTGTCTCTTCTCCTGGCTTTCTGTTCTCGTTTGCTGGCGGTATCTTCCGGGTTGGCTTCAGGAAGGTTCGGACTTTTGCGTCCCACTTCATTTTATCCAGCGATTCCTCTAATGCAGCGATTCCGTTTCTGATGTTTATGCTAACATTTTTTTGCTTAACACAGGCATTCTTCATCATTTTTAAGATATCGCAGCATTTCTGAACTTCCTTGGAAACTTTGTCTTCGGGAGCCGAGAGGGGAAGCTGAGTTTCTGTAGGACTCAAATCTATAATCTCTTGCGTACATTTTTGGGCTTCAACATGTCTTACTAGTCTGCTCAGTTCGTCTTCAGTCGAATTTCCTGGAACCTCTTCAACCGTGGCGGTACTGCCTACAGTCGTCTGGAATATATCCCAAGCGGCTGGAGGCTTTCCTGCTGAAGGATTTTCTGCGACTGGCTCATGCAGACCTACAGGGGTGTTCACTGCCGACGCCGGCGGTGGTGTTCGTTGCACCCGTGCACGTCTCTTAATGGGGATTAAAACAATGACCATACCACAGAGCGCATAATATCTCAATTATGACATTGTAGTAACATTTCACTATAATGCAAAATCGAGTTCGACACCTGTAAATGCAACCATCCGGTTAAAATATAGGTATGATCGACATCTAATTGATTGAATAAGTGAATACATTTATAATTTGCATATCATTCGTTTTAATAGACACTGAAAAATCTTAATACGAGTATTTCTGCATGACTTTGTATTTTATTTGAAAGCGTCAGAGCTTACAATTCTGCTGATGTCATATCGCTATTTCCACCCAAGTGGGTACAAGCAGTCTTACTCTATTCGTATTCAAATGTATTTATACTTAAATATTTTATACAAATATAAACGAGTAGGTGCTGTCCGCAAGCATTTGCCGAAGATACATTAATGCAAAAACTCTTCAACTTTAGAAATAAAACTTCACGTACTGTGAATCGTATCTGCTAGTAAGCAAAAAAGTGCCAAAGAACTGTTCTGCTGAATATAATTAAGGGCAAACGTGTTGGTATGTAGATTGTATCAAAAGTGTTTCCCATTTCCTTTTCGAAGACTATGCCAGGTTTTCTAATGCGGTACACAAACCAAAAAAAGGAGAAAAAAAACATTTACGATTGTCATTTCAAGATAAGAGCTGGAGAAAATTTTAATTAAAATAATTTATGCGAATATCTGCCGTGAAAGAGAATGTGTTGAACCACCCACATGCAATTGCGTTTAAATACAAAACAAAAGGGAAAGATGAACAAATCTGGGTGAAACGAAAATTATTTGCATATAACATTTTGTAGTGGCAAAAGCATCCATTTTAAGACAGTTTTCGGAGGGCTATAGAACAAAATATATATTTTCCACTGTTTGCCAGGGGTTCGATATATATACAGAACAAGATATTAGCTTAGATCCCCGAAATTTTGGAGCCACCAAAGATCGCAAAAATGTTTTTGGTGAGCTCATTCATCGTTTTCCTTGCTGAATACATGAGGTGGGCACCATTCAGATTACGGACAGCTATATCTACCTTTGTCTTGAACTGAGTTCGGGGGAGGTTTTGGTAGATTTGCCAAAGACCTCCTTAAAGTGTGTCGTTTTACAATCTATTAAGGAAGATATTCACAAACACTCTCGATAGCGCTTTTCAAACGATAATCTTGTAAGAAACCTTTTGGATATTTGGATTTCGATTACGTATTGTATTTCTATAATAAAGTATAAATTTCGCTGTTTCGCTTCTACTTGTTCGACGGTTGAGCTCTTCTACAGTTTAGCCCCTCTGAACTAGGGCTAGGGGTCAATAGTGAAATAGCTAGATAGATAGAAAGCTATGTAAATTCACACCAGGTCCAAGCGAATTGTTTAGGTAACTCAACATACGGGTGATTATCTAGTTACTATCCGTATCTATACCGTATACCTTGTGAATTTTAAAGCAAAGTTTCAAATACTGGGGTTTAATCTACCTAATCTACCTTATCTAATCTATAGGTTATTAAATTGCGTAGCGATTGTATAAATTACAGCGCATATTTGACGAACAGTGTATTGAAATATTTAACCCTTTCACCATTCTACAGCATTCAAAATCACCCCAACCCACAACCGCTCGCCGGTGTCGCGCTCTAATAAGCCAGGAATAGACTAAACTATGTAAATGTAAGACAAACTCCACTTTTCTGATTTCAACAATGGACAAATCGGAAGAATTTTCATGTACATAACTGTTGCTTGATGAGGTACAGCAACAGCTTATAATGTTCAGCTTCAATCAATTTAAACTTGTGCCTTGGAAGAATATATATCAAGAGACCGAACTATTCGCAAAGCTTTGATATTAATGAAAAATTTCAACTTTTGCTTTGAATGGTTCAAAAACATTGAATTTTAATTTTTGCATGTTGTTATACATACATACATAAATGATATCGCAAATTAAACCTAGAATAAGGACCCTCAATTGAAGTAAAAAGCTTTTCAATCTATTTACAAGTTTTGAAGAGATAAAATGAATTTTTGGAAAATATTTTCATATTTTTTTAGGGAAAAGCTTTTATTTTTTAAAAAAAAATTTTTACTGTAAAAACTACAATTTAAAACTTTTTTAATAATACCAAACACGCTTGTTATAGTTTTGAAGAAATTTTAACGTTTTATTCCAGGTTTTTCAAACTTTGCATGTCCTTTTAGTCTTTTCAAGTCGTTTGCGCCAAAAACCCCTTTGGATTGTTACTTCTGACATACTAGACTGTACGTAAAAAAAATTTGAATAAAACCGGAAATTCGGAACTGCACCCAAAATAAATAAATAAAAAACCAGTATATGTAATGAATACAAAAAATGTTTATTACTCCTTATTTCGAATTCTCAAAGTTCAAATACGTATTAAATTCATATGTGTACATATGAACAATTTTTTTTAAGAACAAAAATAACTTCAACAAAGCAACTCAATTTAAAACTATATTGGAAAACTCTTTTGGATGGTACAGATGCGGCAGATATGTGGAGGTTATGCGAACCAGGTAGTAAATTTTCGTGCGGTTTAGAGAGCTCAAAGGGATTTTCAGATCGCGGTTGATATGGTAGTTCGAAATATTGTTTTAGCATCAAAACAGCTGCATTTTCAGGTATAACAACTGTTTGTTTTCAAGCCAATTTTTTTTTTTTGAATTAAACCACAAGGAACCCCAAAATCTTTCTTCTACAGCCACTATTCTAACTAAGCCAACAGTTACATAATGAGCTGTGGTTATATGTATTCTGGCTTCTAACGAGACTCATAAGCTTTTCTTCCAACAATATTTGGGAATTCCTCGCGTTAACTTTCGATCCAAAAGCTAGTTTACGCAAAAGAAAATTGGAGCGGAAAACCCGATATCGATTTGTAAATTAAATAATTTTTATTTTTAAATTAGTAACTGGTAAAATTAAACGATTAAAACCACTGTAAACCAAATACATGTAAAATCAATAGACTTCTCGCTACAACGTTTTCGTTGTCTTCGGTATTTCGTTTCGTAATACATAAAAATCTCGAATAGCTCTTACTCATTTTCATTCAAGATATACATATAAGATCAGCATTCATTCGATGCGAATGAGATAAAAAGTGTGAGCCATCAGCTAGTGTGGAAGTTTTCATTAAATTAAACACACATTTATTATGAAATCATTGTAGAATAATAGTAATTAATAAAGTTCGGTCTATGGTAATAATAGTATAAATGAAATACAATATCGTTCATAGTCCAGTCAAAATAGACATTTGACTTAGCCAAAATTCGCATAGAGCTGAAAATTTGCAGAGACGTTAAATACATCAATATAAATGAAATGTCACAAATTCCCTTCGATCCTACTTCTGCAAAAAATTTTATTCAAGGTCAAAAGTACATAATTAAGGTTTTTTCATTTTTCTCGAAAACGGTAAGTTTTATCGTGAAAATAGGTTAAACAAAAGTTGTAGATCATACAATTCTCTACCAAAATGATCCAGTCACTTTTTCTCTTACGACTCATCATTCGTGAGATATCGCGGTTATCGCCTGTACACGTCAATATAAATGAAAATAAGAAACTATTGGTTTGTGTTACTTACGCAATAAAACTTGTATAAATTGAATGAGTATTTTAAAATAAAAGACTATACTGTCAGTCCTTAATTCCCTTCGTCGGTAATCTTGAGTAACATCTCCTAGCTACGTCATTGTTCGAGTGTGGAGGGTCGCATACCTGCCTATTTTTGAAGGAAGTAAACGAAATAACTCAGCATATACTGTTAGTTTTGAAAATTGTTATTGGTAATATTTTCAATTTTAATTTGTGCTGTTAAATAATTTTAACAAAATGTCAGAAGTTTGTTTCATTTGTGATAAACCTTTGAAAGAAAGTGAAGCTGTTGTTGTTGATCGTGGAATGAAGACTTTTATTGATGCGAGTGTTGACTGGAATGATAAGTTTTTTGAATACTTGAAAGACAAGCAATCTGTGACAGTCCACGTGCAGTGTCGTAAAATGTACACTCGAAAGAGTAGTATTGTTGCAGCTAAAAGACAGCGCGAGACAGAACAAGGTAGTACATCCACGATAAGTCCACCTCATACTAGAGCACGAGTAAGTGAGCCAGATATAACTTTAAAAGATATTGTTTATTTTGTGGCGATGAAGCAAATGAAGAAGCTGAAAAGAAGAAAGCGCAGAATGTTCGTCGTAAATTATATAATGTATCTACCCTTGAATTTAAAGATTCCATTTTAAAGGTAGCTCGGAATCGTTCTGATGACGTAGCAAAAGCTGTTATTGCCCGCATTGAGTATGAATTTGACTTAGTTGTTGCTGAAGCTACGTACCACAATAATTGTTATAATATCTTTCTGAGGCCTATTACGGGATATAAAGTCGGTCGTCCCGAAGATGATTCAGTGAACTTGGCGATGGGGGAAATATTTCAATACATTGAAAATAATGATGATTGTCAATTTTCATTGCAAGAATCAAAAGACATTGGCAAAAATCCAACTATAGATAATAAAACAATTAAAAGAAGATTAAAGTTAAAGTACGGTGATAAAATTATTATAACTGAGAAAAAAGGGAGTTTAACAATTATCTGTTTTATTGACAATCAGTACGATATTATTAATAA
The DNA here is from genome assembly GCA_928272305.1 of Volucella inflata. Taxonomy (NCBI): domain Eukaryota; kingdom Metazoa; phylum Arthropoda; class Insecta; order Diptera; family Syrphidae; genus Volucella; species Volucella inflata. The sequence continues at coordinate 27,984,658 of OV743717.1, read as the reverse complement.
AGCTTGGTATGAAAATAAAAAACAAAATACAAACGAAGAACGATTCAGAATACTGAAAGCTGGCGCAGCAATTATTCGAGAGGATATTCAATCTGTAGTGATTGATAATGATGATTATCCCCCGCCGAGTCGAATGTTTGAAAATATTGTCAGCGATATTCCAGAGTCCTTGACTTATTTTTTGGAGCAAGTAATTATAAAAAAGCGACGATTTAAATTAGATCATTTGAAATTAATATGTACAACTATCAGCCACTGTATAATGACTGCTGTTCGGCCTAGGTCTTTCAAATCAAGATTGCAATTGGGTTTATCAGTTTTTTTTCATCGACGATTTGGATCAAAACGTCTTATACAAATTTTTTCGTCTTTCGGATTATGTGCATCATATAATGATACTATAATGCATGAGGCAACAGCAGTTCTGCATCGTCCACCGCATATTTTGCCACCAGAAACTGGCACATTTATTCAGTATGTTGCAGACAATGCTGATATAAATGTACGTACTTTGGACGGTCATAATACGCTTCACATCATGGGGATCATTAAAATTATTACTCCAAAAAGTTCAGTTACAGCAGAAGAGCCTATATCACGAACAAACATACTTCCTTCAGCGCAACATTTTGCAGAAAAAGCTCATTTGCCAATACAAGTCTATCAAACAGATGGTGTAGTAGGATATAGCAAAATAGCTGTGCAGGATTTTGATTATAAAAGTAATACAACAACATCTTTACTTAAAAAAGTAGATATGTTATGATTATATGGGAAATGGAAAAATTTATTATTGCCTGGTTGGAATGGTTATATTGAACATTTAACAAGTAATATTATAAATTTTTCGGAATCTCGAATTTTATTTTTACCATTTATTCATCAACCAGCAAGTAACTACAATACCATATACACAACTTTACTGTGTGCTTTAGAAGATGCAAAACGTTATGGCCACGATTATTGTATTATTACTTTTGATCAACCTCTGTATGCAAAAGCTCGAGAGATCGTATCCGCAGCGGCTGAAGGATCTGAATTATCGAAGATCATAGTAAGACTTGGAGGTTTTCATTTACTTATGTCTTTTTTTGGAGCGATTGGTTATATTATGCAAGGAAGTGGTATAAAAGAAGTACTTTCTCTAATTTATGCACCTAATTCATTAGAAAAAATGCTCAATGGTCATGCTTACGCGAGAGCTGTTCGAGCTCATACCTTGCTTCATCTTACTTTAGCAACAGTAATATTCAAAGAGCTTGTTCTCGATAGTGAAATGGATGAAAACCTTACAAATACAATTGAACTTGTAACAAACAAAACTATTTCCTATAATGATATTAAACAAGGCGATGAAATAGCTGAAGCATTGCTTGAGGGAGAAGTACGCAAGAAAGTGTCATTAGTAAATGGGTTTATGGCATGCATACGATGAATACTGTGTGTGAAGGATTGGAAGATCTCGCTAATGTTAGAATGGACACAACAGACCAGCATGTGGATGCAAGCGATTCTCGTGTAAAGAGAGATATTGAAGATATTAATAAACTTGTGGAGTGGCTCTCATTACATGATCCGTTCCCTGTGATCCCAAAAATTATGTCCATTGCCAGCGGAGTCGTCGGTGATGATAAAATTAATTGTCATAATGCTCGTGCAGTTGGACTTGCTTCTATAAGCAAAATGACTGGTCAAACGTTTAATAATATTAAATTAAAACGCGCTGATAGAGTACTTCCTCTTTTAAGTGCAAGTAGCGTCATAAAAGTACATGATGAAAAGGTGCCTATAGACCCTGTATTATTATTTCAACGCATGAGCATTACTAAGACATTTGAAGATGAACTTGAAACATTCTTCGCATATGAATTAGCTCCTTACCCATTATCACTCTTTGATGAAGTGGGAATGCGTAAAACTATGAAGTCAGCTCTTTATAATTGCTTTGAATGTTTAAACTTCGAAATTGATAACACAAATGCTATCTCCATTATCGATGGAGGGTATCTATTACACCGTGTTGTATGGGATGGAGATGAAACATTTCATATTATTTTTGAAAAATATGTTCAGTATGTACAAAGACATTTTGGTCATAACAGTAAGATTGTATTTGATGGGTATATTAATCATACGAAAAATATTAAAGCTGCAGAACAACGTCGTCGGACTACAAAAACATCTTCATCTGTTGATATCGTTTTTGATCGATCTATGAAAGTTCCAACAAACCAACAACAATTTCTTGCAAATACTCACAATAAGTCTCGTTTCATTTCAATGTTATGTGAAGAACTTACAGCTGCTGGTATTCCAATAAAACAAGCTGATAATGATGCTGATGTCCTTATAACTGAAACAGCAATAGAACAATGGAAAAGTTCAAATACAACTGTCGTTGTTGGGGAAGATGTTGATTTGTTGATATTATTGACTGCACGGACTCCAAACGATAAAATTATTTACTTTTTGAAACCTGAGAAAGCTCAAGTACAATCAACAATATATTCATCCCAAAGTCTGACTGCATATCCGAAATGTCAAGCTCATATTTTATTTTTACATGCAATAACTGGTTGCGATACTACATCAGCAATTTTTAAAAGAGCTAAAATATCAGTATTTAAATTGTTCGAAAAACATAATGATTTAATTGATTGTGCAGAAGTATTTACAAAGATTGACTCTTCTCCACACGACATCGTTACAAATGGAATTCGTTTTCTTCTTGCAATGTATGGTGCTCCAAAAAAAATTGATTCCATAGACAAATATAGATATTTGAGGTTTGTAAAATCTGCATGGAACAATAAAACAGTACAGTTGTCTTGTCTGCCTCCAACATCTGCTTCTGCCTTTCAACACTTGTATCGTGTGTATTATCAAGTTCAAGTGTGGCTAGGCAATGAGCTGGACCCAGAAGGATGGCGTTGGAAATTAACAGATAATTATTTGGAGCCAATTCAAACTCTACTCCCGCCTGCTCCAGAAAAACTGCTTAATACTATTTTTTGTAAATGCAAGACGGATTGTAGTAAGAATTGTGGCTGTCAAAAAGTGGGATTATTTTGTTCGCCAGTATGCATAAATTGTCAGGGTCAGACTTTCTCCAATATTGAAACAAATACAACAGATGAAAATATTTATGATATTAATGAAGAGACAATTGATGCATCCCTTTTCTTAGAACAGCGAACAGAAATTCTGCAAGAAAATGAAAATGAAGACGAAGAAATAATTGTCGAAGTAGAATTAGACAATTACCTAATATAATAACATTTAGAAGAAAACAACCCATTCCACTTTGATCATTAGCAATATTACCATTCTTTCAATCAATAGGATACGATCTGATCAAACTTTCTTTATTACAATAGATCGTGGAGTATACCTACTGGGGAAACCACGTTAAAAAAAATGCGCCAAGTACATTACCTCATAGGTGGTGAGGAAATGTGTGCATATTATGTAAAATATGAATTTTCTAATGATTAAAACCGCGATATCTCAAGAATGATGAGTCGTAAGAGAAAAAGTGACTGGATCATTTTGGTAGAGAATTGTATGATCTACAACTTTTGTTTAACCTATTTTCACGATAAATCTTACCGTTTTCGAGAATAACGAAAAAAACCTTAATTATGTACTTTTGACCTTGAATAAATTTTTTTGCAGAAGTAGGATCGAAGGGGATTTTTGACATTTCATTTATATTGATGTATTTAACGTCTCTGAAAATTTTCAGCTCTATGCGAATTTTGGCTAAGTTATGACTTATTTTTGTCTATTTTAACTGGACTATCATGTGACTACCATGGCTTCTGGTTCAAGTAAGAGTTCAGCGCCACTTGCGTCATTATTTCGCAACCAATTGGATGCATTGATTTTTGACAGCTCGCTGGCTAGAACAAATTTGTATGGAAAGTGAAAATACAGATCGAAATAAGATTAAAAATATTGTTAAGGAATTCTGGTTTTCAAATAAGAATATTGAGAAAACATACGCATGTTTTGATACTCAAAGCAGGCTAGAACACAATCATTTCTTTAACAAATTGTTTGATTCAATTTTTTTTATTTTTCATACAAATTTGCTTGCTGGCTAGAACTGTCAAAAATTAATGCAGCCGGTCGGTAAAAAACTTCCGCCAAAATTGTCGTACCGAGTCTCAATTAGTACCTTACCCTTGTAGAACAAACTCATGGCGTTTTCCATTGGACAAAAATAACACTCTTTTTGCACTCTAGAGTGAGGATAGCACTCTAAAAAATGTTCCATTGGCACTTATTTGACATTTTCAGAATGAATTTTTTCACTAACAATTTCAGTTCAGAGTGTACTAAAAAATATAAAAACGACACACTTGAGAAAATTATGTTTTTGTGTTTAAATCGAGCAAATTTAAATATATTTAAATAGAAATGCAAAAATAAATAATAAACATGATATTAGAATCCTCATCATTTGATCCATTTTGGTAAGCACTTATTAAATAAAAAAATTTGGCATAAGCAATCTAACTAATACACATACAAACATTAATATCTTGTTCATTACCTATTTTTCCATTTCTATTTTAATAATTTAAATTTGCTTGAATTAAACGCAGAAACATAATTTTCTTAAATGTTTTTGTTTTTTTGAAATTTCAAACGTGAATTCGACATTTCGTTTTTATATGGATTGGAGCACTTTGAAAAGAAATGGGGGGAGAAAAATTTCACTTTGAAAACGTCAAACAAGTTCCGATGGAACATATTTTAGAGTGCTGCCTCCACTCTAGAGTGCAAAAAGACTGAGACAAACACTGGCACCATTCTACAAAGTGGTGAGTATACGCCGGTGGAAAACTTTGCTTGAAATCATTAGATCTGTTTGCGTGTAGTGTGATTCAAAAGAGTTGGCCAAAGCAACATCAACAAAGAAAGTAATACGGTATACACACCTCACCGAAAACTGAGATTTCGATAAAAAGTTAATAAAATCTCGTTCACACCGAATACCGGCTAGGTTTTGTTTAACCTTTGTACAATGGTAGACATTCGTTTTGCTGTAGAATTGTTATGCTTTGCAAATCTGTTTTGAAAACTACTCTGTCAGCTGTTTTCCTGACATACTGATTGTTTGAAAATGTGTCTCCGCTTCAACGAACACATAATTGCAAGTTGTTTTTGAGTAAATTTCATCAAAATCTTGTTTTGCTAAGAGATTTCCAAGACTGAAAAATGTTTGGGAAAACTTGTGTTTTTGAATGAGATTTCGAGTTTCTGCACAAACTCAGTTTTCGATTGGGTATGAATCCTATAATACAATGAAAATGGGCTTCTTAGCGATCATTTTCGTATATTTGTTGTTGAAAAGATCCTTGTTTTTCAAAAATTAGAATTTTTGTGCGAATGAATTTAAGAGACCTGGGAAGTAGACTGCCCAATGAAACTAGTCCAATATCCGTTCGCGCACTCATATTCTTTTAGTTCTCGCAGAAGAGAATAAAATGAGAAAGCTACTAACTTCTCCTCTTTTGTCGACTTTTTTATAAGAAATTTGTTCGAAAAATATGTTCCAAAAATTTTGTAAAAACTTTCAGACCTTTTTCTTTATTTGAAACTGTCATCGGCCTTGTACTTTTTCATTTTTCTAATGTGCTTATCCTAAAACAATTGAAATTTAAACAGAAAAAGAAGTTTTAAATTCAAAAACGTTTTTTGTGTTCGCTGATTAACTATATTGAGAAGCAGGCAAATTTAAATAAGATGCAAATACATTCAGGCATCTACAAATGACATTTAGATGAACAATACACGAACTAAACTATCAGAAGAATATATCTTAAGCCATTCGGATGCCTCTGCGCTTAAATAATCGTTGCCTTATACTTCAAGACTGAAGTTAAGTTCTCTTAATCTTATTTTCAAAATTCTTCTGTGGAAAGACAAACATCAAAATATAAGCAGTTGACATAGTTGTGTCTGTCTGAATGCGTTCACTTAAGCTGTTTTTCTTTCGTTCCCTTCCGTAAGTTGGGCAATTTGGTTGGCGGAACAATAAAAACCTCTCCTGTTACAAGTATTGGTTTAATGTCGAATGTAATAAATATTCCAATCAAATATTTATTTCCGCTTCTATTTTCTTTTATTTTTTTTATTTTTTTCTATCAATTTCAACATTCAAAATAAATTGAACAAAAACAGTTGAATGCTCACAAACAGAAACCTAGTTTGAGACACATTAGGTCTGTTTGTTAACTTGAAATATCGTACAAATTTGTACAAATTCGTACAACTTTTTACAAATTCTTGTTTGTTTACTCCAAGAAGTTGCAACAGAGAGAGCCGATGAGAGAGATAAACATTTCCCCTCCATTGAAATAGTTGCAATTTTCTGACTCATAAATTTCTGTGGGTAAGCTGTGTAACAACTGTCAAAGCAAAGAGCTATTCTGCGAAACAACAACAACAACCCAATTCACTAATTGACTTTTGACGTTTTATTCACAAAAGTGGTTTACTGCGTTTGTTTACTTTCTTGCAAGTTTCTTTCTTTCTGAGCAAATATTCTACCATCTTTCAATTTCGACAGCTTTTACCCATTTCACCACAAAAAGTAGCTATTTGAAATCTTGTTTCTGAAAAAGTGAGAAGAGTGCCAATTGAACAACTTCCTTTTCTGTCTATAGTACAAAAAAAAGGCTTATGACGGGGAATAAAAATATCATTACCTTTACCAAATTTTTCATAAAGAATTTTGTCCTCACTCCTTCGGACTTGACAGTTTGCACATATTTATTTCTTTGCTTGCAGTTGATTAGAATGTAATAGATTCTTATTAGTCAACATTCTTTGGATTCTACATGTGAATTTGTAGTCTTGTTTTATTCAAAACTTCAATTTCGAGTGAATTTCACAAGTTTATTTTGTTTAAAAAAAGAAATATACCTATTCCGTTTAGATAAGAAATCTTAATTTTTTTGAAACATTTAAGAAAAAAATGTTCTCTCTAACTCATACGCAGTCGTAGTGACAAATACAATTATCCATCGATTTCCTACCTTAATAACTGTCAGACGTTATCATTTTACCATAATGGATCCATAATTTCCTGCTCCCCCATAGTTGCTTGATTTATATTATGGAGTCTGTAGATTTGCTTATTAGCGAATGGTTGTTTATATCCTTATTCTTATGTTCTAATCCGTTTGCCACCTCTATCACCTTAATCCGGATCAGGCATTTTCATCATTCCTGTAGGAGAATATTGATTGATTAGGTTGGCAGTTCAAAGGTCTAGAAAGAATCAGCAGGCTTGTATTTGTTCTTGTCGAAGGATTTATATGAAGTAAATTGACAGAGGTCAATCTTGTCACGAAAAAGACGAGAGTCCATAGTTTCTGTCGAAGAAATCATAGAACTCCTGTTTGATAGCGTTTTATATTTCGGTAGGAATTACTCTCATTTGTAAAGGTTGGTCAGCATTCTAAGAACTGTAGCTATATCGAACGGTCCAGGTTAATTCATCACCTTTCGATAAGAAACTGTCCTTTGCATAAAATATATCGAAGCAAACGCGGCCTATTTCACACTGGACTTTTGTATCAATAATTAATTTACTTATGCGATGAAGTGTCACAACTGCAAACAGAAGTCTTTACATCGTACCAGATTCGAACATATCTATTAGATTATGTAAGTCTCAACAGTTTAAAAGCATAAACAATTCATTAATTAAGAAGCATACATGCAGAGTTTATGTATTTATCAAGTTCAATAATTTATAAGCCTAATTTTGTTATATTTTTAGAGTGATACATCAGCTAAAATCCGCGGGATGTTTATCTTGTTTTATTCATTTTTATCCACTTTTTGTTGAATTTTACCAACTTCCTACGAAACCGTGGTATTATGACTTTAAGTTAACAAATGTAGGTTATTTTTTATATCTATCAGCGCAAGAAGTCACTTTTAAGCCTGTTGGTAGAGATATATGAAACTGCAGAGCTGTACAAAAACTGAAGGAGCAGATATGACGTACTCAGGAAACATACCAATTTTACCTAGTTTCAAAGGCTTCACATTTTAATCCAATGGTACACACTCATTTTTGATTGTAAAAAAACCCTGAGAAGTTTCTAAAAAAATATATATTCAAGGGGATTTTCTGTCTCTTCTAAAGGTCCAGTCAACATTTGAGAAGCAGTTACTCTGTCTACTAGTCTGATTCTCAAAGTTTGGAGCAATATGTCTCTTCATTCGACTATAATCTTGTAAATTTTACTACTAAACTTTCATATCATGGAATGAACTCTGAACCCTTACTGAATTTCTGCAGGCAGTCTTTTTGGATAATGACACCGTTAGAATTCAAACCGCATTCCAGGCGAATACATATGTACATATGTATATGAAACCCTGATGACAACAAATTATATTATGAAGAATCGGTAGAGGATGACAAATATGTATACCATACGTCTGCAATTAAGGTGTGTTTTCGGCTTTATTAGACCCTTTCATCACATCCAAGCTAGTTCGAGAATGCAAGGCTATGAAAAGACAGAAATTTCTGTAAAACGAATAACAACTATATAATTGTATACAGAAAAAATAAACAAGCTACAAAAAAAACCTGCAAATAACTACGGTGTGAAGAGTATTATAACAACACAATAACCGCATGGTTTGAACGGGACTTACGTAACAGACATAAGCAAACTTTAGGTTGCTTCTTGTCAATACTTATTTGTAGAATGCACAAAAGTTTGCGAACACTAGGCGTAGTAAATCATGACGGAATGTAACCCTACTTGAAATGGATAAAAAGAAAGCAGCAGCAAGAATTGTTCAACTATACTTGATTTCAAACGTTTAGATAACAGTACATTCTTGCATCTTCACATGTAAAACGAATATTATCGTATCCGACAGCAAATATCATAATTTAGATTGACAATTATGTAATGTGTGTAGTATTAAATTTGTAAGTAGTGAAGATATAGGATTTGGATTTATAAGTTCGAAGAAATGTAAAACGACTACTTCCACTAACTGTTGTTGGGCTTTGATCATCACAAAAGTGCGGTTTCTCCATATTTAGATCAGAAAGTGTAGGAAAAGGTCTACAAAATTGTGCCATTATGATAAATCCCCAACCGTTAGACTTAGGATAAATACAAATCTTGCCATAACAAATGGATATGAATACTCGTCGCTGTGTTGAATATGAAGTAAATGTTAACCGAACCAGACTAACAAATGCAAAAATTCATTACAAACTCTGCAGGTATATTGTATATTTTTGTGATATTTTTGTGTGGTTTTGTTTTTGATATAAGCACAAGTTAGGAATATTTCATATAGCATGCACTGTAAGAGTCAGAATGTATATAATAAAATCATATGAACTGACTTAGATAAATATTTCCAAATAAAGGAGAATTGCTATAGATTAACTTTAATTGCACAGCTGTTCACACTATATCTTCGACGTTTAGCATAGGCATTATGTAAAGAAAAAAACTTTAAATGTTTCTACAGATAATTTGCTATCGCTTTAATGTGCAAACAATAATTGGATCTTTGCTTTTTTTTTTGTGAAAACACAGAGGTATCACACGACTTCAATTTTCTCATTTATAAAATTCCCTAAATGATAAGGCAACTCACATATTCATACGCGCTATTACCCTGTTACCCTCACTGTTCGCGGTGGTTAAACTTTAATTAGAATATTTTATTGTGTCACCTTCACTTCCTTTCTTGTACCGGTTAACCGGTTTCGCAGAAAATCAGTTGCATTTTCCCCAAACTCCAAACTCAATATTTAGCAAATAAATAAATTTAAGGACTTGCTCAACCCTCAGTTAGACACGTTCTAAAATAGAAAAATAATTATAATAAAAATCATTATTAAACAAGAAAATTTATTTGTAAAATAAAAACGATAGTAAAACAGAAAAAAAAAAAAAATTATGATAACGTATAATTTGTCACTTCACACATCCTGAAATCGATACACAAAGCAACCTATGAAATATACACGAGTGTAGTTCTCAATCGCATCAGCCCTGCCTGCCCATGCACACCAAAGCATTTCTGTTATAAAGAGCGCCAGGCACTGCCGTTTGCCATTGCCAGCAGTGCGATTCGATGAGATACCAACAAAAAGCGGCGTCGGTTCACAGAGTTTAGCAAACGGCCATGACAACATAAGAAGCCCCAGTCAAAGTGTGTGTGTCATCCACGGTGGTAGTTTTCGGAGCGGAGCTCTTTCAAATCGTGACGATTTAATTTGAACAAAATTTATTTGCATTGTTTAAGTTTTATAAAAACAATTTTTTTTAACCACTCCGCATCGAAAAAGAAACCAATTTTTTAATATTAGAAGTAAATTCCGGAATACTTACAAATTAGTGGCGTGTGTCGAAAATTATGGTGGAGATAAACTTATCGGTAGATGCCCTGCCCACATTATGTAGGCTTTGCCTAAAACACGATGATTTGGTTGTGGATTTATTCCATCATTCAGATACAGATCTAAATGGGGAAACGTTGCTTAAAAGGATTTTCGAACTTTACCAAGTGAAAGTAAGTCTAAGTGCAAGAGTAATAGAATTTTTATAAAAATAAATCCAAAAAACGTGATATATAAGGAATTAGTTCGCCATCTTGTTTTGCAAAAGTGTTTACAAAGAACATGCGCGCGGAAATGACAGTTGTTTGTGATTTTGACATTTCCGCTGAAATAGTAGATTTGATTGAAACCTCGAAAGTGGCTTGACGATTTGATGCTAACACATGATTAGAATTTTAATGTGTAAATACTTTAAAATAATTGTTTTGTTTAATAACATCCCTGTCAACCCTTAGATTTTATGTTTCGGATTGTTTATTTTTGATTGTAAAATGTTTTTTTTTTGGTAAATGGCCGAACACATGTTCGGAATGTTAAAGTATAAAATGAATGCATTCAGTGAATGGAGTTGCTCGATTGAATTCTGTTTCTGTTTTTTGGTTGCTTATAGAGGAAACTCTAAGTATGTTCGTGCACTATCCAGAACTACAAAAACAGTTCAAAATCCGTTCGCGTACTTATATTTTAGTACTTTTTCGCAAAAGATAGCGAAATGAGAGAACAATCCATTTCCCCCCATTTGTAGATTTTAGTCCAACAAATTCCTTGAGGCAAATTTGTGAAGACTTAATATGGTTTTTATTTTGTTTCTTTGAACTTCGTTGTATAATTTGTGTAAAATATTAAAGTTTTAACAAGAAAAATATTTTGAGAAAATGATTAATGAATTGAAACTGCAAGGAACAAACGGCGACTCATCTTAACTCATTCAGACGTGTCCAAATTAAATAATTTTCGTCTTGATGATCAAAATTTTAAAGAAAAAAAAAACTACTTGTAAATTCATTAAAACTTGTGTCTAATTTTTGTTTTAGGACAGAAAGCAAGGAAAAAAACAAAATAAAGACAGTTGACTGTCCAAAAACTGTTGTTTTTTATTCCCACTCCTCCAGATTTGACTGGTTTTTTTTTTTTAAATTTAGTCCAAAAAGTATTTGAACGGTTTTAGGTCCGCATTCATAATACAACATTGTAAATTGTCAGCTTATGCAATTCAGAAGTATAGTAAATTCAGAGGAATAGATTATTTTAACACTAATTGATTATGAAATATAAATCAAAATAAGATCCGAGTCTAATGTATATTTATTTTAAAATTAAAGGATCAATATACGTATTTCACTTGTCACTTGTTAGTGGAAATCAAGACAATTTTTGCGTTCAAGAAAATAAATAAAAAATAACAAATATTCCATTGGCACTCACCTTACCTTTTCAGAAGCATAATTTTTGTTTCTGGTTCATATTTTAGAGCAAAATTTATCTTATTAGTTTTATGTCAAAATGTACTTATCCATATAAATATAGATTTCAAATAGTATTGTGTTGTTTCCGAGATTTGAGTGTATTGCGGCAATTGATTTTAATGTTTCAATTGATCGGCAAGCAAATATTAAAAATGAAAGAATATAGAAACAGAAAAAAATATTTTATTTAATTCTGGCATCTGCTAGATACTCTACCAATAAATGTAAAAATTGAAGTCATTGAAGTGTTTTGTGTTCCATTAAGGTCCAAATTACCGAACTTCCGGAGTTAAGCGCCTTTAGAAACTAATTCAATGGAATTACAGACATTTGTTAAATGTTTTTTAACTTGTTAAGATATAATAAATCGAACATTTTTTTAATTTAAAACCGTTAGTTCATGGCAAAGTATTTTTTAGCGCAGACACGTTCGAGTGATTTAAATAGTTATTTTTATTCTCCAGTAAAATAGAACTAAACAGACTTTTCAACTCAAAAAATGAATTGAAATCGATGACAGTTTCAAATAAAAAAATGTTTTGACAGATTTTACAAATTTGAACGAACAAATTTTTTGGACTTCAATCGACAAAAAAGGGGAAATTAATTCTTCTCTCTTGGAAAAACTACGAAAAATATGGGTAAGCAAACATTTTAGAGTGTTTTTGATACATTTTTGAAGATTTTAGTAGTTGGACAGTACACGCGAACAAACCTCTTGTGTTCAGGTTTAAAAGCTGTTGAAGGCTATGATAAAATTACGTTAATATATTTTTTTCTTTTTCCACTAACATTGTTAAATAATAAAAAAATATTTTTATTCAAATATTTCGCCCTAATTAAGTTCTTAAATATGTCACAAGCATTTAATGGGAAACGAATGTTTTATCAAAATTTCCTTCGTGTTTTAATTAACTGTTCGGTGTTCCTCGGTTATATTCATTTTAATTATCAGCATCATTCATTATCTATTGTAGGGAAAGGTAGACATTTACACTCAAATTCGCCGATGGTGAATTCGCACATACGTGAAATGAATTTATATGGACAAAAATCAAAATCGTTTTTTTTAATTCGGAATCATAAAATAACAGAAATAAATTTGTTATTTCACAGATGTGGGCATTATTTTTAGATATATTTCTTTTATTATTTTATTGACTTTGTTAATTGTACAATACATATGATACCGTACAATTATATTTAGATGTATTGGTGTATTCTGAGTAGATTCGGCAATAAAAAACAATCAGCCCTATTCTGCTAAACGGCGAATCGAACGTTCCATTCACCTATTCGATTCACTTTCACTCAACTTTGCTATTCTGTTAGACGGGTGTTCACTACCTTGTCGATATAAATTCGAAATTATTTCGAAAACGATAACTCTGTGAAGTTTTACTTCCAGCATTTGTTTTTAGTTGATTTTATTTGTGAAGAATAAAATAATTCGATTTAAATACTTAAAAATGGATAGTGTAGCTTTGTATTTCCCGTTTTTAAATCAAACACGGAACGATGCAAATAGAAGGGTACGAAGTAACATACGTAAAAACGACAAGATACAATAGATATACCAGATGAAACGTAAGAAACCCCTGAGAAAATTTATAAAATATAAATACAAAAAGATTGCTTTTGAAAGTTTTATTTAACCATTCACTAAACATTCAGCTCTCTTTTATTACATGTCAGTTATATATATATACTAGCTGAATCGGCAAACGTTGTTCTACCATATAAATTATTTCTAGTGAATATTTTGGTTGTTAAATAAACTATAACGAATATATTGTTAGTGTGTTTGAATGTTTTAACGATTGATAAAATTGATCGAATATGATGGATAAAATTGAACGATCGTTTATCGATAAAATAGAATGAATGAACCAAATTGTCTTGCTGAGCCCGAGTATGATGGCGGTTCTATCCTTGATGAAAATCAAACGGATATGTGGGGATGGGATCTATGACAGAAAGAGTAATGGAACGCTGTAGACCATGACCGCCGATAAAAAAAAAAAACACCATCAACCAAGTGAAAGAAATAATATATATTTTATCGTGAAGTATGAAATATAACAACAAGTATTAATTTCGAAGGGTAATTGAGTGTACGATATTTTTTGTCAGTCGATCCCTAGGCGACACAAATAAGCCCGATGGTTTGCCCACGCGAGAACATGACGCGAATAATTGTCCGTTTAAGAAACATGGTATGCTTAAATCTAAACCGCAAACTAATATCGTTTGGCCTTGCGACTTACTGATTATCATTACGAATGCCAATCTAATAGGAAATTGAACGCGTTTGAATTCAATTAATACGTCTCCTGTGATTGAGATGTACGCAGTTGCGACATGTTCACACGCACGTTTTCGTTATCTTGTTGGATTTGTTCGTCTGTTCTTTCTGCTCTACTATTTCGCATGTTTGTTGCTTTATTCGTTCGAAGGCCCAAATGGGTCCCTTGCGTCTTGATGGCATTGTTCACTGCAACACCAATACATTGTATACTAAGACACGGTCCTAATAATCTGATGGTTTATTGAAAACAGTTTTAGTATTTTACCAACCTTTCACAGTCACGAAACACATTTATGTATATTTCTTGTAAAATAAAATAAATCTTACAAAATTTTGCACGTATAGGTACATATATAACAAATTCAGAATGAAATTGCGCATGTGTGAAAGAATGTTCTATGAGGCGGACGTAGCGCCATCTTTCATTCAACAACATAGATAATTTCGTTCTGTTTGTATATTGTTCCTACAAAAATATTTAAACCGCTATTTAAAAATGGAGTGTGAAAATTACAGCACTAAAAAAATGTTCGTCAAAAAAATTTTAAAAAATTTCTCCTCCGAAGTTTTTTTTTACTTCAATTCTGCTCTATGTCTATATTTTTTTTCATAAGCCCAAGCACCACATCGAATTGGTCATGGTCTACTTATGAACTTTCGACCGCAAATCACAAACGCAACAAAATACTTGCGAATGACCGATGACAGGTTTGTATGGACAAATCGTTCCGATCGTTTAGTGTGATAGAAAACTAGCTTACCGACGAGGAATGATTCCCTTCGAATGTTTAGTGGAAGAGGAGTTTTCGATTTTCGAACGATCTTTCTCTCCGACGTTTATCAGAATAAGGCTGAATATTCGAAAATTGCTTTTAAAAATACGTACAATAAGGTCAATATAATTTTTGCCCAGGAAAAGAATTATTTGTGACAAAAGGAAAATGATAATTAGACGATGACGCACCTTTTTCATAACCTGTAGCCATGTTCAGTAACTTATGCGAACACTTTTCGCATCGAGAACTCATTTCCTAATTTTCTTTATTCTGAAAAAAAACCAGTGTTTTTGTAACTGAGGTCGAAAACTTCAAAACTTGTTTTTGTATTTCACTGGAAAAGTCGTGGAAGAACCGTGTCATTACGAAACAAAACAAGCAAATTCGAATTTCATTCGTTATTTGTGTATTAAATGTATTCGGTTTATTATATTCTTGAAGCGAATTGCAAAAATTTATAAAAAATGTTTGTGTTGCACCAATAATTGCAGAAAATCATGTCGCGTGGAATATGAGTCGAACATAAGTTGATGCTCCAAGCCCCCATTTGATTAAATACAAAGAAATACGTTTAATTAATAATTTTAATTTGTTCTTAATGTTGGATGCTTGTGGTGAAAATTGTCCTCAAGCAAAAGATTAATTTGCTGCATTGTAACTTTCTCTTTTTCGCTTTTTCGAAACACTAGTTGATTCCTAAAATAAATAAAATATTAAATAGAACCACTTTTTACGTATTAATCTGGCGTTTAATTATTTTTGTTGGATCGATTGCACGTTCTTAACGTTTGAAACTACTCTTTCTTTCATGTCCGATTTGACAAGGAAAACGTTTTGCAACCCGTTTAATGTCGGTCGGATCTTCATATATTTGCTTTAATATAATGCGTTTTATTTTATTCTTTCTTTTTATTTCTGGATTTTCTGATTGATAATCTCATTTCAAAAATGTTTTAATTTGTACTTTCAGATAGAAAAACAAGATGGTTTGCCAAATAATATTTGTCACAGCTGTTTATATCTTACGGAGTCCTTTTCGGCCTTTCGCAGAAATGTAAAAGTTTGTGAAGCTCAACTCCAAGCTTACTCAGAGACAATTAAGGTAAAAGAAACTTCTCAGGAGAATGGTAATAGCCGCTACGAAGGAATAAATGGTTTCCATGGTTTTGTGCCAGATGAAAATTGCGAAATAACTGTGGTCGACCCAAACCAAGAGTATGAAAGTTCAGATGATTGTTTCTCCATGGAAGATTCCGATAACGAGTATCCTGTTAATGAATGCGTCAATGGAGTACTGCCACGTCCAGAAGTACATCAAACAGAAAAATCTGTAAAATCTGACACAGTTCAAACTTTACCAACACCTGCAAATGATGTCTCATCAAATGAACCGAAAAATACCTTTCTTTGCCAGTACTGCGACATGGCATTCATCACTCAAATGGATTGCGATGAACATGAATCACGGCATGATGCAGCAAATCCCTTCATATGTAATTTTTGTCCATTCCGCTCAATGAATCGCCAAGTTTTGATATATCATATAAAAGAATCGCATGACAACGAACGCCCATACGTGTGTGCTTTGTGCAACAAAGGTTTTTGCCGTCGTTCTGATTTAAAGAAACATACAATTGTTCACACTGGTGTTCGACCATTTTCATGTCCTGTTTGCTCCAAGAGTTTTTCACGTAACACCAATTTAACAAAACACATGCGTATACACAGTGGTATAAAACCACATGTCTGCCAGCAGTGCCCAAGATCATTCACTACCTCAGCTGATCTCTTGCGACATCAGCGAACTCACATGGAAGTTAAACCACATAAATGTTACAAATGTTCAGCATCATTTACCCGAAAAGACAAACTTCAAAAGCATTACCTTTCCCATCTTCGAAAAGAATCTGAAATGGTTCCCTTTAACAGGGACAACCAGAAGTCACCATCTGAAAAGATTGTTATTCCGCTCAACCCATATGTCGGTATAAGCCAGCAAGAGAATACCTACCAGAATCATGAAAATCAGAGACCATCACAACATGGTTTCAATCCGCCTCCTCCATCTAATTTTCCCGCCAAAGCACCACACAATTTGGATAACAGCCTATTAGCTGCCCAACTTCAGAAGCCACAAGCTGCCATCCAAATCCGTAATGGTAAGCCAAATACGCCAAAGTCGAACGTCAAAGTACACGTTTGCAGTATCTGCTCGAGGACATTTACACGAAAACGAGAATTCCAACGTCATCAGGCTCTTCATTTAGATAGCTTGTACAAATGTAAAGTTTGTGGCAAAAATTTCAACCGAAAGGATAAACTGTTCCGCCACGAAGAAGAGCATCATGCAGAGCAATATAACTGCAATCAATGTAACATTAGTTTTTCAAAATTAGAAGCATTACAAATGCATCTGAAGATTCACGAATTGCAAAAATCTGTACCTAGAGTAGATGGCAGCATACCATTTTACGGTCATATGCAGGAGCCGCCACCAATTTCTTTAGGATTTTATAGTGAAATTAAACCAGAAGAATAAAATAATGTATTAAATGAGTAGTTTATATAAATATTGAATTATTTATAAATAAATATATTTAAGTGTTTTGGTTAAAATGGATGTGTTTGTATTTTGTTTTTTTTTTTCAGGATTCTGGTATTTTTTTGGATAAAGTTCCGAAAAGTACTCACCTCCAATTTGCTTGAAATTTTTTTTATACATAGCCTACCACTTAGGAAGGTTAAATCCAAAACGGTTTTTGGCGCAAACCACTGGAAAGGACGAAAAGGACATTCGAAAATTGAAAATCCTTTAAAACAAAGATTCAAATATCTTCGAAACCGTAAGGCGTATATAGGTAAACTATATCACAAATTAAACCTACAATTGAAGACTTTCATTTGAGATATAAACCGTTACAATCCGTTATAAAGTTTTAAAGTTATAGTTAATTTTGTAAAAAGATGTACATCTAATTAAGGAAAAAAATGTATTTTTTTAAGCCTGGAAGAAAGTCTGGTGTATTTAAAGTATGAGGTGGGTGGCTCGCTTCGCTCGCTAACAGGATTTTAATCCTTTTTTCCGCAGGGTTTAACCCGCTCACGCGACTTCGTCGCTCCGCTAAGGGTATGTCAACAACTGTCAGGCAGGCGCCTTAAGCTAAATTACTTTTCGTCCTTTCCAGTGGTTTGCGCCAAAAACCGTTTTGGATTTACCCTTTCTAAGTGGTAGACTATGTATAAAAAAAATTTCAAACAAATCAGAGGTGAGTACTTTTCGAAACTCCAGTCTTTTTTTTATATGAATTTACATTTAAGCCTAGTATTCAGCCGATGCGAGACCGAAAATTTATGGAAAAACAGCATGACAACTTTTTGGCCATTTAGTAGTTATAATACAAACTGCGCTAAGAACTCATTGACTTGACAGCATCTCGGTGACAAAAGCAAAAGAACGTCAGTCACGGGTCGAATGTCTCAGGGTGGTGCGCTCAGTAGAGAAACTGATTTGGACTCAAATGACAAAGCCTTTCTCAAATCTTTGTTTTTAGAAGGTATGAAAATTTTGCTTCAAAATCAATAATAAATTTATTTTAAAATAGCTACAGAGCTGACAATGCAACAAAGGCAACCTTGCTACGATTTTCACTTGCATTTTTCTATGTTTCAAACAAATCTCGCCTAGGTGTAAGCAAAAATAATATTTTCTGCAACCCATATTCGTCCCATTTTCCGGTGACACTCCGCAAAATTTCATCTATTTTTTTTTGTCAATGCATTTTCTTTTATTCTTCTTAAAATTATTATACTTACTCGTAAACGCTAACAGAAAAAATTCTTATATGCTAGCTTAAAATAGCTTAATTAACTTATTCTAACTTACTGGCCCTCCAAGCGGGCACTATAAGCTAAACAATATTCTCATTCTATTCTAAGTACCTAAATGATCATTTTTTTTGTATTCATATAAAATCTGCTAGTCGTTTATATGTATGCTGTTTCCCAGCGAAATAATGAAAAAAATTGCTCTAATGATTGTGCAGAATAAATATAAAGTAGTCTCAACTCATTTCTCGCACACAATCAATTTTCCGCGACAATAAAAGTCAGCGACATTTTGATATTTCGTCTTTTCATTCATTTTTTTCTTTAATTAAAATCGATGCAGTATTCTATATAATACTAACTTTTGTTACATGGGTTTTTAGCGGCTGATTACACTCACATACCGCAAGTGTTTCCTGGCTGTTTAAAGACCACAAACAAAATTTCGTTTCGCTTCAGTTAGATAATAAGCTTAACCTTAACAAGCAAACACAGGAGGCATAATCTTTCAACGGTCAGTGCAACTTCTAGCGTATGCATGATATCGACATACCATAATTGGAAGAACACAGTGAGCTGTCAGCAGAAGATTCAATTAGAAACTACGAGCTGTCGATCTTTTCAGAAAACTGCGCGTCAGTCGCCTGTGATGGCTTGGAGCATGAACACCAGTGCTCCGGCCCGCAGAGAGAGTCATCGAATCTAACACGGAGGATGCAGTAGAGAAAGATTTCAACTTAGGTGCCGCGCACTGGTAAAAAGACCCGAACCAGTGAGTGCAACTCGGGGTAGTAAGCTGAAGACTGGACTTTCTGGAGACCCCCAAGTTCTCTCCGAACTGAAGTACGTAAATATTATATTCTTACCTACGTATTAGGAAGTGAGTCTTTGATCAATCAAGCGGATATCATTGGAGCTACAAATATGGCTTGAAAAAAAAATTGCTCACAAATTTGAATTTTACATAATTAAAAATGTTTTGAATGGAAAAACTTAAATTTTTATTGCCAAAAAGTGATCTCTCCTAAAGCTCTGTGTTCACTTAAAGCGAAAGAATGTGTATTTTTGTGGTCTCCAAACAACCAGCAAAGGGAAAGCGAACATTTTTTTAATGGAGAGTTCAATCAAAGGTGTCAATATTAAATAATATACTCAGCTAAAGGTCCTAGTTGCTCGAGCTACCTAGCTAAATCACAATCTTTGTTTACAAGTTAGACTTTGAATAATAATAATTGTATGCTGCACTCACTTAATTAACGAAAAAACAATTGCCATGCTGGATGCACGAGATGCCAAATGTCTAAATTTCACTGTCTTGTCGACAATTGTGAACAGTAAGTGGATATTAATCTAGTACAATCAATGTACACTATATCACTGGAATAGCAGAACGAAATTTTTCGTTTACGACTACGTCGCGTCATAAATATGAAGCACTGCTGATTTAAATGGATAAACTTAAACAAATAGTCTGTTTTTAAAAATTAAATCTTTATTTATTTTTTTCTATGACCGCACACGATGAAATCCTTTAATTGACTAACTTAAATACCTTTGTCACCGGTAGATCCTTTTCTTTCGCCTGTGCGTCTCTATTTGTTTAATTTTTATATTCCCTACTCTTACGTTATTTGGCCTGGATTTTCACATAACTAAATAAAATGGTATTGCTTGTTTTCACCAAATTGAAAAGTTTACACCTTCAGCAATTTGATTCGGTAAACCAATTACGAAAAATGTTTACTTCACGTCCTTGCTTATGGCGTTTTCCATTGCACCCAAAAAAAGCACTGCACTCTTGAGTGAAGATAGCACTCTAAAAAATGTTCCATTGGCAATTGTTTGACGTTTTCAGAGTGAATGTTTTCACTTTCAATTTCATTTCAGAATTTAGAGTGGACGTAACCAATAAATGAGGGCTAAAAAGTAATCACTTTTCTGTCTACACCAACGTCTGCAAATACAGGCAAGCTATTTTGGCACTTAGTGAAACACAAGTAGATACCCACCCCCACATCTCTAATCTAAAGCTGATTGGTTACGAACTAATGCCATTATTCATCTCCACCGCGGTCTAGCCATTAACACGCGTGGTGATGTTGAATAGCAAACTCCAACACAAGTAGTCCCTAATCCAATTTCCAAGTTGAAATTCCATCTTTGTAAGCAAATTATCCACTAATGCTTTATTCACAGAAGCCCCAAACTGGACAGTAATTCGATCTTTAACGAGTATGCTACGCTGTGTGACTCCATACAAAGTATTGTATCACTGTATCTGCATTGCAATATACGCAGTTCTGTGTGGCTTCGACATTCTGGGCAGACAACACCCGAAGGGCGGTATGTTGAGATTTTCGCTACGCAAGACAACTTGACCCAGTTGTGCCTGAGCCCAAGTGAATGTCAAGCGTTGACAGCCATACCGGCAAGCACCCTCGACTTGTTTCTAGCTTCTGATCTTGAAAGGTACACCATTGATTTGCTCATCCCCCTCCAGACCCGTCGGACCATTGCGTCATATCAGCTAAATTCTCGTACATTGACCAAATAGGTTAGGTTAGGTTAGGTTAAACAGGGTGTGCCATAAGACACATCATTAGACACCAAAACGTTCACATCGCGATCCCTGTGGGACCAGTTGAATTTAACTTTAAACCTAAACAATCTCCCTGGTAAAACATCCTATGTCTTTACAAAAGCCAAGAAGGCCTTTGAAACCGTGCCGTCTATTTCCTCTAAGTTTTCAAAGAAATATTTACCTACGAATCTCCTTCGGCGAAGCGATATTGCCTCACATTCACACTTTATGTGTGTTATGTCCTCGACCGCATGTAGTTCGCCACAGAATCTACAAATGTTTGCATCTGTGATTTTGAGTATCTTTGCATGTTTCAGCAGTAGTGTTATTTCAGGATTCCTATTAAAGTCCTTAGCTTATCCCTGTTCAATTTAATCAGCTTTCTAGATCTTTACCATCGAGAAGTGGCCATAGGGCCTTGGATACCCTGTGTCCTTCCAGATTCGACCACCTTATATTGGAAGTCTTTATTGTCTTTTTTCGATAGTGCCTCTTACAGTGCAGAGGGGTGGTTTGATGTTAGCAACCTTACTATTGTCAAGCAGCCCTCCTCTCCTTGCAAGCTCATCCGATAGTTCACTTCTCTCTATACCGCAGTGTCCTGGCACCCAGCACAGTTTCACCCGGTTCTGAATGCATAATGTTTTGAGCATTGTGCGACAGCCCCTGCCTGTATCAGAGCTGATGTCTGTTGATTACATTGCCTTAAGAGCGGCCTGGCTGTCGATGTATTGTAGATCGCGATATCTGTATTGGATACCGATCTCATCAGCATCAGGTCAGCCGCACTGAGGACAGCCAGAACCTCTGATTGGAAGACACTATAATATATATAATGCATATAAAAAGAGCATTATTTGCCTTTTTGATTCTTTTTGCTACGTTGAGATTCCAATTCAGTTTTTTGTCCAGAATTACACCCAGATACTTCGCGCTATCCGAGAGGTACAGATCAATTCCGTTGAGTTGAGTGTGAATTGGGGTATCTTGTATTTTCTTGGTAAAAAAAAACCTGTTCCGTTTGGGAGGGGTTGACCTTGAGACCGCAGCTGCTTGCCCAAGTGCAAGCCCCATAATTTCACTTAAAATATTTAAGTATTTTCCCTGCACTATTATGACCACGTCATCCGCGTATGCCGTGGCGCTAATACCCATTGAATTAAACTTTTTAAGGATGTCGTTGATGACCAGCATCCACAAGAGAGGAGATAGGATTCCCCCTTGATGAGTTCCCCGGGTCACTGACATTTAACCATGCTGTGACAATTTAATGCTTCCAAAACATAATGCTATCTGTATCTGCTGTCGTTAAAGCGAGATTTAAATACCGAAAAACTTTCCATTCATAATGCACATTTTACACAATCGATTGACTCTTGCCTCACTTATAATACTCAAACATTCAAAAACAAAGTACATCAGTATCGCTCTTTCTTTTAAGGGTGCTTATAAATATAAAAATATAAAAAAAATGGCAGGGGTGCAAAAGAACGTTTTACGGATAAACCGTCTCAAGCATCAAGGACTGAATGGCAAAACATACCTGAAACCACTAAGGATCTTACATTACATATTTTACTCGTTCTTATGATTTTCTAATAAACTAGTTATTATTCCTTTGGAAAATACACAGTTACTCTTGTGTTCATAACCGTCCACATATCGTCACTTTTACACACTAGGTTGGCATTTCAATTTTGGCTGCAAGAATAATAAGACGATTCACTTCATGGAAGATCCATTCTTTTAAGGCCCTTTTAAGTACGTATGAACAGGTTACCGTGAAGCAGTTACATGCCTGTGGTCAGTGTTACTCAGTACTTTCCTGTGAATATTTACCTCAAAATGCTTAAAATGTTAGATTTTTCGTTTCTCTCTTTTTCCGCGATCAACAAGTTACATTTTAAATTCCAAAACTCAGCGAATATTTTTGCCGGTTGCGACTTAAATTTTTCTGTGCGGGACTGCTTGTGTTCAGAGTCATAGTGGAGTTCATGTCTCAGCCTCAATACCGATTCGTTCAAAGAGCCCCAAAAACTGACTGCCCATTGTCGGGTCACTCATTTTGATTTTTCCTTACTTAGGATCACAAGAAAACTGATAATCCCAATTTTCGAAATTCTGCATTTATACCGTTAGATTATTACATAATAACCTAGATCATATGCTAATTAATCCAATAGCTAGAATAAATTGTACATCGCTGCTATATTTTTCTTAGAACTTGTCCTCTATTTCTGTATAGTCGCCTCCAGATTTCTAAAACAATATAATACAAACGAGCACGAATCAGCATAAGTGAATTAAGTTTATAAATCAACAAAAGTGTTTGTTTTTTTTTTTAATAACGAAGACATATATTTATGTGAAATTTTACATCATTTGCGTTACATGTTATTTTATTTGTAGTGTTTTAACGTTATCACAATGGAAAAAAACAGTCTCAGAATTATTCTTATTTATCTCTTTTGTTTACTTCAGTTTTCTTATGAATAATATTCATATGTATATACATACATACATAATCAATATTGGTTCAAATTAATTTCTTATATAATTAATATTGGTTCAAACAAACTTTTACAACTCAAAAGTAACGTTTTTCAGTGTTTAAGCTTTAGACATTTTTGTTATTTACATTTAATTTGTTTGTTTTTTTTTTTTTTTTTTTTTTAAGATATGCAATTACATACATATGTAGAAATATATATTTTTATGAATGTACATTTAAGACTAAGCTTTTGCCCTTGCCTTACAATTAGGGGAACAAATTTTGGATTTTAATTTGCATTAATTCTTACATAAAATACACACATTTTTCGGTCTTACACTACTTAACAATATTAATCTGCCTACAATTGTTTTTTTTTTCTTTTGTTTTTTAAATGTTTATTTTTCGAAAGGAAATTAAATAATAATTGAATAATATCCAACGATGTTTGAAAGAATGTAATTGACTGTAGATGGATGAAATTGCTGAATTACTGCAATCATGCCACAACATTAATTTCCTGCAGCTTATTTGCAGGTACAAGCAGACAATGACTAAACAGTTACGGAGATTATTCTTTTTAGTTTAATATGTATTTGATTTACATACCCAATCTAATTTAATTTGTTTTTCTTTTTTGTTTTTTTTTTTTTTATCTATCTCAACATATAAGGCACAAATTTGTACTCTAGGAAAAATTAATTTCCGTAATTCTGATTTTCGAAAATGAATTCTTCCACTAACATGTATGTCTTTTTGCTTTTAATGCAACTGTTTTTATTTTAAAATTATATTAAGAGAAATGAGAAAAAACGACGGGGCATGTCAAATAATTCATGTAGGATTGATTGTCGCAAACACAATCATAATTTGATGTAACTGCTTAAAATAAATATACAAATCAATTTTAAAATTTAAGCAATTCAAACTCGCATTTAAACATAATGACAAATATAAACTTACATGTACTTAATGTTTTAGCAGCTTCATTTTTACCGCTACGGAAAATAATGAATTGGCTAGAATATTTCTTTCAATGGCTGTTGTTGTTTGAATTTAGTAAGAAACTTATATTTTCGCTGGAAAAATAAATGAATATATTATGCGGCATTTCTTGCAATAGTAAACATAATGTACATCTCTAAACACATATTTATAAACTTAATGCTATTCAGATTACAGGAGTTTTGGCTCTGTTCAGACTGCTTATTCAATTGATAATTTAGAAACGATAAATACATTTGATTCGCAAATAATTGTTTTTATAAATTAAATTCGTTTTTTTTTACATATTTTTTTTGTTTTGTTTAAATTTAGACGTGCTTTTAACAACTTGTCTTTATATAAATAAATTTTGCGTTTTTAAAACAGTCATATATTCAACACATAACTTACTTGTGGTCGCTTATATTTAATTAGTCAATGTTTATGCTATAATTTTTTGTTATTTTAGCATCAATAATACATTTTGTTTTTGTAAGTAAGGCTACAGCCTATTTAGTATTTTTATCTATTCATTTATTTATTCTTTTTATTTTTGAGCAGTGGAGGTGTTAAATGTTGGTACCTCCATTAATGGTTAATATATTTAAAAAAAAAAACACAAAAAATTAAATAAAAAATGACAGTGTCCAACCTTATTTGATGTTTTAAGATATGTATACCACAAAACTTTTTATTGTTTATCTATATATTAAAAGGAATAGAGAATGATTATTTTAAAACACTATGGTAGTTTTTACACTTTTTTTTTTTTTTTTGTACTTAAATCAATTTTGAACCAAACAAGCAATTTTCTGATTTGCCAGAATTTCCCTCAAATTGATATATATAAATATATACTTTATTAAAATTAAATAAATAAATTTATTTAATTCGACTAGATAATAAAGGGAAGTAATAACAAAACTAATTGTAGTACAAATATTATTGCAATCAGGCAATTCTAAGCTGTCACCAATTTCGTTTCTAGTTATATCAGTATCAGAGGTGATTTTGACACTCAGTAAATTATAAATCACAAACAAGAAAAATTATTTATCTCATTTCTTCTTTCTTTTGTTCTCTAATATGTATTTCTAGTTAATAAGCACTTGGGTTTTGTCTTAAGTTTTACGTACAACCAGAAAAGTTTATTTATATGTATGACATTTGTATAACAATGTATTTATTTTTAAAAATTAATACTAAAAAAATTAACAACTTATTTGCGTTCTAAGAAAATATAACGTTTTAACTGAAATTTTAAAGAGCTACTTTATTAAATATGTAATAAAAAAAGAAAAAGCACAGGAATTGTAAATTTGAAAATTAAATTACTTGTGATTTTCGCATAACAACACGAAGTGTTAAATAGAGATTTCCAAGATTAGAAAATAATTATTTCGGTTAAAATACTTTGGTCAAAAATTCAAAAAAAAAAAAAAACAAACATTGTATGCTTTTGATTAGAAATTGCATTTGTTAAGTGATGGGGATTTTTTTTTTCTTTTTTTGTTTTCAAAGACGAAACAATAACATTTTGATTATCTTTGCAATTGCTGATTGTGCGGATGGACTTACATAGTTGAATCAACTGAACTATACAATATTTTTAAGCAGGAAAATTGGCAAACAATTTTAAAACCGAATTTTTGTTAATTTTAATAAAGCACTTTAATTAATCAAATAAGTACATTTCACATAAAAAATGTGCAATATATTTTCCCGCAAACAAATAATTATTAAAAATGAATTAAAAATAAGAAATGCGTTACATTACAAAGTTAAACTTTATCCATTTTTACTTACATTTAGTTCCTTAATTTGTGTCTATCTTTATATTTATTTAATATATTATCGTATTTGTTTTGGCCGTTTTCCAAAATGCATTCATAATAAGTTGTTTTGTTGAAAATTATAACATGAAATTCTAAATTTAATGTACCAATATAATAAGCATACATAATACACAGCACTTGTTCGTTTTGATAAAAGGAAATTTTACGTTAGACAAAACAAAAAAAAAAGAAGACAGGTTGAGTGCATAAATTTTAAAATTGTATAACTTTGTGACAATTGTACCGTTCCACACAAATATGTTATGATTTCTAAGAAAAGCCTCCTTCATAGCCCTCATACAGATAAGAGCATCAGCGAAAGGAAACATTTTACGAAATTCTATTTAAAAAAAAGTTGATATGGAATGCAAACTAATGTGGAAATACGGGTTGTGGTTCAAATCAATCGAAAGATTTTGATATTACAGTAATAAAAAATTGGTCAAAGCATACTAAATAAAAGCAGTTTACGTAAAAATGTGAATACAAATATTCCAAAGCTGTGCAACTTGTATATTTATGAACTTTACCATAGTCAAGCAGAAACTTAAAATGAAAGTTGGATATATTTGATGTACACATGTGTCATGCATTCCCTAGACGCTTCAGTTTATTTAATTTATTTTCCGTTTGTTCTTTTGAGATGGAATGTCATGGTGATATATATATTGCTGGTACGTTTACATATAATTATCAACTATTAATTGTTCAACATTACTATGATTTTTTTTTTTTTTTTGTAATATTCGTTAATTAATATTATTTCATCGAAAGAATTATTAGCTAATATATTATCGCATACTCTTTCTGTACGTGGTTAACTTAATACTATTTAATGAAATAAAACATTTGCTTTTAATTAGCTTACAAACTATCTAGACAAGAAAATGATCACAAAAACAATTATATATTTCGACGAACAGCTTTGTAAAAAATAGTTATGATAACTTTTAAAACTCTATTTTACTCGAGCTAATGAATAAATATTTTTGGGAAAAGATATTTTACGTTATCGGTTTTGAAAACAGTTTCGATCACATGGTGGGATTTTTTAATAATAAAAAAAAAAACAAAAACAAAAAAAAAACTATTAATTATTATTTAGGACGGTACCTGAACATTGATTTCGTTTTTAATTTCGGTTATACAGTTTAAAATAATAAGGTATTTTACGATTACGATCATCAAAATATACAAAAATACATTGTTTTGCCGTTCAAAATCATACAATATATTTTTGGCATTAAAAATTTTATCACAACTATTAGCATTTAACGATTTTAAGCTTCATTTAACATATTAACACATTTTCTTTTGATTGAACGACAAAAAGGATCATTGTCAATACAAAGCTCTTAAATAAGTTAAGTAATAAAAGTTGTTTCAAATAAAATTTTTTTTTTTTAAACATTATATAAGTGCGTTTGTACAATACATATATACAAAACAAACATAATTCTTATACTCATATTTTATTTACTTAGCAAACTTAAATTATTTAACACAACACATAAAACTTAGAAAATTTAACAAAACATTTTTTTTTTTTAATTTTTACAATCTAATTACATATATATATATATATTTGTTTATATATTTAGACATATGAACGTTGAATCAGTTGTTTTATTTTAAAAAGAGCTTCGGTGTATTAAGCATTGCAATCAAATAAGTTTGTGGTTACTAATAATTAGCAAGCAAACATATTATTGATAGTCCCTGTGGGCAATGTAAAATAAAATAAAATAAAATAAAAAGAACAAAAACAAAAAAAAACATAATAAAAAAAAATATACATATGTAAAAAGCTAAGTAATGGACAAATGCGTTCTGCAAACGCTACGAATTTGTTCTTAAAAATATTTGTACATTCTTCCATAGTGCTGTGAGTTTACTGTAAGAGGATTATTGTTAATATTATTACCGTTATTAGAAATAGTGTTAAATGAATTTATGTAGTTATTGTTATTGTTATTGCTATTGCCATTGGCATTGGCATTGGCATTTAGCGAATACATGGCAGAATTGTTTGTGTTATTTGAGTTGAAGAGAGAATAAAAGTTGTTCGATGTAGATATCTGCGGTTTGTTATTACAATTATTATGATTTAGAAGAACGTTATTTGTATTAACATGATTTGTATTACCATGGAAATTATGATTTGCAGCAACTGGATTTGGATTTGGATTTGTTGTATTTGTTAACGTCAATGGACAATTAAAAAAGTTTTGTGGTACATTACATTTTAAATTATTTGTCATTTGTTCATTGGAACCGTTGTGATGCATTGTGTTGTTAGAATAACCAATCATCATGTTTGATGGTGTATTTGGAGGTGAATTAGGAATATTGGCAGCAACTAGAGCTGATGCTAATTGCGTTACATCATTTGCATTTTTGGTTGATCCAATAAGATTGTTGAACTTATAAATAGTATTATAATTATTATTACTGTTTGTGAGATTGTTTTTCTTTAAAAGTATATCATTCAATTTAGCTTTGTTCACATTATTTTGATTACAGAATTGCTTATTAGGTAATTCTATACCGCTTTTATAACCTGTAAAGGATTGTTGATTATTAATTGCAGCTGCCACATTCGATGTTACTTGGGCAGAGACGGTTGTTACTTTTGTTGTATGATAATCCTGCTTTGTATTGGAAGCGGTGGTAAATATCATTGGCGATGTAGTAGTTGAAGACATATTTAGAGACGTTTCACTTAAATAACTAGTAGGGCAATCACTTGTATATTGAAAATCACAGCATTCGCATTTATTAATCGTGTAAACAGGAGTCAGACCATTTGGTCCTAGTCGGTTATAAAGAGATCGATTTGCCAAAAACATGGAGATATTGTTCTCAGGCAAGTGGGAATATTGAAACTTCCACGAAGTTGAGTTCGTTTCCAAATTATTATATAAATCAAGCACATTGCGCCCATTATAATTAATTCGTAATTCCTGCTTGATTGCCTCTGGCTTTCTCGGTGGTATGGGTCTAACCTGTTGCTGATGAAAAAAAAATTAAATTAATGAAAAAACTTATTTTTTTCAAGCAATTTTGTTACAAATTTCAACTGTTATTCAATTTTAAGGCACATATGTACTTATATATGTAAATGAGTGTATTAAAATTTAATTTCCCTATATACATACATAAAATATAGTTTTCCATGCGTTTATAATTTATACGGATATATTAATCAATAAACATTTTAAAACGATACATACATACATGCTTTAATTTACGAATTGCCAAATAACATTCCCAAGTCAGCCCCAGCAGATTTTATCGCAATGACAAAGGAAACGCTTACAGTTAACTTTATCCGTTTTAATTGAAATAGGGAAGTTTTGGGAATGAGTGGAATACTTGGTATAAAAAGATTTCTTTTCAATTAGATCACTTTACATCGGGTTCCGGTGCATAATTTCATTTCATCAGGAAAATCATTATAGAAAACCGGGCTA
Source organism: Volucella inflata (assembly GCA_928272305.1). NCBI lineage: Eukaryota > Metazoa > Arthropoda > Insecta > Diptera > Syrphidae > Volucella > Volucella inflata. Next base: position 27,954,511 of record OV743717.1, on the reverse strand, counting down.
TAATTGTTACCTAACGTGTTGGGAGCTCGTTGGCGTTGAGAGAAACCAGACATTCTGCCGGATAATTCATGACGTCACTTTGGTTGACTACGACTTTTTTTCGACGTACATACATATACACCGCTTACTTAATTTCCTTCGATACGATTTGTATAAAATAATATCAAACATCACGAGGAATGGCTTTTATGTGGCATCTGTGCAATATCTATGCACATCAAGAGAATAAATTCCTCTAATGTGGAAACAATTTTGTCGAGCCTTGCTGACAATTTTACTTGACCATTCCACTCCGCTAGAGTTCTATCGCCAACTTTCAACAACATAAAGAATTCTTGAGCGTGTGAGGTTTCACCAAGATTTGCTCTTATGTTAACGGACAGGCGTAATCGGTGAAGAGTAGGTGAGAGGATCGTTTCAGGAAGGTATTCACCCCATCAGCTCGGGTATGTCGATATACAAGACGACTGTGAGCTTGCCCATAACCTGGTTATTTAGATATATGTCCTACAATGATTGGTCTACAGCCTCTATTGATTTTCTGTTTGATATCTTACACTTATCATATAAAATTATACAATAGATCAGTCCTTAAGACTTTTTGCCGTGCCTGGAGACCGCGCACAAAGGGGAGTTTCATTGCTTGCTCTATGTCAGTGCAATTTTTCTTGTATCTAACCTTTGCCCGGATCGCTATTATAAAGAAAGTTTTTCCAGTCCCACCAGGGGGATCCGTCATTTGAATTCATGCTTTGCCCGGGGGCAAACTTTGGATAACAGTCATTAACGATGTCAAACATAGCTCATGGGCTTTAATTCATTTCGATAGCATACTCTTCGTTTACTTGCTATTGCTACAACAGCCGCTGAGGCCAAAATTCCGTAATCTCTTGTAAGAAATATTTAAAATTAGAAGGAATTCACTTAAAAGTCCTTTATATTTCCAGCAGCTCTTGCATTGGACGTAAATTCGCTTCCTTTGTGAAGGCATCTCGAAGAATTATGCCGTACAAAAACAGCAATCCAAAAAAACAACCACGTAGCATTAAAATGAAGTTAAACCGAAATAAATAATGCTTCTAGCTACCTAATGTCGTGTGACAACATGCATATACATTTCACGCATGGATGTGTAAATCAGAATAAAAACTTTCGCCTTGCAGTACAGCAAGCAAAATGAGAAACATATTGGGTCTATAACTTAATTCGTGCGGTTTGCTAAGAGATGGCGTAACTTGTATTATTCCATTGGAACATGCGTTGGAAAGCTACTGTCATTGTACGTCATTTCAGTATATGTCATTCATTTGAAGCGTAAACAACAATAATTTTTTTTCACTGAAATATTTCGAACTTTGTGCCTAAAAAAGTGTTTTTGCGGGGAGTTCTATGAAGAAAACTGCTGCCGAAAGTCATCGTATTTTGGTGTAAGTTTATGGTGAACATGCGCTAGCTGAGCGAACGTGCCAAAAGTGGTTTGCACGATTTAAAAGCGGTGATTTTGGCTTGGAAGACGATGAACGTCCTGGGCAGCCAAAAAAGTTTGAAGATGAAGAACTGGAAGCATTACTCTATGAAGATTGTTGCCAAACACAAGAGCTCGCAGAATCTTTGGGTGTCACTCAAGCAGCCATTTCAAAACGTTTAAAAACAGCTGGATATATTCAAAAGCAAGGAAATTGGGTTCCACATGAACTCAAGCCGAGAGACGTCGAAAGGCGGTTTTTCAAAAATTGGCTTGATTCATTCTTGGCTGCCAAGCCGGCGCAGGTCTTTTGGGATGGGATCCACAAATTGCCAGAAAGATGGGAAAAGGACATAGCTTCAGATGGGCAATACTTTGAATAATACTATTATACATGTTTTTCTTAAATAAACGTTCAAATTTTTCAAAAAAAAAAAAAAAAACCGCACGAATTAAGTTATATACCCAATATAATGGCAGTAAACAACATTGCTATGTTTCATACCTATGCGACTAGATTTTCTAATCAATACAGATTCGAGACATCTTACATTTTACATGGAAAACAGAAAAGAAAAGCTAACATGTTTTCTTTTTCATAAGCACAGCACTTACTGATGAGTTGCTCACTGCAACGATCTTTGCTTATAGGCACGATTAAATGTTGCAGAATATGTAAAAAAAAAAAATTGATTGCAGATAATGATTGAGCCTCTTAAGTATTTGTACAACTGTAAAGTTTTATATCCGTTCGGGACTTACAATTCTAAAGGGTCTTTCATTAAGCGCTTCCTATCTTTAAATTTAAATAAAACAAAGTGTGTGCGAGATATCATCGACATTTTTTTTAAAAGGCATGTCGATGACATTATGTATGGAATATAACATAGTTCAAATATCCTCCGCGTCTTCTCTGGGTGGCGCGCATCCAAAATGTCCAATTTTCCACGACTCTAGCGCATAAATCAGAAAACCCCACAAGAAAAAGTGTAACGGGGTTATGTCGCACGATCTCGGTGACCAGTTCATATCACCTCCACGTGAGATGACCATGCCCCCGAATAGCTCGTGCAGAATTTCCAATGTGGTGGGAGCTGTGTGGCACGTAGGGCCGTCCTGTTGAAACCACATGTCGTTGGCGTCCATATCATCCATTTCAGGCCAAAGAAAGTTGGTAATCATCGACCTATAGCGCACGCCTTTGACGGTGATGGCCTGGCCAACGTCGTTCTCAAAGAAATATGGATGAATAACGCCGCCAGCCCAAAATCCACACCCAACAGTGACTTTTTCAGGTTGCATTGCACGCTCTTGGATCTCATGTGGATTAATATCGTTCCAAATTCGACAATTTTGTTTGTTGACGTACCGATTTATGAAGAAATGGGCCTCATCGCTGAAGATGATTTTTCGATAAAAATTAGGTTCAATTCCCGACTGCGCCAGAGGCCATTCAGCGAACACTCGTCATTGTCTATCGTCGTTCACCTTCAGCTCCTGGGTCAGTTGAATTTTGTACGGGTGCAGTCCCAAATCAATTGAGGCAAGTAATTAACAAACCCATGTTTGCTAAACTCGTTCGAGAATATTGAGGATGTCGATGGGGAACTCCCCTTAATTGGAAAAAAAAAACATCATCGAACACTTTTATGCAAAAAAGGGCGGCAAGGCAACGCGCGATTTGTTTAATATCGAGAAGATATTCTGCGCAGTTCAAAGGTACAACTGTATAGCTTCTCCCAACCGCAACTAACGTAACCTAGAGAAATAAGGGCCCCACTGGTCTTTTTGGAGTACACAGACAAAAGCATCCAAAATTGGTCTGGGAATCCGAACAATATACAATGTGACGGCAACTAAAACAAATCGACTAAACTAGCCCCAAAAAAGAAAAAAAGGTAACTCACCTATATGTGCTTTTATGTTTCGACTAGTAGTTTAAACATTTACTTCTGCAAAAATCGAAGTTTTCCTCAGTAAAAAGAAACATCTGTGATATCGACAGCATCGCATATTCCACATCAATAGCATCTTAACTAGTGTGTAATATGCATACATTCTTTTCCCGATTGTAACAAGAATCCAACATTAACGAATTGAGACGGGAAAATTTGTGTTCTTACATACGTTGAACTCTTTAGGCAGTCGCAATAAATCCGTCGTACAATTGAATATTGTACTCACTATTTTTGTTATTTATGTTAGATAGACATAAAAACTACCACAAAAAAAAATTTAAATTAAATTAATTTAAGAAGTTAGATGAATAAAAGTGGTGGTAGACGTGTAAATGCCCCCTGAGAATTTTATGATTTTGAGGAAGAAATCCTCTATGTCTTAAAAAAAATGTCAGCTATTTCTTTTATCTTTAAAAGGACCTAGTGTAAAGGAAATGAATAGCCTAACATACACAATTGACGGCACACGGCACAAACGTATTTCTTTATTCTTCTAATGCGGTTTACTTCATCAAACAATTATATATTTATCGACATTTTTCCGCTGATATTTCGGATGGATTTTGCGAGTTTCTTAATGATGTTTGAATCCATATAGCATTCTGTGAAAATTGCTTGTGGAGACCACTAATACTATACTATGAAAAAGTCGGTTCTAAAATTGAAAAACGTTTACCATAATTTGGAGTTTGAGTCAGCGGAATCTAGCTCAAAACTGATATCAATTAAATATTTCGCATTTAAAAATCAGTGGAATGTATAACAACCGAAAAGGATGATTACTAAAATGATTTAAAAATCAGAGAAACAATAATGTGTCTATTACTGCAATGCATTGAAATTGGACATCTTGGAAAAGATTTAAGCTGTACTGTACTGATAGCTGTTTTTGAAACCGAAACAAACTAAAAAATGGCAAATCATTCAAATCAAGAGGAGAGATTTAACCTGTACTGTTATCATTGTATTTTTATTGTTGTTGGCAAAAAAACATGATCTTTAAATGGTACCAAGTTCTTGGCCGTCGAATGCGCCGCAAACAAATAAAAATTGAAAACCTCCAGTTTTTGAGGGAGTTTTGCAAAAGTGGAATACAGAACTAGGAAAAAACAAAATTTAGCAACAGGACCAGGTAAGGTACCAAGGAACTTTTGAAACTAGTAGATGAATGATACCCATATTAGTAAACCTCTTCAATGCAATCTATAGACATGGCAAGGCAAGATTCCGGATAATTGACTACACTTTAGGTGGCGCTACAGTACAGCGGAACCTGGCCCTCAAACGACATTCACGCCGCGCTGAAAATCGAGATTTCGCGAAATGAATCCAAATCTTTATCGAAAACAGGAGGCTCCCCATACAGTTTTTGGATTTGCAAATCTCTTAACAAAACTAGTTTTTGATGAAATCTTCTCAAAATCCACTCGCAATTGAGAGTTTGTTGAACACGTTTTCAAACATTCAGCATGTCAGCAAAACAACTGGCAGAGTGGTTGTCAAAACAAAAAAATTCCACAGCTGATACAGTGGAAAGCATTCGTTTAAACGCACTTCAACGCACTTTCGTTTCGTATAGGGCCACCCTATATGGATTTAGATTATGCCAAAAAGTACAAATTTTTTTTATTAGAAAAATAATCGCAAATATTAGAATGCGTATGAACGAATGTCCACTACTGTAAAAATGTCAAACTAATGCCCCTATTCTGATTGTGATGTGGTCAGAACTCACGAATGTCAGTGATACGAAAATTGTGATGCTTGTCTTGTGAGGTTTCCTGTGAGCATTCAGCTGTTTGGTATTCTGGCCAATACCTCACGGTGTGGTGAATTCAGTGTCATGTCAAAAAATTATTTTTTTGACAATCATTATTTTCGTACACATTTCCACATCAAGAGGAAAATAGAAGATTGTGAAATAATTAATAAAATAACGAATAAATGCCGAAAAATTTGATGCAACAGCCATCATTTAATGAGAAAGCATCATTCCTTTCCCGCAAATTCCGTAGAATTCTTCTACGCTGTAATCTTAAATAATTGAAATATTTACTACATATTATACTGTCCAACAAGAAATAGATATATTTCACTCACAAGCACTCACTTCTTCATTATTTTTCTCTTGTGACCGGCTTGCGAGCTGCTCAATCGGACATCACAATTTTGATAATTCTTGTGATGATCACAACTTGTGAGGTTTTGGTTGGCGCATTAGCCTTCGTTGCACTATCAAAGAAAAGTAACGCAATACACTGTGCTAATTATAGAAAAATAGGCCTAATCAGCAACACTTTATATATATCGTCCTAAGCATCTTCCACAGGAGAATATAAGTTAAACTAGAAGAGGGCATGAATTCCTCTCAATTCGGATTCAAAAGCGAAGCTTGGTTCTCATTCAATATGTTATGCTAGTTCGACCTTATTTAGACATACGGATAGACATTTTTGCATGCTCAAAAAGCAAATATAACCATAGAATGAGAAGAGATATAGAAAATAGTGATTATAAGAGAATTAAGACGAGGTTGCATTTTATCAGCTGTGCTTTTCAATATGTACTCAGAAGAAATATTCAAAGACGCAATCACAACGATGTAAGCAATAACTTAGGATATAAGAATAAACACCACAAAGTTTATAGTTATAAGCAGGGAACAGTGAAGACAGGATTTTGAATTAGAAGTAAGCAAAAGTATAAGAAATTAGTCAATAGCATTAAATACTTAGGGACGTTGATCAATAACAGCTATAATTTTTTGCACGCTGGATAGCGATCATCACAAAAAAAAACCACCAAAGTACGCTTAAGAGTTCATCATAAAAACTTGGTAGTACAGACATGTTTATGACGTTTAGGGGCCGTTTTCAAGCGAATGTTCGACATTTCTGAAAATTTAATTGAAAAATTCTTCCGAAACGAAGAAAATAGGAAAGTGTTTCACGCAAAACACTTTAAGTGGATTGGGGACTCGCAAAAAGAAATCGAATGCAGGATAAAACAAGCAGGGATTGTTTTTCGCAAAAGTACTATGCAGCAGAACAATAAATATAAACTTTAGATAAGATAAGGCAAATGTTACATTAAGTCGGTTCTCTTATATTTATTTACAATATAGACGTTACAGAGCAACGATAAGAAAAACAGAGGCCTTCGAAATGAGGGAATACCATATAATATTGCGTATCTCCTCGGTAGAAGGAATAACAAATGAAGAAGTACAACGACGACCAGGTATGGAAAGAAAACAAAATATAATAATTAAAATGTTGATCTCCAACCTTTTGTGCGGAGAACAGTTTTAAAAAGTGTCTTCCACTTCCAAATACTGAAAACCTGCCTTCAATAAAACTGGTTTTCCATTTGCCCATTACAACATCCATACTGAAACTAATGGACCAGAGCGTGATTATGAGCCTAAAGAGCAATTTTCAAAATAATTCGAAAATAGAAGCTTATCACAAAAATACCATGATTGACCACTGCTTGATTGGATTGGACTAGTGAACATATCTCAAGTCATTGCTTCAAAAATAGCATGGGAGGAAGAGTAAGTAACCCTTTATAACAACATTTCAACCTCAGATGGTCCAAATTTAGAAGAAATAGTCAGTATTGCTTTTACTGTTGAGGACTGCATATAAAATAAACTTTCTTATAGGCGAGAATTTAATGCAATGTAAATTAGCGTCGAACCGCACAGGTAATGTGCTGGAAATTAAAACTCGTCAAACAACATAAACTGCAATAAATTCATAATAAATAAATTCTGATAGTGATTTTTTTTTTCAATAAAACCTGAGAAAATTTAAAATGATTTTTGTTAAGTTATTTATTGTGCGAATGGGGTTTTTTTTTTGTATTTCTAAATGTTTTTTATAAAACAATTTTAATTATTTAACAAATTCCCAAAAATATTGGAATTCAATTTTTTTACTCTGTTTGGATTTGCATGTTAGCAAGTGTGGGCGGAGCCCTTTAGTTTAGTAAACACAAAAATAAATTATCGTTTTGATTTTTGGCGCCCACGCTTTTTTACTTAGAACTGCCAAGCTTTAGCTGGTTTCGATTTAAAACCTTTTTCAAAGATTTTTTAACTGAATAAACCTCCAAATCTGATCGTTTGAGTGTAACAAGGTTTACATTTAAACATTCATTAATTATATGTAGATATACACCCGGCATACTTTAAGAGGGAATATAGTATAACACTATTTTTAAGTGAATACAAAAGTAACATTTATGTTTATAAACTAAAATAAATATAAAGCAAATCATATTCATACAAAATCAGTATAAACGTTCATATATACATATGTATGTTGGTATGTACAAATACAAAAACACAAACTGTACATACCTTTGCTTCTTCAGAATCCAAAGAACTAACACCACTCGATTCGCTGCCTATTGGTGACACTAGAATTTTGATATTCTCCCAGCAATCAATTCCAATTGGTGATATTGGGGACAATCCTCCAAGGCCAGACAACGGTACAGCTATATTTAAGGCCATTTTGTCAAATACCTGTTAGCTTTTACCTAAAGTTATTAAACGGACCGAAAAGAAAATAAAATAAAATACGTGAAAATAATTGTATCAAGAAAAAGCGTCCATTATACACTTAATAATAAATAATCTTATCTGAGCATACAAATACATTTGTGTATAGCTAACGAATTTCTATTACACTCTTTGCATACATATATGTACGTATGTATATAGAAAAATAAATGAAAAAAAAAAAAAAACGACTCTAAACTTACTAAAATAAACTTCGAATTGAAATTACTATTTTTTATTTTTTATTTTTTTTTTCTACCCAAGCAAGCACGATTTCATTTTGACTACGTAGAACATTTATTTCTCAGCCGATATTATATATATACATACACAAATATATCTGCAGCACACACATTGCCAATATGGACGGCATTAAATGATGTACAGTTAGCAATGTAGAGATTTTAGAGATTTACGCACCTTTCAGTCCGATGGCTCGACTTTGGCAGTAATACAAATGAAAATTTCTCCTTGAGGATTCCAAGTACTCGAAAGGGAATTTACTCCCTTCAATAATGCAATATGGTTTCTTGTGGACCGTATTGTTCCCTTTTCGTCATTTAAGCAGAAGTTCCGCAAATATGAACGATTTTTCCACCTACAAAATATAACACTACACAAATAATTAAACGTTTCTTTTTTAATTCCTACCAATTTGTTCGTTTTGTTTTTTTTTTTTTTTTTTTTTTTTCGTTTTCAAATATTGTGAATAAGAACCATTTCGTTTCGCCCAAGTTAAATTCAGCTCACTTTTTCCATTTACCAAAATGTATACATACTTATATGCAAATGGGAGATGGCGATAGAAAATAAACTTTGACAAAATTCTTTGGCAATAATTCGTCCACAATACTCCTTATATTTATTATTCTCACTTACTTTCGAAAAATGTTAAAACATAATTAATAATTTACGCAGTCTCAATCAGAGAAAATTGAATGATAGACTATGCACTTATTAGGCACAAAATTTAGCCCAATCTTCTACTAATTTGTTATATTTCGCTTTTGGAATATTCGCCACTAAATCTTGTTAGAGCAGCACAACACACAATTGTGGTAGGAGGGATGATGGATGGACGACTCGTTTTTGGTGGTGATAGAGATGACTGGATATATGTAGGAACAGTTTGTCTCTTTCGGTGATCTATTACATAATTTCTCTTATAGTTCGGTCACATTGAAGTATAAATAATTGCTTTGTAACAATATATGAACATCTATAACTAATATATATAAATATGTACTGAATTTTAAGTATTAAAATCTTTCAGCTACAAATACTCTTGCAACGTTTTCCATTCTTTAATAATTGCTTGGGACTTTTCAAAACAGAATTTTATCGCGGAACACTCTGTTTTTGGTTTTTACGCCGTCCACAGCCAGATTAACATTAAGCTTTAATAAACCTACTCTGTCATATTAGGAGCTCGGGTCATGAAGGAACTTTCAATACGGAAGCATAGGAGCATTGGACAACAATAGGCCTTAGATATACATAGATGACTTTAACTTTGACAACATCAGCGAACTAAACAAAGACAACGACCGTCGCATTCATCAACCGGCCACATACAGGCGAGCAGTAAGTAGAGGCTTTTGACTGCCATCATGCAAATATCACAATTATCCAGGAAGTGTGATGAAATGGGCCGAACATAAAAGGATTTCACAACTGTGATATCAGCTATCAGCAATGTCCGAAGGAGGACATATTTGGTAGGACAGTTGGTAAGCAAAGGGAAATATAAGCACACGGACATGACGGTCTCTGGATTAAATTAAATTGATCATATTGCGATCAATCTAAGATATGCAATTATTCTGGACGTCCGAACCTGCCGAGCAGCCAACATATCCTCGGATTGCAACCTTATTGCAGCCAAGGTACAAAATACCCATCAATAAATAACTACTACGAGATAGTAAAACGTATAGGAGCTGTAATAGCAAGAAACCGCCTGAATCTTTACCACCATTGCATCCCATAATCTTTTAAATAATACATCGGAGACCAGCGGCAACCCTTCCAACATGCAGTAAAGGACGCCGTAACTGATGTGCTAGATTTCGCTTAACTACTACCAAGAAATCCCTGGTTTGATAAGGATTACTGGTCAGCATGCAGCTTAATAAGAAGCGTACAAAACGGGGTTGCAACTCCAGGAGAGAGTTACTTGTAACATTAAGTTCATCCGCTTTTCCAGAAGAAGAAAAACTAGGGCGAGAAGTTCGAAGACGTTGAGTTTATATTCTGGGAACAATGTACCGACTTTTACCAAGGAAAAAAGTTTTGCAGAGATGTAAAAGGATACTTTGTAGGAGAGTTACAGTACTCAAAATATGAAAATGCTTTCTCTGTAAAGTGTATAACTGGAATAAAGACTATGAACCCGTTTTCAGGCAGAAAAGATCATTAACTTAGACGGTAATATTCAAAACTTTAGTTTACTTGCATAAAGCGAAGTAAGGATAGCAAAGTCTAACAAAGCTGCTGGACTTGGTGGCTTACAGACTGAGATATTTAAAGCTGCTGGAAATTTCTTTGTGGAGCACATAGACTAATTCATTTCTAAGATCTACTCAACAGAGAATACGCCTGATAAATGGAAGCACAACATCATCTCCAATAAACGAGATCGTCTCAGCTGTCTTAACTTTTGAGGTATAAGCCTCCTCACATTGCGTACAATATCACATTTGCCATTTTGAGTGAACGTCTGAAACCCTTCTTTAGTGCCTTGATAGAACCTTTAAGTGTGGTAGCTTATCTATTAGAAAGCTGGCAAGAACATACAGACGATTCACCATTCCGCAGTTTTAAGACCGATCTTTTGGGACAACGCCGACCTCAACCGACTTGGAATGTACAACTAGAGGAAGGAGGGAGGAATCGGGGATCTGAAGTGAAGCTTTTAGTGAGTGAGGAAGAAAAACGATAATATATTTTTTAAAGTTAATTTAGTAATTGGCTTTCTACAAAAATTTATAAAATAAAATGATAAAGACTTTGCAATAGTCCAAATGCTCGAAAAGTGTAATTAGAAGTTTAATAAACAGTTTAAGGACTGTAAACTGGTAAAAGATATTCAAAAAAACAAAAATTAAGGAGATGGTTATAGAGCAGAACTTTTGAAATAGAATTTCGAAAATTAGAAAGCAGATTTCGTAAATCCCTTTTGGCTTACAGCGTACGTGTATTTGATTTTCTCTTAACCCATTTTTGGCGCTCTTGTTCCAATGCTTAAAACCTTTATATTCTGCTGATCGAGCCGAAAGCCCTCGCAGCTATTGCTCTCTCGAATCAACATTTAAATTCATTTATATTATAGTAAATTATTATAATAATACTAGCCGATAGCCCGGGTAGCTAGCGCTGTATCATAAATTAAGACGTAAATTTATTTATGTTTTAATAAACAATAAAAATAATAATAATAATATAATAATAATAATAATAGTAAATGATGTCCTATTGTAAAACACATAATCATCACAAATAAAAATGGACCGTAAGATTTAAAGCCGAGTTCTAGTTAGCTCCATTTGTATTAATAACATGAAAACGTGATTGTATGAAAGATATGCACAAAACTATATTTTATTATTTAACTTTTCTTGCATGTCCATTCAGCTTAAAGCCAGCGTATAACCAGGTTAGTCTGGTATTATACGGTGACTTTTGAGTCATGACTCTTTTTGACAGTTTTCTATTATTTCTTCTATCGCTTTAATCACAAACGATTCGCTATTTTAATAAAAGTTTTGAATTTTTTCACGGTTCCTTTTTTTTTGCGAACCACCCTTCATGAAGAACGAATAGAAATAAAGCGATACAGAAAAATAACGAGTCATTGAAATTTTGCCCGACGACTCACAAGTTTGGTGATTTTCTATCTCATCTTCTTTCTCTTTTGCACTTGTGTGAGTCGTGACTCAAAAGCCACCGTGTAATACCGGACTTATGAATTCATTCTTCGTATATCCTAATAGAAATATATTAAAATTAGGGCCATGCGCATTTATGAACATGTATATTTTTGTTCTATTACACGAAGCAAATCATGGGCGAAAGGTTAGTACAATTGGTTTCTGTCTTGGGTAAGAGCAGGTGTAGGCAACATTTTTTAAAATTTTTTAACCAATACTTATTAAATAAAATGTTAATTTTCTTAGTTTTAAGAAACTTCAAATCATAATACAGTAAAATAATTGAGAGATAAATATCTAAATAATTTTATATTTATATGTCATATAGACATTTGTACAATTAATACAGATTATTAAAGTACCGACACCTACTCATGTACCTAATCAACATCTTATTATTGTTTTTATGATTTTATTTTTTTTAGTCCGATTACCAATGAAGGCAGAACTTGTGAGCAATTTTGTTCCCATGAGTTGGTATTTTTAATTTTTTTTTATTTTGTTTATTGAGTCACTCAAATATTGCAAATTGTAGAATGTATTATTATCATTGATCAAGCAGCATGCATAGGCAATGTTAAATGGAGGAGAACATTTCCTCTGAAACCGACCGTAGGTGTAATCGAAGGGGTTGAGTTTCAAGGCAGTTAACCGGTTAAACTGGAAGCTTATTTCCATTCGACTTATTACGTAAACAATCAAAACTGTAGCATCTGGGGCTCCGAAAACCCAAGTGACAATTTTGTGTGGTAATCCAAGTAACCACTTGGATGACAACAATCGCAAAATGTGTTATTCTTCTTCTTCAAGAGGAACTTTTGCTGAAACGAAAATAACACCAACATTGATAGAGAGCATACCAAAATTTGTTTAGGCTTTTAAAGAATCTCGGAAAGTTCATTCGACAAAGTTTACTGTTGATCCGACCGACAAACCATTCATTTTGTAATTTAGTATTTATTTCATAGAGAACGGTGAGCTTGGAATCTAACATGAAAAAAAGCCACAGCAGCACTCTTTCCGTGGAAAAAAAAGATAGTAGTAATGAGAAGTGATATAGCAGAATTCAATAAAAAATTTCCAACTCAGCATACTTCCTTCCGTATTACTGAAGGACCAATGGGTTCACTTCTAGACTTATGCATCAGAGACTAAAAACAGGATAGGGAGGGATTTTTATCAGATAGGCTAAATCTTAGGCCAAGAATGGTTTCGTATTCCAGGCGGAAATGATGACTATAGAAGTGGTATTATTTAAGCTAAGCAAAAACGTGACGTCTAACAAGCGTAGATAATTCATATGATATCTACTAAATACATCTGCATCTTTTTGTACCACCAATCAATGTGTAATCGAATTTTTAAATTTAGTCTCTAATAAGACTTCTGAAAATTGGAAGCAGTTTAATGCTCACCCATGTTGGGTGCAATTTAAAAAGCCATTCCAGAAAATTGTAAAGCCAATGAAGTCGCAAACATTAAAACAATGGATACACTACCTATCCCACTAGAAAAAGCTATCCAACATTAGGTGACTAAGCGTCTTATAATGGCTGGTGCAAATTAATGATAGCGTGCTAATGTGAATATGAGTCGTTTTTTTTTATCGTGCAACGCGTAAAAATTGTCGAAGTGACAGCCCCGTAGTACTTCCATAGCTTACGTACTGGTTATGGATGAAACAATAGACCGATACAGCAAACTACGTAGTGACAAAGAGACTGGGGTTGTTGGAAATATGTAAAAAAAAAGAGCAACACATTATTGAAATATCGCTCCTATAAATCAAAGTATTACTCAATAGCTCAATACGGCTGTATATGGTAAACGTTGCATCTACAACTGTATGACTAAAAGATACAATTAACAATGGGTGCTGGAGCAAGAAGAAGCAGATTTTTAATGAAAATCTTCCTCAGCAACGTATCTTACATTTTCATCTTTTTGGGTGAAGAGTTATTAGGTAATTCAGCAAAGACTAAAGCACGTGATATGCTAGAAGTTTAACGTGGAAGTTATGGTGCATGCAAATTACACTTTGGCCACAAGAACATGAAATTTAACGCCACGTGATTTTTTTGTGTTACCACGTGAACAATCTAGTCTATGCCGATAATTATCGAAAATATAAGCATTAAAAAGCCAACATGATACCAGTCTAATTCCCTTAAATGTGTGTAAAAGTTATTGGAAATTACATAAAGAGAATCAAGTGCTGCAAGAAGTCTAAACTCCAAAGGATATGAATATGCATTTGTACATTTACTATACTCGTATACATACATATGTATGTATGCACGTAAAAATGAATCTGAAGGAATATTAAGCTTTTGTTGTCAATATTGTTATTTTGAGTGCCATATATTTAAGTTAATATTTTCAGTAACAAGTGGTTCCCTTTAAATCGCAATAAACTCTTATAAAAAAAAAACCCAAGGCACACATCCACATATAATACATAAATGAAAGTTCTCTAGTTGTTTGATTTATTTAAAATTTAAATTCAATGAGGTTCTGTTTGCAACTATGGCAACGTATGTACATTTTGTAATGTCCTTAGAACAATGGAGTTTTACCGGGAAAAAGAAATTAACAGGAGCAGTTACACCTGGTACTGGATTCACTACATTTGGCCAGCTTCCATAAATTATTTATGCACGCAGTCCTCTCGGTAACGCAGTATTTTATGATTTATTTGACGTTTTAAGTTCATAAATCTTTTCGTTTTTAATTTCTCACTTTTGACTGTTGTACAACGAAAGACATATGCATGTACTGTGTGTTTATTTTAGTCATGTACCTATCAATAAATGTAGAGAGACGTAATGAGACGTAAAAAGTTTACTAAAGTTAAAAAAAATGTAAAACTCAAGTTCGAGTAAGAAATGCCTACACCATTAAGCGGTTAATGTAGTCAGACTATATATATATTTGTTGTATCTTTAAAAGTTCCAATCGAAACGTTACAGTAATGCCTTAACTGGTGAACAATAACAAACATGACTTATTCAATTATTTATATTATGTACATTAATAGGACTAAAGATTTATCAGTTGGTTTTTTTTTTAAATTATTTGTCAGCTCTTATGCACTCAAAAATTTGGAACGATTTAAGTTGAACAACATTGGGAAAATCATACAAAGCTACTTTTAAAGTGGATTTTGTGCTACCGAAACAAAGATAGTTTTAAACGAAATTTTGGTTGAAAAATGCACCAACTGCAGTTTGTGTACGCAAATTTGTGAAGAAAGTTTTTGCCATTGATTTGTTGATTGGTAACCGAACATACTGTCATGCTCGTCCCGTTCGCTCAACAGAGAATATTGAAGTTGTTGTAACCCGAGAACCTCAACGCGCCAAACATCTCAGCAACTAACCATCAGTCCTAGTAGTTTGAGGGGGATTTTACAGAAAGATCTTGGATTATTCGCTTATAAAAACAAAAAAAATGAAATGAGTAGAGTAGCTCGAAATTGACGACATTTTTGCTCAAAAATTCATTTCTTTAGATGAGGTGCATTTCTAAAATCCACACTTGGTAATGGAGAAGTCAATGTATCTTGAACGTGTCACTGCTTGGTGTTGTTTTGGGAGTGACGGCATTATTTACCGCCATTATTGAAATATAAATTGAGTAAGTACGCGGTTTTCGAGGATATATTGAGACTATTTGAAGAACGAAAGTCGTAAAAGATCATCATGTAGTCCGCTCAATAGCAGGAAGAACGAAATCTATGACATCATCTCAGTTAAAGATGAAAGAAGTGCAGTGCAGTACTTCGCCCCAGTTCTTAACTAACCGAGCTGCCGAAGTTATGGTCGTCAGTATTCGCACTTTGGCTTTTAGTAAATACTCGATCACGGAAGAAAATGAAAACAGTAGAACTTGCATGTATAATATTTTAAAAGCCATCCCGACACTCGACAGTATCTTCAGTGCTCCTGCATCTAATGGTAGATAGAGCTTAGGAAATCAAGTTGTTCCCAGGAAGAAGTGCCGGGGAAATATCGTTTCTCAAATAAAAGAAGTCTTATCGGTCTGGCCAAAATAGTCATGGACTATGTTAAGACGAAGTAGGTCGGAATTCTCTAGTTCTTGTCACAAAAACACCTTATTATTATCAACGCGTAGAATATCGAGCTCCACTGTTTTTTTTTTTATATTTTGAACCGGCATTAAGAGAGAATTTGTCTCCATACCAGATAATATTTAATCAAGGCAAAGCAAGTTACAATGGGACCAAAATATTGATGTTACTTGCTACAACTTGTATGTTAAAGCTAGACTAATAAATATCTTGTATAGCACACCTTTAAGTCTAAGTGGCATTTTTCTGTCGCGCTCCGGTGGCTTAAGTCACCTCACACTGTCTGTATGTGTGACATTTTCATAGTAATTTCATAATGGTACAACCAAAGTATTTTTCGATTTTGACACAATAGTTGTTTGCTGAGTATGTGGGCTCGAAAAAATGACAGTGAAAATTTTCGGCTTTAGCAGGACTGATTTTTGACCTGTTATGTTCTGGGGCATCTTTCTAAGTTGGGTGAAGGATTGTCACGATGTTGGTTTTGCTACGGTTATCATTGGTAAAGCGAAGATAAGTCGTTTTTCGCTACTTTTATAAAAAGAACGGAGCACGACATTTAAAAGCAATGGTACCGTACGCTGGTCTTCAAATTTTCCGGTTATTTCCTCTGTACATTTAACCTTTGTTGAACTAGGTTATACATACATATATTGTACCTATATGTATATAGGAAGAAACAGCTGTCGAGTTCATATTAATATCCTAGCTTGTCGATAACTCGGTAGATAGTGATTGCAATTCGTCTTGTCGCCTTTGTCTTTATATAGTGGATTAACAAAGCTTACTCTTTTTATTCAACAAAGTCGCGAGCTATCTAACCTCAAGATATCCAACTATCGGCCATACTTCGAAAAGAACGTAATACAGTTAGACTGGACACCGGTCCTTCTTTCAGTTATTGCTTAGTTAATATTAGCTTCCTTGAAATCTGCAGTTTTCTATTCGAGTGCGACAGCCAAGCGAATGGTCCATAGTGGAAAATCTTTGCTTAGTAACGTCATAAACTACTCTTTTCACCTATGGCAAATTCTTTGATCTCTGTTAGCAGGTGTCCATGCTCATTCTCAATGCAATACATGGTTTTTCAGAGTTTGAATCTCTGGTGATTATAGCAAATATATATGGTCACAGTTGGTATTAAAGTAAAAACAATCGAAAAGTAACAAATTATCTGTTACCATCGTTTGAATTGCTTAATTTTCTCGTTTAAAGTTTAAGGAAAAACTGAGTGGTGCCATTGAAATAACGATTTTTTTTAAATCCCTTCAACGTTCAATTGTATAATATACGAGTATGTAGGTACTTAAACTCATAAGTAAATATACATACACACATGTGAATGTTAGTTAGTACATGCATCCATTGCAGTTTTTTTCTCTGATGTCCTGACTGATTTCAAAATGATAGAAGGCATGTGGTTATGAGAGATTGAAGATTATTAACATGGCTTACAATCTATTGTGAATTTGTGGCTTTTAATACATTAACACTATACGTTTGACTGCTAGTGTTAATAACTTACCTTGCACCCTTTAAATACGTAATACACACCAAAGTTAGACCCTTCTGTGGTGTAACTACTACACTCAGAAATTATCGAAACGTTTCTGCAACCTAACCAGTGCTCTTACGATGAAAAATAAACCGCAGGATTAAAACTTAAGCCTCTTTGATTGCTGGCTATATACAAGTGCTTTTTGCGGAGCTATGTAACATCTGTTCCATTTTACATGTTAAAAGATGCGCGTCCCACTATTTGTAATATGGGACGTTGCACGTAATGCATACATATGTATATAGATATGTAAGTATGTACAAACATAGGTATGTGGATCCAGCCACATGCATTGATGTGTACACAAATGTTGAAATAAAAAAAAATATATAAATTTGTATCCCCTCTAAGAGTTTTGGAATAAACAACTAACAAATTATACATATGAGTATGTATGTACTTTGGAGTTGTTGTCAGAATTTCAGTTTTATTCTTAAAATCTTTTGGAAATGCATACATATGTGCTTGAGCAAAACATGAATTTTCTTGAAATGGACATACAATTTGAAGAAAATTATTAAACATATTACAATTTTACCATTTCCGTAAAAAGGCAATGCACACCAATAGTAAAAATAAGTAAAAATGTGAATTCAAGTTAAGAAAAGAAATGTATACTAGTACCCAGGTAGATGCTGTCAAGAAAGAGAGATCGACTCGACTACGCGAGGACAATGGACAATACACTGATAGTCCCAGGCCTCCTCCACAACGTTTAAAGAAGCTTGGGCACTGACAAAAGCAGATTAAAATGTTCTTAAGGTCTTCGGTACTCTTCAGTCTCATTTGCATCTATAGAGAATAGCGAAGAAGTTTCAATTGCGAACGTAAACTTCGTACAGCTCTATTTAAAGATATCGATCTCGCCAGAGAAGCTCGAATAACCCGGTTTGGATGGATAGGTCACCTTGAACTCATGGACATCAAAGCCCGAGCCAACAGCCCAACAGCCAACTTCGTGTGTGTAACTGGAGGCTGCTGCGAAAAGACTGCGCGGAAGTAAGTTACCTGAGGCCACAGTAGTACAATCTATTGAACATAAGTAAATATGAGTTAAATGCATTTCTGACGTATTTAATTTTACGTTTTAAAGGTTTAACTGTTGGGACAGAGTTATTGGAGACAGAATTAATCAGTTGTTCCTTTTGCATTTGTTTTAGAATCAAAGTTCTTCAGTTTTCCATAGAAGGATCGCTTCTAGCTTTAGTGATAACGCTCCCTAAATTACGTCCCTGCCTTCACACTCGGAAGTGTCGTTATCATTCTCACTGTAAGCATCGTTTATGGTTGTGTTACTTATACTTAGCACTTTTATATACTAAGCAAATAATATTTGTTGTATCTCTTCTCCTGAGGGATACGAAAAGTAACAATCACTTTTTTAAACCGTTGCGAATGATTCGTTTGGAATGATCGAATCCTTGGAGCTATGACGCTAGTACGTTTATCGGATATCTATGTAAATATCTATAATAAATTTAAGTGATTTTACTGTGAAGATAATCGTTAATTCTTGTTCTTATTAAGAAGTCACCAAAAGAATTGGGAAGGAGTCTTCCATCTTTTTGTAGGTTTTCACAATGAAGTTCACTGACAGCTCCATTTTTATTTAACAGGGATTAAAATGATGCGTTGTTGTCCTCCATAAAGACGCTAGTGATAGTGCCCACTACATTCTTTAAAAGGCTTCAATCGTGGTCAAATCCATTTCTGAGTTCATGGAAATCGATGCAAACCAAACAGGCATACTCGCCGAATAAACAGACTAAACACAGCTGTTGATATTGTCATGTACAATTGCTGGTATTGTTCTGTCTGGGCTTACAAGCGTTATCTTAATGATGACGTAATAGAAATACTGATATGTTCTAAAAATACGTTTTAGGTGACATAAGATGTATCAGGCTAATGTAGGGTTTATATTGTAAAGGAGGAAGAAATACTACTATAGGGTGAAGACATCATATGCATATGTTTGTTTAACTTGATAGAATTATTGCTTTTAGTTTTTCTTTTATAGATTCGAAAGTACTCGTTTGTTATGAACAATTCGTCTTGCTTCCCTTTTATTAATTGATAAATCAAAGCTTCAGAATTCGAACTTATTGCATAGCGTGATAACAAATGCTTTTCCATAACATCAACTGTCACACACTACAATGATTTCACATTTGATATTACCGCTGCACGTGCTTATTATTATAATGTTTTTTACGCAACATTTTATGTATACACATATGTATGGAAGAAAGTTAAAATCCCTCTGCATGAGCACCAGTTATACATTATAAGTTGATTATATCATTTAGCTAGACTGACAACTGCTCTATTTGTATACAAACGATAGCATCAAACGCTGCCATGACTGGATCCAAAAGTGACAAATAAATGATGCCTACTGGCGATGAACTATCACATATTTACAGTTGATTAACCTCAGACGCAGATATGCATCTTCAATAAAATAGCTATTTCCCTTCAAAACCAAAGAATACGATTATACTACTCGTATATATGAGTTTGTATAGGTATAGCGTGCCAGAAATTGTATTGTAACTAAGGCTCACCCATCACAGAAACCAACTTATAAGAAATGCAGAAATTCAGTTTAGAAAACACTTTTTCTTCTCCTTATTTCCATTTAAAAAAAATGTTTTTATTTAGTATTTGGTAACCGTTTGTCAATATATTTACCAATATGTTATGATTTGCATTGTAAAAATAGAGTATTTTTATTTTCAAGCTATTGTATGTGAATAGGAGCGGCGTACTTTAAACATATGGTTCTAGAAACGTGTACTAATATGTTTGCGATGATATTATTGACTTACCTTCGATTTTTAAGTACTAATGTTATCAAGTCTTAGTCACGATTTGGTCATTGGCTGGGTTTGCTTTTTTTTAGCACGATATTGATGTCTACCTTTAGATATTTGCCTTTAATCTTAAAAACGACATTAAACAAATTATTTTATTCTTTTTATTCTATTCTTATATTGTATATATAACTATAATTCTGAGTTGTTTTTTTAAAAACCTTTTTCCGAATAACGGTAGATAACTAAGGAAATTGTTTCAAGCACTTACCTTACAGTCCAGAGACAATTTTTGTCTTAAATAGAATTCTCTATATCGATATTAAACATTATGATTACTAGCCCCAGTTACGCACATCAAGTTCGTTGAGTTCCCTCTCCAATGTAGGGCGCTACATTCGGCGAAATCTTTCTTAACCGGATCGTAGGTATTAGTTTGCTCTTCATATCATGCCTATCCAAGCCGACGAATTGCGGCTATTTTGACCAGATCAATATGGATGTTTAGACTTTCTGTACATTGTTGTAGTATTCATCTACTCATTACAATAGTTTATAGCAAACAAGAAGGTATAAAAATATCATTGGAAAGACTTTTCTTTCCAACCGCCTAAGAGCTTTTCATCCGACTATGTATTGCACATGCAATACGACTAAGATGATAGTCCAACAAGACAGCGATTGGCAAAAGTGATTTTCCACTTGTGATTCCACTATATCCGGTTTCATGATCAGATTCGGAATGGTATTGCAGTCGCAGCACATAATAACTACAACTTTGTAGTACTTTGTATTGAAAATGTGTTTGCAAATGTAACTGATTACTTAGGCTTGCGAAGCCTAGCTGGATGGTCCTAAGTAGAAATAATGACATAGGCAAAGCACAATACATTTGTGCTCAGGAATTCCTACCCTCAAATCAGTATATAATTTGACTTGCTGAAAGAAAATGGAAAACGGCTTCGGATATGAATGAGCTAACTATTGACGACCCTGCAAAAGAGAGATAGACAACGACTTTCCGCTATGAAGGTCAGTCCGCCTCTTAACGGACAGCATACGCAAAAATCAGTAGAGGCAGAGGCAGAGTAGATAGCAGCAAAGTTAGTGGCATCCGAAAATTGCGGCGATATAAAAAACGGATACTGTAATATCTAGGTAGATTTGCCAACTGATAATGTAGAGTTTAAAGGGTCCAACTGGAAGTCTACAAATAAATCGCAACAACAATAGTGTTGCAAATATTAAATCACAAGAGGAAATAACGTGACTTCCTCAAAATGCCGAATCAGGAATTCTAGAAATTTACTGAACAAGAGTCTTTAGCATTTAGAAAAGAAGAACTCGTTGACGGCATAGTTAAAAAATATCACCAGACCAGTTCTGAAAATGAACTCAGGCTAATCGGCTTGGCAACGTGGCGTAACATTATCATTACTGGCACGCGATTCCTACACCGCAACAGCAACAAAGGAATTTACATAGGTACCTATGTGCAGAGACATGATATAAAGAGGCCTGTCTGGGCATCCCTGTCGTTTCCTTATGCATGGTTATGAAAAACGCCTTAAAAAGGGTCGAAAAAGTTATGCGCTCTTTTGTGATTTCTTCCACATCATAGTAAAGAGTATGCTTCAGGTGGATTCTTAAATTATAATTTTGTTGGCCAATATTTCGTAATTCACAAATTTCTTTTCGATAAAATTCGCTTTTCGAACAGAAATATTGGTAAAGATTAAGCAACCATTATCCATTATAAGTTACAAGCAGACCAAGCTTCTTTTGATGTATTCATATTTTAGACATAAAAAAGTATATTAAACTCTAATCGTACATAAAGTACCTATACATTAAATACATGCTGCAGAAAAATAATACTTGTATGTAGGTACATAGAAAGAAAGCAGAACCACAACGGTATTGCTAATGAGGCAAATTATATAACTTTTGTTCATGAATTCCTATCATTCTGCTTGAGGTAGATTATACATGGATTTATTTTACTTTACTCTGTCTAGGTTTCGCGTTGAACCGAGACTACTTCTCGCTAAATATATATATATCTTAAAGCCGAACAATTTGTTCTGCACTCTTCTGAAGCAAACAGTATTCATATACATTATATATATATATATACATTCTTCTAAAAGAGGGTAAAGAAGTAAAGTATTCGTTTTTTTTTGAGAATATTGTGAAATCAGCGACAACAGTTCTAAGCGGTAGGGTAACCATTATGTATTGGTGCAATAGTAACTGCAGCAAAATTCTTTAACAAACCATTATAATATAATACATTCACAAAGTTTGCACGAAACAAAACTTTCAAAAGTACAAGACAGTACTACACTCCTCAATATGACTTAAAGAGTGTAAAGTCAACTTTAAATAATAAATATACCACCACCAACAATCAACATTATTTGACGTAAAGTCAGGTTTTCGGTTAAATTAAGCGATATTAAAACCTCAAACACAAATATGGTACAAATTTGAAGTACATATCTTATGTACATACCTACTTACCTTCGTGAGAATGAACAATCATATTCCGCTGTAACTTATGAGATGTGAGTCTCCCTGTCAGTGATATAAAGTACAAAGGTAACTTGGATGGGATGTTTCCGCTCCGGGTGTATCAACCGGAAAAGGATCAACCAACGATTTTGTAAATTGAAAATATTTGAAGAAAACGGAAAAGAAAGAAGAAGCAAACATTATGCTCGCTTTTTTGAGTTTGCTGTTATCTTTTGTTTGGTATTGGCTTCCGTTTTCAATATTTTGTCAGTCATTTAAGTGTCAACTCAAAAAATGTTATGCATTAGAATATTTAAAAATATATACGTATGCATTTTCTGTTTTAGAAAAACCAATATTTAAAAAGAAGAACGAAAACATTAAAGATGCTTTCTACAAGATTGATAGCACATTCAATAAAAATAGTTTTCAAGATAGCAGTTTTCCACTTCTCTAAATATCCTAAGCGCCCGGCGACCAAACATCGACTAAGACCATTAGGTACGAATGCGAATATCCCAATTCTACTTGGAAAAAGTTGAAAGTCGAAAGGCTATAATCGTCAAAAATACTAGAACAAATGTGATGGGATTCACATTCGTGGCATAATGTTGAGAATACCACATTAGTATCGCACACCAGGTGATTTTCTTTTATCACTCAAGAGTATACGAGTACTCCTAAAATGCCTGAGCACGTATGTAGTTAGGTTTTTTGAAAAATGGGAAAGAAAACGAAAGAAATGTGTTAGGGCTTATTGGCTTCTTCACTCAATGGGTGGCATCTACATAGTATTTAATGCGGTGACTAAACTGTAAGTGTAATTAGATTTTTTATTGTTTTATAGGTAACTACTCATCATATGTGATTTTAGTCGCCTAACAAAACGCCAAGCCCTTCAATTTGGAAGCCAATATACTACCACTTGAATTACAACTCGGACTGCTCGTAAGAGAATCCTATAAATAAAAGTTTGGAGAACAAAACCAACCCAAAATCGAGAAAAGAAAATTCAAAAAGTTTTTAAATTTGAAAATAGAAAGGTGCATTGCAACGGCCACAAAAGAACAAAAGCAATATACAGAATACACCAAGCTGCAGTCAGTTGTACAATAATACGGCTAAGGAGCTTACGAGATCTGTCAACCGTAGTATTATGCTTAAGAATGCTCCTTAATAAACAGATTGCAGGTCATTAGCATGGCTTTAGATCTGGTAAGTCCATCACAGTTAAGTTGGTTTACCTGTCGAAAACGGCAAGGCGAAAAACTTTGATTCAACGTGACTTTCGATTTGTACAAGGATTTAACACTAATAATAGTGCCTGTGCAGCATGGTAATCCAAAAATCTATGATATTTTAAAAGTGATATAGTGCCGAAAGCAAAACATGAAGTACTTTGGCTTTGTCAAAAGCTAATATAACTGCGATAACAATATATATAGCACAAACAGCTAAAATAGCAGTAATTGAAAATTCCACTTAAACTTAAAGGTGTTCTATATACAAAAATCTTGTGTTCTGATTTTGTAAAATAAAAATATCGAGATAAGATTCCTTAACAGAAAAAAAAATCAGCAAACATTTTTCCTTACGGTCGATGTGATCCAAAATAATAAATTTATTGAATCCTCCAGGAGACGCAGATACATACAGTACGTGCATTTCTATGTTAATAAAATAAGTCTGTATGTATTCAAAGCTAAAAATATTGAAAGCACAGAAAAACTCGTGAGTCATTATATGTACCTACCTACTAAATAAAAAAAAATCGATATCGGAATTCATATAGTCAAAGTTGTTGGCGCTTCTGTAATTAGCTAGATGAGTGTCGCGTTAAGGCTCAAAGGAAGCGGTTTTGCAGAAAAATCATAAAAGGAGAATATAACAGGTGAATCCCATGCATCATTTCACATTTGTCCTTTTGTACTAGACTTGTTGGGGAATTGAGAATACAAACGATTGTGGTGTTGGTTGTATTACGAGTATATATGTAGGTACTAATATTTTCATTTATCATTGGGATCATCTTTTAAACTCAGCAATCTAAATGACAAGCACGTTACTATTACTTTGATATGTAGGATAAATTAAGAATTAAAAAAAATACTTTTGGGAACACATATGCGTATTCATGTAAATATGCAATTAATTAGCACGTGTTAAGACTAGTGTGTAATTATTTAATTATTTTTAATTTCTCATCTCAAAATAACAAACTATACGAAGTCAGAAATATTGTTTATACATAGATATATGATACATATACATTTGTATAATCAGATATCATATCATAGGGCGGTTCATAAAAAAAAACGAAATAAGAAAACTTTCCATTTGACTTTATTGTCTACATATGTAGAGTAATTGATTAACGTACGTATAATGAGACATACAAAAAAAGAAGTTATTTTAATAGAATTTATCTCAGTACCGAAGAGGGAAGATGTACGTTAAGACCATTTAGAATTTAGCTATAGATCAGCATTACTATCTGGGTTGCCACCAATTTCGGACTTTAATATTATTTAAGGTTGTGGAGTTTCTATGCTATTTTAAATATCTGAGAATTGTATACATACATATGAGATATGCATACATACATATATATCTATCGTAATTTCTTTCATCGTTTGCGATGAGTTTCAAACTTTTTGGATCGTACATTTTGCTAAGTAATGGAAAGTAAAAGTTGCCATGACAGATAAAGAGTTACCGACAAAAACGAACCCAGTACCCACAGGGAATTTCTACAGTAGTCCTTATCGTCCACGCGAAACTAAACACGTGTACACCGACTTCAAAATCAAATTCCAAAACTATTGCCATTTACTGCGATTCTTCTGCTTTCTTCGAAATACCGAGCAAATATTTTGCTTAGTTTTTTCTGGTTACATCACGAAAGGCTTATCATTTATTTCATTATATTATATAGATTTATTATAATAGATTTATTTATACGAGCACAAGAAAAAAATTATATTAACTATCTATCATTTAACTTAATGGCGCTCTGACAGAGAGTTCTAAGCCTATCTTATACTTAAGTTATGTCTTTCGACATAGCATTATTAAACTTAGAAAATAACTTTTTTTTTAAAACAAAAAAGAGTAAACGTAGACATTTTTATTTTTAACATTTGCACAAAACTAACTCTTGTTCTAAGCTGTCTATGCAATGCTTATCGTCATGTTTCTTCAATTTTTTAATTTTTTGTTTTGGCTGTGTATGTGCTTTAAGGGTTTTCCACATTTTTGTGATTAAAAAAAAAGAATTTTTACTAAGCTATGTGAGCAAGCCATGGCTTAAAAACTAAACAATAATTCTTTGACTTTTAAAGCAGACCTCTTGCTTTCTTTCATGCCTTCCTTCCGTGGTCTTTTGGTTTCTCATAACGATAGCCTGTAAAGTACTGCAGCACGATTGTCATCTTGTAGATTTGCTGCATTCTCAATACGTTAAATTTTCCTTCCTCAAGGGTGACTACTGCCTTTCTGCTGTTGATCTTCTTTAAAATGCTTAACTAAAGTTTTTGCAACTTATTGATATGAGTTACCGATACGCTTCCCCAAGAAAGTATCCCATACGTTAATTTGGATTCCACAAAAGGAAACTACGTTTGGTGGTGTACCCGTGGTGTTGAATGATAGCCAAGGTATACTAGACCAAATAGTGTTTTTTTTTTAGGTCTGAACGCAGTTTAGTGACTGCTATATTCTATATAAAATGGCTGTCGAATATCACTACTAGGTACTTATAAGACTCAACTTTTTGTATAACTTGACCAGTAAATTTGCAGCTGTGGTTTTAAAAATAATTCGGTGATCTATAGCTTTGTTGTGCAGACTACGAATGGCTTCGCATAGCACTATGTGCGATGTCTCTGTCATAGTGGGCCACTTATCTTGAGCACTTTAAGCGACGTGTCCGGAACCAACTCTTTTTTTATCGAAATAAATGAAATTTTCTAGGGTAAAGAATAGTCTTCAACGCTTATTCTCACTATACATGGGTATAGTTGAGATAGTAATCCCAGAAGTCATTGCTCTTCGACACAACATTCAGTCGGGATATCTTATTAATTTTATAAAAATCACGATGCATGTGAATATTTATAATCTTGATCATTGGACCTATGCCTTGGTGAAGTCAGCTCCCAAGATCACTTGCGTAGATGTTAAAATATTTCAGCAGAAATCGGATAGTTATTCTTCACTATTGACTGTTTAGTGTTGAACATATTTTAAAGAATGATGAACTTAAAGAAAAACTCTCCCTTTTATCGGAGTTATTATTATTTGCCATATTTTCATAATAGAACTCAGTAAGACCTGAGATATCGAATCGCCCGCACTCTACATTATTTCAAAAGTAAAATTATGCAAATGACCACTTTCATATATGAACGTGCTATCAGTATTTTAAAGAGTCGGTACATAGCATTTTACCGACTTATCAAGTCAGTATCTAGGAGGTTCACTCCAGTATTTGTTACATTATTTATTTGTTAGAATTTGGCGTTAGGAACTCCATTGATTTTTGAAATAAATAAGATAGACTGCGTTTGTTCTGTTGGATGGACTAAGATCATGTACAAATGCTTTCCACAATTGATGCATGCCTCCAAAATTTAGTACCATTGTTGGCAACCAGATCACATGCTTTTTTGAAATACGCTAGGCATGAAAAGTCAATTTTTTTTTACCGAAACCATTGATATGTTTTCTCCACAGAACCATTCCAACACAGAAAACCCACTACATAGGGATGCAATATCAAATATGAAATATTGAAGCATCAGCTCATGAAAAGGTAAAAGTCTTCTAGTGAGAGTCAACTAATTAGACAGGGAGTTTCCCCGAAGAGACCACGGGTTGGTTATCGCTATTGGGAGTACCTATCCATACTGTTTAACAATTAAAGGTCTAGTTTGTGTGTGCTCGTCTTTTGCGTGTCCTTGTCGTTTAGACCGACGTCTCGCCCGCGTTCTTTCTTTAAAAAAAAACAAGGTAAATTTGATATACTAATCGATAATTCAGGTTGTGTTCGGTGTCCACTGGATACATATTTAACATTATTGTCGCTATTTCTTGGGATATATCATTTTAATCGATAATTTCTTTTTTTTTCAGTAAAAGAAATCTGGAAACCTTCGTTTGTAAACTTAATGGCGGCTCTCTTTCAACATTTTGGTAATAAATTTCTTAGATATATAATTTTCCAGTTTGCTGGAAATTCTTTGCGAAAGGATTTTATTCGTATTGCTCGCTCTGTTAGGTTACGCCTTGGCCTCCGAAACGAACCTTTGCTTATCACATATATTAATTTTCTATATTTATGTTTATGTTTTTAATTTCTTACCATAAAACGCATTTTAAAATTTTAAAAGCATCAAAGTTTTCTGAAAACGCTAATGAAGTCGTCTTAACAAAAGATGCACTTCTCTGGTGTTGTAATGCAATGCAAAATCCTCACATAAGAGTATGCAAACACACATCCTGAAATTATATTCAAGAATAATTGTCTTAACGAAGTATAAAATATGTTTTGAAAAGAAATATGATGCGGTCCTTGCAGTACTTGTGCACGACTCTCGCTTAATAACAAATTATTCAGTTTTGCTAAGTAAAGTAGTAAGCACCTTGTAAAATGATAAGAATAGCATTTTAATTATAACGTAAGCACCTCTACACAGAGCATTACCTAAACAAGACCAAAAATAGGTTTATAAACCAAGGAGACCAACCACCTGGTAGGCTCTTCTATGAAGAAGTTGCCTCCATTTCGAATGGAATGCAAAGAAGATGGGTGCTAACCACTACTACAAACTTGAGATCGCAATTATGCTGATGATGGTGACGATGAGTGGTGAAAGGATTACAAAATATGTTGTGGTCCCCCTTCTGTACAATACATGAGTGTTCATATATACCAAGGATCTGATTTTAAGGACCCAATTAGCGCAATCTGTACCATCATATTCGTAATCAAAAAAGTGTTTTACCGTATATTTTCTCTCGTCTCGTGAATTGAAGAGTACAGTTGGACTTTTCGAGTAATACAATTAAGCTTCTTAGTCTGCTCATAGATGTGTGAACGTCGTAGAATTAATTAAAAGCCAAGTACTCAAAAGTGTAATTTATTTATAATATGAAGCTCGATTTTTATTTGCAAAAAGTAAAAAAAAAAAATTAAAAAAAATAATCACAAAATGTATCTATCACAGCATTGTTTTTTAACGACACAAGCCTTGGTTATTTCAGGTTGTTAAATAATAAATTAATGGTTTAAAATATATTTTTTCTATTGTTTATCCAATTTTTTCATAAAATATAAATTTGCTCATAAATGGAATTAATTGAACATTTGCCGAAGTTACGTAGGTACATATGTATGTATAAAGGGTTTTCCAATAAAGACTTGACAACTTTTTTTTTTAAATAAAATGCAAACCATTTGAGATATTTAAAAAACTTTATTATTGGCTTGAAGTATCAATTAATCAATCAAATTTATAAATGGAACTCGACTTCGTTCATATGGCCACCGCGGGCACATTTGCAGCGGTCTATCCGTTGGACCCAATTTTCAACGACTCGGCCACACATTTCGGCCGAAACGGCCGCTATTTCGCGTTAAATTTTCACTCTGAGCTCTTCCAACGTCGTCCGCTTGTTGGCATAAACCAATGACTTAACGTAGCCCGAAAGAAAATAGTCAAGCGGCGTTAAATCGTACAAACCAGGC
This sequence comes from Volucella inflata, assembly GCA_928272305.1. Lineage (NCBI taxonomy): Eukaryota > Metazoa > Arthropoda > Insecta > Diptera > Syrphidae > Volucella > Volucella inflata. Next base: position 27,924,863 of record OV743717.1, on the reverse strand, counting down.
GGCCAATCGAGTCAAAAATTAGCTTCGTCACTGAAGATGATTTTGCGATGAAATTCACCATCTTGGCGCATCTTCTCCAGAACCCAACCGGAGAATGTACGTCCCTTCAAATGGTCCATCGGCTTCAATTCTTAAGTCAGTTTTATCTTGTATGGGTATAAGCCAAGATCCTTACGCAAAATACGCCATAATGTGGTCTGAGCGATGCCCAATTCTTGAGAACGCCGTGGAATTGACTGATTTGGATCATTTGCTACGGACGCCTGAACGGCAGCGATATTTTCGACACTTCGACCAACCCGTTGTCCCACTGACACGGCAACATCAAACAACCAATACGTAGACTCAAATTTTTGCACTAAACTTGTTATTGCCTGTCTACTAAGGCGAGAACTACGACCGAAAATTGGAATTAACGCTCTTAAAGTTGCAGTCACCGACTCCGAATTGCGGTAGAAAATTTTTATAATTTGCAGACGTTGTTGGCTTGTCTACTTTACCATGATGAAAATGTTGAGTTTACTGAATAAATTGACAGTGACAGTTTGATGATTAGTGAAAGAGTGCTTTCACAAATTAAATTCAAAGTTGTCATGTCCCTATTGGAAAACCCGATATAACGGGCGTCGTAATTTTTTTTTATTGATTATTAAAATATGCTGTATAGTGTTCCGTATTTTTATTTTTTTTTTCTTTTTTATAATTTACGCGCGCCTTAAGGGGTTTGTGATACCCTTTTACTGTCGCCAAGGAGCGGGCGGAAAGATAGAAGGAGGTGAAAGGAAAGTTGTGTGATGTAGTGGTTTGAAACTCAGGTGTGTTTGGTTTCGATATTGAATTTTCCAGGGGTGAGAGTCCGAATAGGAGGGAGAGTTTTTCTTCACTCGGAATGTCAGGTTGTGAATTTTAACGGTTGTTTTGTGCTTGAAACTCTACAACAGCCAAATCAACATGTCAGGGTTATGCCTTCACACGCAGATTTTTCTGACTAAGTTCCAAGTACACAATGAAAAACTTGTCATGAGTAGGATTCGAACCTTGAATGTCCGAGTGAGAAGCGATAGCTAGTACCACTACACTACGGCCACCCCAAATATAAAGTAGCAGTATAAAGTAGCATTTCGGGTAACTGACCTCTGCGGCTTTACTGACACTTATGCACGCGTTCTTTTTCTTTTTCTTGACAGTTTTGAATAAATGTGACTTAATTCCGTTGATAATCAGAAAAAAGTTAAACGCAAGATCTGTGCGCCAAATTCCGATCACTAAAACGCAAAATTACACGGCCAGGAAATGGGCTTTATGGCTTTTGGCATGGTCTTGTTGGAATTACATGTCTCCCAAATCCAACTGAATTCTTATATCGCTGCCACGCTGTCGTTTTTTTCGTTGGCAGCAAGATATTGCACAAATGGCGCAAAATTTTGGAACATCCTTTACAATGCGGTTCACTTAAATATAGGGAATGCTTTCAAAAATTAGTTTTCAGAGTTTTTTTTAAGTGGAAGAGAAGATCTCTAATTTGTAGGAGCAAGAAAAAAATGATTAACAAGTAATGGATATGGAATTGGTTAACAATTTTGAAAAAAAGAGTTGAAAATGCAAGTACTAAAATTTTTTCACCACTCCTTTTTTTTTTTTAATTTAAATGTTAACAAAGAATATTTAGGACCAAGCTTACTTTATATCCTAAAGATGTGATTCTTTATCGTAATGCTGGCTTTTTCATTGAAAATTTTACTGGCAATGGTGGCTTACTCAATAAAATTTGCTTTGTCTTGTGGTAAATGTTTTTACAACACGAGCTATATAAATAAGTGCGTTAACCTGTTGTACATAGAATCTATGTCAAGAGTACGAATTAAGCTTGGGATAAATCTATTCCCATATTTTTACATAGCGTAAACGTTTTTGATAAAAAAAACAAAACAAGTGGATGTTTATTAATTTTTTTAAGTTCACTTCATAAATGGAACACAATATCTTTCACATTATTAATGAATTACATTATCAGAAAAAACAAGCAATTTTTGGTTTTTGAAATATTATTCTGTTTAGGTTCATAAGAACAAGAAGTCGGGTACTTAGGTTATCCATCAGACCCATATATTGTATCAAGAGTCCACCTTCCTGCATCCTCAGTATCTCCTTAAAATCCAAAACCTTCTATTCTCAATAAGAGAGACAGCGTTGCAACAGCCAAGACCAATTTGTTAAGCTTGGGGCCTTGCTCTGTTCCAAACATATATCACAAAGTAGAGGAAAATAATCCTAATATGCCAATACTGGAGCAGGCTTAACAGCTTCCTTAGGAATTTTAACTGTGGCTTTAATAACGACGTGGATGGCGCTGCACTATTCTTTGGGAATGGGTTCTTTTATCCCTCATCGAATGAGCAATATTAAACCAAAAGAATAGGCGTAGTACGGCTCGAGCTGTAAAGAGGCGGTCAGGTTTAGAAAAATGTTTTTTTCGGTCCCACATGACCAACCTATCAGAGGAAAAGCAAAAAAAAATTCAAACAAACCAGGAATGACTGCAAAGTATTTTATAATGACATTCCAGTTGTCAGCTCAATACTTTCAAATTGTGCTTTCCACTTACGCACCCGGTTAGAAGCGAGTATATTTTCTTGCTCTTGGAAAAAAATAAAAAATTAAAAACATATCCTGTATCTAGTGACTTATTCGATTACAAATCAATAATTATAATTAATTAATAACGGCCTTAACCACAGTTCAAATGTTATGTTTCAGATCATTGTAAATTATGGCCTTACTTTAAAAATTTTCTAAAAATGTGTCAAATGGGAACGAAATAACACGATTTTCGAATTTCGCTCGCAATGTAATGCGGTACCGGTATACGTTGGTTTTGAATGTTGACAGATTATGACAAGAAAATTGCGGGCTCAGGGAGTTGTACGGCTTAGAAATGCATCACCATGTTTCAGAGTATGTCCGAACGTGGTCTTCGAGTTGATGAGCATGCATTGTCGAGCGAGTGTATCAGTCAAATGTCAAAAGGGGTGAAATGCTAGTGGTTATTTTGATTGGTATTATATTTCTTAAATAGCTTGGATAAATATAGACATTAGCAGCATTTTTGGAGTTATAGATTATATAGTCATTTTGACATACACAAGTTGTTGTTGGTAACACACAAGCCGAGAATGCAAAGTTTCTCTGTTTCGAAATTGCAAGTGCCATTTGTGGGGAATACCTTGGTATTTCCCTTTATCTACTGCTGATGTCATTGTGTTTTGAAGCATTTTTTGTAATTTTACTCTGTGGTATTTCTCCAATTTCTTATTTTCAATGCGCTGAAGTGGGGGTGGAGACATGGCACGATCTGGCTCTGAAGTGCATAGCAAGCAAATCGTACCCATTCGGTCCATCAAAGTTATAGTCTCAATTTAACTCTGTCCTTAAGTTGATAAAGTTTCAGTTCTAAAAAGAACACGTCGTACAGTGGATTAATGGAATTTACTCTGATTTTTGATATTTAGTGAGGAGATTTAGAAGCGTAACGACTGATTTTGAATCTATAAGCTGCCGATATTATTGTAGAATTTCTTTCTAATGTTTGTATATTAGAGTTAGGATCTTTTAAATGTTTGTAGATGGTCGCGCTTCAGAGAATTTTTTGCGATATCGCAGTTAGAAAAGCTTTTTGAGTGATTAAAGCCTTTAATAACAATACTAAATATAAAGGCTGCCTTTATTCACTCAAAACGCAGTGTGTTTTTTAGTTCAAACATATTGGAGCAAATAATAAAGGGAAAGAAATGTACATAATTCAATTTGTTGTGCTAAGGTCAATTTTCTCAACTATACCCTCAAGGAATTCATAAATCATGTTAGGTATGTTCAAATATCCTAGCCATGTGCTTAATGACTGAAAATCATTTTGAGTTGCTTTCAAAATTACTAAATTACATTACTTTCTCCTAGTTATATTTTTTATTAAATTAAAAATGTTGGGTTAGATTTTATATAAACATTTGTATTAACATTCATTTTCCATTTGCAAGGCTTTTAGGTTTTTCTTTTTCTCGAAGTCTTATTATGCGAAAGTAGTTACCCAAATTTAAAATAGTCAAGCAAATGTATGCATTTCATTTGTGAAGCAGTAATTTTAGTAAAGCTGTATGTAATATACTAATTCTATATGTTTATATGATGTAACTCACGATTTATGATACGCATTTTTTTATTCTTTCTATTAAAATGGTTAAAAGTCACGTGTATGCAATCGAGTGCCGATAATTGAGTGTAAAATGTAAGGTCTGATTTTGGCATAAATTAATAATGCATGCTGTAACGATGGCAGCAATCGGACACCCTCTGAGTAAATTAGAAGTCTATCTAACGCTTCATCAGAATCAATTCCTGGCATATTCCCAAGGGTTAATCTTATACGAAAGAATCTCGGGTACATACGTATGTCAGACATACATATGTATGTCATCAAGTTTGTGTGCACTCAAAATCCTATAGTCAAACACGCTTGGTTCAATAGAAAGTTTACATCTTAGTTTACGTCCTACGATGACTTTTCGAACAGGAGCAGCCTGTCGAGCGGTTCAATTATAATTATCGCTAAGGGTTAGGCGGGCCACGCCAGATCTTCCCCCAAAGTCTGCCAAAACCACAAGTTGGATTAGTATATTCTATCGGAAGAGCTATGTTCAGCTAGCCTTTATTAACAATTCGCACTGTAGCGCTTCCACAAGAAGTGCACGCGACCGGCACGTGGCATATATGGTAATCTTGCTTCATCGTCATGATAACCTCCCAATGAATGAAGCCGTATTAAAATTTCCATGTGAAGTTAGTCTCTTAATTTTGGTATGCCAAACCACCCGCCCTCTGAACACTTTTGACATGTGTTGTGACAACTTGTCGAACTCTGGCCGAATAAATTCAAAATACACCCTCTTTTATTCCCTTTGGGCGTCCATAAAAAGAATTACAACCTTGATTGATACATTGAATTTGCTGGGATTTACTTTAGCTACTGTACGTCACGCAAGAGAGTATCTACAACTTCTGTGTGTGTAATCAACCTATGTAGGACTCGCTCGTTGAAATGACTAGAAGTAACATTCTAAAAGCTGTATTCAAGTTATGCACGTTTCTCACTAATGGATTTCTTTAAGTGCGAATTTAAATAAAGTTACGTAAACAATTTAATTTGCATCCTACTTTTATTTATTCGACACACTCCGCTGAGCTAAGGAAACATGTTGGATATGTCGTGAAAAATGTACATCTAATCCTTTTATTGCCTAATGTAATTATACACCTCATTTTCATTTTTATCGAACTATTACTTTTTTTTCACTTTATGTATCAACATGTATTTGAATATGAGCACATTTATGCAATACGTGATCCCAGACTTTTGCGATCCTTACTGCTCAGTATACAGCACAGCACAGAAATCTCATCTCATCATCTGCATCCCTTATTTCCAAGACAGGTAAAATCAATTGGTACTGTTTATTTTAATAAGTTTTACGTTAACTTACCTTCATAATATACAATATGTATTTGTATGTATTACAAGAAAATTTAAGAAATTCTGAAAAATATTTATGTATTTAAAAAAAAAGAACACTGAATCCGGCGAGGAGAAGGTGCTTTTACAACTAGTTATTTCGAAAAGTTTCAAGGGGCTCAACATTTTTTAATTTTCTGCATATATTACACATGTACCTATACTCGTAAACCATAAAACATTTGGAAAAAAATAATTACAAAAATATGTGCACCGTTTAATTTCCACTACCAGAGACCGATTTTTCGTTTAGAATTTATTTATTTTTTTATATCTTGTATTGCAAAGAAGTGACAAGAACTTGTTATTCTTCGCTGCTGAAGTGATAGCTTCGTTGTTAACTTTCAGTCATACTCAATCTCAATTAAAAAATGTTCGCTTTGCGGTTTTGAGAAGTTCAAGGGACCGTAAAACATTGTCGTATTATTCTATGAGCATAGCAATGTGGCAAACAATTTAAAAGAACTCTTGATTTTTTTATGCATGGCTACCTAAATGTGTGGCCTGCATGCTGAGTACACAGTGACAAAATATCTTGTACATACTCGTAGATCGTATCCTTTTTTTCTGTCTTCATTGTTTAATTTTATTTTTCATTTTTTGAATGACATCAAGAGTATTTTACCTGAAACTGTTAATGGAGTTTATAATTTGCTTGATGCTGGCCTTAAAGGTTCAAATACTTTAGCACAATAACCTATATATATTTAGTAGTAAAGGTTTAAAGGTATGGAAAACGAATCTGAAGCTTATTTCATATTTGATGTATAAACACATAACATATTGTATGTATGTTTCTGCTCTACAGTATAGCATATGTTTCCACTTTTTCTTTCTATTGTGGTACAGTATGGTGGGACTCGTCTTCATCTATATCTATCATAAGCTGGCCACTTCTTGCACGCGACTACGCCACCTGAGTTGGCTGCGAGTTTTAATGTGACATCTATCGGCGATAGATTCAAAAGTTCACCAAGTATTGGTCTTCATTCACTTTACATACCAGTCACCATTATTATTGTATTCAAAGTAAAACTAGATAGTAGGCTTCGCTCTTCAATTGTCCTCTTAGAACAAAAAAAAAAACGGCAGATCCTTAATTTTAGGTAAACTAAATCTCTAACTACTTCAAATATATTTTATGCCTGTTTCAAATATCCGTAGTACTTATTATAATTAGCATTTACTTAGTTTTGGTAGCATTGAAGACTAGTGCTTTTTGTTAATTCGTTACTGACTTCAGTTATTTTCTTCTTATTATGTCAATGTCTTCAGCATACAGAAGAAATTTAATATACTTTTGGAAAATTGGAGCTTTGGTGCTCGCGTGAGAGTTATATTTATTTTTTAGCAAGAACGATATTAACGAAACGCATCGCTTTACCTAAATCCTTTATTAATATTTGAAAATTTCTGTGAGGTTTTTACCTCTCAACAGTCCACCTGCATAACATAAAATTAATTTAACTTTGCTCTTGAGTTACTTTTGACTTTAACTTGAGGTTTGAGAATGGATTTAACATCACCCTTAAATAGTAAGTTCCAATAGTAAGTTAAATTGTATTTGGTATGTGTTGAATATATAGTACATACGTACAGATATATGGACTTACCACGATGTTGACAAATAGCCTGCACAATTAAGGGGATAGAATATACGACGTAATGTTGGTGCAGCTTAAAGGCTTTCATACCTTGATGATGGGGCTAGCGATATGAAGGTTGGTTCTGTTGATGAGTTGGTTGATGCACCTAATCAAGTCATGCGCAACTTACAGCTTGGCGTCAACATCGATGACTGTGTTTGATTTGTAAAAATTGCTTATTTTCATTATGCAAATTCAAAGTTTTTATGCAACTCTGCACCCTTTCTGATGTTTTACACTGTCAGAACTGTGACTGAACTGCAACGGTGCCATCCACTGTGATATTGCTTCAAATTGGTATAAGTAGCTCCTATCATGTTTTTTTCAGTAAGTCTCAAAGTCAACAATTTTAAAAAATATATATGAGTAAAAAAAAAAACAAACTGTAATTGTAATTATAGTAGGTTTTAATTTGCAGCCCACAAATAAATTTATGAAATATACTTTGGTTAAGTTTCAATTTTAGTTTTATTCCAAATCTGGCTCTACATTCCCACATTTTTTTCCTTTTTCTTGGAGTATCTGCTTACTTTTCTTCAAGGCAAAAGGTACGACTTTGATTTACTTTCGTTTAGGTTTAATTATCATAAAGGTTTATCAATGATAATTTAAACTTAATATAATTTTCAGAAGTACTTTTATATCGAATTGATATATTTACTGATTAGGTCCTCATAAGGGTTCGAACAATAAATTAAGGATGTATCCCTAAAGTCAGAAAATTAATTAAATTTAAATATTCCATTAAATCTTTCAGGTAATTTTCTTGCTACGCTTGGGAAATCTTTTGCTGTGGTGTCGGAATAGCAAGGTGTTCATGCCATTTTAAGATTTTATTCTGAGTGTACTAAAAATTGGAGAACATGGATACGGAATTTTTTGTTTTCCAAACAAATAATGAGCTAAGCCTACTCGTATTTTGCTGGTTCAAAAAGTTCCTGAAAACGTGTAGCGCTCTCGCTTGAAATATTTTATTACTATTTTTTTCTGCACTGTTGGTACAACTTACTAATATCATTGTATATCTAATATGATGTTAGCGCCACTGCGTTTTTTTTATATCGTCTCGATTTTTTTCTTCTCTGGATTTTTGTTAAATAAATACAAAAGCTGAGCCACGGATTTGCATTAACAAATTAAATAAATGGCACAAAAACTTTAGAATTGCTGAACAAGTATTTTGGTGGGCTTGAGGCTGATTTCAATCAAACGTTCATCAAACGTATTATTATTGGTGACGTGGGTTTAGTACAACACGCAAACCAGACATTAACCGAGTCAATGGCGTCTTTTGAATTAGTAAAGACGGAAGAAACTACTTTATTTTAGTCAACAAAGGAAGTAATGCTCATTGGATTACAATGGTGTTGTGCATCATGAATTTCCTGAAGGTCATACTATCAAAAAGGGCTGTTTTTAGGCCGATAAGAAACGTTTGGGTGAATCAATTCGAAAAAAAGAAGGATTCAATTCTGGAAAGATAATTCACTGAGTTGGCATCAAAATAACACCCAATCTTACAATGCATTGATTATACGTTCAAAAATAACACAACCACCATCTCCAGGCCACAAAACTCACCTAATCTGTCTCCGTGCATCTTTTTCATTTTCGGGCCTTAAAAAGTCGCTTCATGGAACGTCAGGAAGCGACAGTGTATTTATAGGTATTATTTTAGAAATGAATAAAATAACTTTTCGGACAAAGTTGTGTATTCTCCATATTGTTGTTTCTACTTAAAGCTCTAATCGACTGTAATAAAATTTACTTGTGTATAAGCATTCCAATTGGGCCTTTTTTAAACAATTCAAGAATTAAACATCAAAGATCGAAATAATTTTTACAAATGAGAAGTTTAAGTTATAATATTATGACATTTACTATACTACATGTACAATATGTACGACAATATTCGATTTAACCTACTTATAACGGTTAATGTATCCTTTTAAAAAAAAGATTAAGGAAGTAAACATTCAACGATGTCTGTTTAGTGTGGTTCGATTTCTTTAATTTGGGCTATAAGTACACAACCACCCCTTTTTCTTTTTTATATCAACAACAAACAAAAGGAAATTAGATCGTGTTTTTCCTTCTTTTTTTAAAATATGAAATATTTAGCTTCAGACGCTTAGATTTTGTGGCGCCATTGAAATTTTCCAACCACTTAAGTTGTATGTTGACTTTACAATAACTTTTGAGTTGACTCATACCCATATATCCATCATCGCTTCCTTTCTTATGAAAAACAATTTTGTGTGCACTATCTTTTTTTTCTATACACATACTCGTACAAGGCGTTTTTTTTAGCTAATACTCGTATTGTATTATAGGATATATAGGAAGTAACATTCATAGATAGCTTCGTGTAATTTCCCCAAAACGATGATCTCTTGAATGATTTACTTGATAACGCGGTATTATTTTTACGAGTGTGTGCATACACATTGACGTTCAATGTACCTATACCTATATCCGGAAGTATCACGTGTACACATCTAGATATACAAAAATCTTTTCTGAAATGTTTTGTTATGTGTCATTTTTTTTAAAGCTAACTTTGCCTTACTGCCCGGAGGTGAGTAAATTCACTTAACAACCCCATGTATCCCATTTTCAAAAGGTAGCTGGCGCCTGTAAGTTCTTTCAGAAGATATGAATTTATCTACACGTGTACACTGCATTATACATACATACTTGTGTATGTAAGTTTAAGAATAATAATGTGTTATGTGACTCGCGATTTATAAGAAGACCTTCGGGCAATAAGTGTCATCATGTGTTAGCAAGCATTTGAAAAACATATGTCAAAATCACAAAATAAACGCTTGTATCCGGTTACTGTTTATTACAACCCCAGCGGGTTGCTTGCAATAGAATAGTAAGTATTTCGACTTTTTGCAGTTCAACAAACAGTTTATTTAATTTTCAAAAAAAGGGGCCCAAAATTCAACGATTGCAGGGAGAATCCCAAACTTAGCTTTTAGTTTTGATTTTTTTCTTTGATATACTCATACATATATTGTACATAAGTCGAGATATTGCCTACAAGTATATATATGTTTGTATTTGTATCTCATTCGTTCAACGTATAATTGCAATGCACTAGACAAAACATCTGATGTTTTCATAACTGCTTTTGCTGTACTTGAAATGTAATGAAACCAAAACAACAGTACTTAAAGTGTTAAGCTCTACGGGGGTCCTCACAAAGAAAATATGATAAGGAAGAGATTTTATTTTGATTCGCTTTTTCTTTTCCTTTTTTCTGTTTATGATATTTATCTAAATGACATACTTTAATTTAAGCACAATAACAACGAATATTTTTACAAAATATGAAATAAAAAATAAATGAACTTTTCAATTCCCTTTAAATATTAACTGCCTACGAATAGGATCTTGAAAAATAACTTATTTTCCAAAAATTTAGAGTTACCGTGGAATCAAGATTTTCAATATTCCGCAGCAAAACTTACTTACTTACTTTAAGTGGCGCTACAGTCCGGGGTGGACCTGGGCCTCAGTCAACAAGCTTCTCCAGCCAGATCGATCCCTGGCTAGCTGCCTTCAGTTTCGCACGCAAAGTTGGCTGAGGTCCTCTTCCACTTGCGTGCGCCACCTGAGTCTTGGCCTTCTTCTACTGCGCTGTCCTTCGGGAGCGGATTCGAAGACTTTTCGGACCATGTCGCTGTACAGTCCATACAGTTCGTCGTTGTATCTCCTCCTCCACTCACCATCAGTGCAGACGGGACCGAAGATCGCCCGAATAATTTTTCTCTCGAAGCAACCAAGAACACCCTCATCCATTTTTGATTAATGTCCATGCCTCTGCGCTATAGAGCAGGACCGGGACTATTAAGGTCTTATAAAGGGTGACTTTTGTTGTCCGAGAGAGGGCTTTGCTACTCAATTGCCTTACTACCTCAAGGTTATATCTGTCGAGGGTGACGTTCTGCCCGAGACGTCGGTGTTGGTTGTCCTTTTTGCTTGACATCATATACTTGGTCATGCCCTCATTGATCGCTAAACTCATTTTCGCCGCTTCCGTCTCAATACATTCGAAAGCGCCACTGACATCATGCTGCTTTCTCCCGATTATGTCAATATCGTCGGCGTATGCGAGTAGTTGGACGGACTTTTGAAAGATAGTGCCCCTTGTGTTTGCTCGTGAGTTTTGCACTATTCTTTCAAGTACGATGTTGAAAAAATCGCATGACAGCGCATCGCCTTGTCTAAATCCTTTCTGGACATCAAAGGTCTCGGTGAGATTTTTACCGAACTTGATGGAGCAGCGTGCATTCTCCATCGTCATCCTGCACAGACGGACGAGTTTGGCAGGGATCCCGAAACTAGACATTGCTCTGTATAGCTCGCCTCTATAGATGCTGTCATACGTGGCCTTAAAATCGATGAATAGGTGGTGTGTATCGATCTGAAGCTCATGGGTCTTCTCCAAGATCTGCCGTTGTGTGAATATTTGGTCGATGGTGGACTTTCCTGTCCTGAAGCCACACTGATATGGACCTATCAGGTTGTTGACGAACGGCTTCAGGCGTTCACACAATACGGCAGATAAGATCCGCAGCAAAACAGACCCACTTAAAAATTTGAACATAGATTAGTTCTAAATGGGTCGGCCAGCTTTGACTGACTTTATAAGTGTTTAGCTGTTATTAAGAAAACTTCATGAACATTTCTAATGTCTTTATACCAGAATTATTTCACCACACCTGTGCCATTTTAGAAATGTTGCTTGCTGTGCTTTTAGCGAAATTGAATACCCGGTCATTGTGCATGAATTGCGCGTACGTCGTCGAAACCAAAAATCTTTTCATTCTCAGTATATACATATGTCAATGACAACCTATTATAGCAAGACCATATATTTGAAGTCGCCAAAATGGTGAGAAATGTCCGGGTTTCATTGTGCCATTTAAGAAATACTATTCCCGTCCTGTTCTGGTCTCAATATATAAGATAATTGGAGTACAATGCCCAAATCTGGTCAGGTGCCCCAATATCACTTTGCACTTGCTAGATAAGATTAAAAATGGAGCGATAAAACTCGTAGGTGACGCATATTGCACAATTATTTCACACATTCGAATACCAATGCGAGGTCTCTTGCTATCGCTATTTTCACCACTTTTCACTACCCCCGTAAAACCAGTCTCGCTATGAATGCTAATCAGTACGAGTATGGCTTTAATCCGACTTTCGGACGTACCCAATAATATCGTGATTCTTTCCTAGTCCGTACAACTCACTTATGGAATATCCTACCTAGCTCTTTATTTCCTAGTCATTATAACCTGCAAACATTTAAAACCAACGTAAAACGGTACCCCTCTATTCGTTCTCCCTATGTTTCCTTCGCCCGCGATGTGTGCGAACATTTTTAACGTACTAAGAACTACGAGTATTTATAAGCGCTATGATTATAAAAAACATACATTGCTCAGTAGCTTTGAGTTAAATATCAACAACTCAACATCTCTTTACTGGTAGCACTAACTGGTTGAGACAGGGTTCAGTTTCATAATAAAAAATGAAAAATGTTAAATTTTACGACATATTTTTTAATAAAGAAAACTTCCTTCGTTATAACCAAATTCTAACATTTGCGACAAAACGGATTTAAATAATTTTTATATTAACTTTTGTGGTAGGTTTTTCCTTCCAGTTATAATGGCGTTTTCCAAGGTCTCCCATGGTGTCAAATTGTAGCCCTTCTTGGTAAATAGTTCTGGATACATACGTATCTCCATATATTTTTAATAATGTTATGTAGTTTACGCTGCCCAGTTAATGAACTCAAAATACTGATATTTTGATGGCTAACTAATTGCCAAATTTTTCTACGTATAAGATTCATCTAGTTGTTTGCGGAGCGAATGTTGGTTTAAATTCATCTCCACTACCTTAGCCAGTTGTCGACTTGGAAACAGTTTCTCTTTCATGAACGTAATGACAATACCTGCATAGAAAATAATATAAAATACCCCAGGTTCATCGAGCTAAAAACGATTCTAATGGGTTAAGATATAAATATTTTCTAACAAATGTCAATAAGATTCCGTTACGTAGTTGGTTTCTTTTCAAACGTCGTATTAGAAAATGTTACTCTTCAGGTAATTCATTCTGGCAAGTCCTTTAATTTCCTCCTGGTATTTGAAATATAATACTTGCTGGTTTTACACAATAATGTTTTCTTGTTAATGGTGGCGTGGTTAAGAGATAAAATTAGTCAAGTACAGTGTTAGACGTCTTCGGTTTAATATACGAACAACAAAAAAAACATTATTTTGGTAGTGATCATACCTTCAGGTATTTTTCTATTTCCGTATTTTTAGAAGTTGGTCTATTTAACAATTGAGTAAGATTCAGTTAATTTTTTCAGAACGTTTAGTACTGAAAATTTTCATTTCGCTTTAAAAGTCGAACCAAGCAACGTGATGTAAATTTTGTATAAATAAGCTTTACCATAAGTGAACTTGTCAACATACTATATGATATTCGTTTGTAAGTGAAATCTTTTGTTCAAAGGTGTACAAATGAATATGTCACATCAGCCGCTAAGAAATATCATAAAATACAGAACTCCCCTAGGAGTAAATATTTGTAATGCCGTAATACTCACATTTTCTTCTTCCATACCTTCTAAAATTTTGATTTAACCCCTTTCCAACCTATCTTGATTTTTTTTTTTATGAACCACCACAAACTCACCCTCATAAGAAAAGGGAAAATTATACGAAAATCTCCCTTCGTCATCTTACTCGTCATCACTGCCATCATCGTGGGGATGTAATAGCATTTTCTGCTGATTTCATTTTGACTTCTTCCGGTTGTGTTGTTCCCGTTTGTTTTTCACTAACGCAAAAGTTTTGGATCCTATGGGAGTTTTCTTTTTTATATCTTTGATAAATTAAAGGTTCGTCTTAGATGTTTATTGAAAAAGTACGAGATTTTAGTTGAAAATACAAATGTAATGTGTATTATTTATATAATGCCTATATTAATGTATGTATACCTATATAAGTACCTTATAGTAGGTACATTATTTATGTTGTAAATTTTGTGTTTACACGTAGGTACATATAAATGTGAACTGACATATAAATACTATAATTTATATCGAATTTCATGATGTAATAATCAAAGATTTTAAGTTTTATGAAAATAGATATTTGTAGATATTTGTCTAGGCATGGACCTACATACATTTTTGCTTGTTAGAGTAGGCCCATATTATTCCAAAAGGTCACCTTACATTTCAATTACTCCTGTCAAATTGCATTAGTGTAAAACGAGAAACAATATAATTTACATACAATGTCTATATAATGTGTGTTACAATGATAATTACAACTTATAATACATAAAAATGCTTATTTCAAATTTCATGTATCGTAATACCATTTTTTTTTAAATACTTGTAAACTTTTATTTTCCAATTGATTTTTTTTTATCCGACACCAAAATATTTCTTCTTCAGTTGAAACCATTTTGAAGTAAAAAAGCAAAAAAAAAAACTCAAATTCACGAACAATCTAGGTAAGAGGATAAAAATATCAAAATTCCAACAAGTTGAAAACCCACAAAAAGGATCTGAATGTTTTATTTGATTTTGTAAATGGATCCTACTTATTTTTGTTGTTTGTCTACTATATCACTTGCATGTGTGAATTTGAATAGGTCTGAAACGACCAACTGTCCTTGTAGTGTAGGAAAAAGTTGTCCTTTTTGGCTCTTCACAGCAAAGGAAAAATACGAAAATCACAACAAAATTGTACATCCATGTGGAGTATGTGGCGCTTTGTTTATCCCAGTTTAAGTTGTTTTGCCATATATCTTACAGGCATATGTGAAAGTTAGAGTACGGATCCGGAAGGTTTCCCCTAAAATTATTTTCGCGGATTTGTTTCCGTAGTGTGTTTTTATATTGCAGACAAAGAGGTCAAATATCCACTTAGGACTTTTTAATGGGTTTGGAGTCATTGTCATAGATATAAATTGAAGAAAAGACTTGAGTGGGTAGTTGTATGCTAATGCAATGTCTAAGTACGCAAAAGGACATACGATTATGTATGTACGTAGATTCGTATTTACATACATATGTATATACCATATGTAGGTATTTACACCCGTTATCTTGTAAACTATACATTTATATTTAGGAGCAAAATATCTATTTAAATACCATAAAACGAATATACATATACATACATGTGGATGTGTTGTTAAAGTTTGCATAACTTCTTTTACTAAGATTAGGTACCTAGTATCATTTTATTTTGTTTTTTAAATACAAAAAGCTTTGACATAGAATATGTATATACATACCTATAACACATGTAATGTATTAATTAATTAGCGTACATATAATTTTGTTAATCCCAGATACATATGTTGAATATAAAACCAATGAGTTGAACTTAAAGGCGATAGACCAATAAATAGATTAGGGACGCCCAAAATTAATCATGAAGAAAATGGCCACTAAAGTTAAACAAAGAAAGAAAAACGTAATCACAGGCAACAGCAAACAAAAATCCATTTACTTTAGAACGCAACATTGGGGGACAATCTTATTCACCTTCGTTACTCACACCTAGAAAATTACATGTTTACCGACACACTGAAGATCAACCCCAATCAGGCACACTCAACCCCCATATTTACCTTCTATATTCTTAGAACTGTTAACTGAAACAGTCGAATAGTAAACTTGCAAAATAGAATACTACGTCCCTTTCCTTGGTGTGAGACGACATTTTTCTTTCGTGTCACCTGCGCAAAATCTCTCGCCCTTTTTGACGAGCTGTATTAGTAAATTCCGTTCCACTACATAGCCATATTAACCTGTGGATTATGGGGCACCCGTGAGAATGTGTTGTTTTTTGCATTTTTTTTCTGCTTTTTGTTTTTTTCTTATTTTGTACGTTAACTATGTCTGAATATATGTAAGTTGCAATATAGGGTAGGCAATTAAAAAAAAAATTCCCACAAGGCGACAACCCTTAACAATTGCTAAAATTACAACGCGCTTCGAATATGAGGTTTATAGAGCATGCGTTGTGGTGTCTAAAGAATATTCAGTAGTAGATTTTTTCACCACGGATTTTTTATTTTTTGGGGAGGAAGACTTTCCTACCCTTGCATCTTTTTTTCTTACCGTGAATACCGGGAAATACGAGTACGACGAGGGCTTCGAGCTATATGGTGTTGCTTTATCGTCTTAAGTATCTTGTTTTTTTTTTTTTATATTTTCCTCCAGATTTTTCGTTTTACTGGAGAATAAATTCTTCAAGAGATTTGATGGCTGAAATAACTTATATGAAATAAGTAGAGTTTTTTAGTTGTATTGGAAACAGTGATTTTCATTGTGTTAGTGATCAGTGGTTATATAGCATTCAAAAGAAGCCGGCTCGACGACATTGAATGGTATAAACTTGGTTCGTTCATAAATGTGTCGTAAACGAAATTGCTACCCTCTCCAGGGGGTCGGCCAGGTGTTCAAGTGCGTCGGCCTCTGGAGAAGTTTTGTGATTTTCATGAAGAAGTATTTATGTATGTACAAAAAATGCTCATATACATTAATGTATTTTTATATCAACATACTTTATATGTTTACATATGTATATGATACATAGATACTCAGTTTTTAAGCTAATAACTTTTTGTTCTTAATAATGCCGGCTGTCCCTTGGACTTGTTCAGTTTGGATAGATTATTTATTTTTGATTAAAAGCTATAGTCTTTGAGAAGTTATAAACTTAAAGCATCACATTTAAACAAACAAAAAACTTATTCAATGATATACTTACATATACGTATAAAGAAAGATAAAATTCTAACGAATGGTAATATATAAATATCAATAGCTTTTAAATTTAGTTTAAATAATGTTTCAAACGTGAGTAGATACCTAGTTGTTTTTTGTTTTCTCCACATGAATGTACGTATATTTACATGTGTACATATTAAGATATACAAATTAAATTTTCGTGCATCTGTATTACAAGATCTAATTCAATAATTTGAGGATATTTGATAAGGTAACATTGTACATATAGGTACTATGTATTTGGGTCATTATTGCATCACACATGTACTATGTACGCATTTGAACCATTTAACGTTGTTTGATATGTGAACGAACCCAAACTGTTCGACCCTAACAGACCACATGCTGAAGAACAATTAGCGGAGACCATATACATACTTATATCGAGTGGGTATCATTGTCATTTAAGAAGTCCTTTGAGATAAATTTATATAATTTCTTTGTAAGTCTTCACATATAAATTGTTTTTAATGTACAGCGTTTTAACTAATAAATATCAAGAAAAAAAAGAACAAAAAAATCATAAACAACTGAGACACCACGAGCACTATGGTGATTGCTATAGAGGGTGTATTGGATGTGGATAGTTAAGATGCAAATTGATGCTTAATTTGCAGAGAAGGAAGATGCCAAAAGTTGTTCCTAAGAGCTCATCGACCAATTATTATTAATCATTACGTTAAGATCGTTTCGGTTAATTTTAAGCTAAATAAATATAGTGGCATCTGTCAGCTTTAACTCTGAAAATGTATTCAGCCTAATAAAGGGAGCGATGTAAAGTACTGTCATAGTTACTAGGCCTTTTCCACACTTTATCATGCAAAGTGACCTAAGGTTGATCACATTGCGATCGATCTATCATCTTAATTGTTTTGCAGCAAATGTGCGGATGATGGACCTCAAATCACCTGAAATGTACTGCAAGAGGATTTGACTTCGAATGGGAGGTATCAGAAGAAACCGTTTGAGCAGGCGGCTACAAAAAAGAATGTTAGACATGAGGAGCATTGGATCTACATATGGAAAAGAAAGGGGTAGAGGCGCTCCTCCTCTCTCTTCGATCGAAAAAAGATGTTACTGCAGAAATGATACTCAAAAGTTCTATCACAAAGCGAAAAAATATATACCAAAAACGCTGAATAGAAGCTTGAAGGGATAAATCACACATACAAATAGTCACGATTTGTAATAAAAGTTATTTGTAATATAGGTTACCTGTGAACTGATCGTTTGTAGTTCACTTAGAAGTTTTTTTTTATTAAAGTTTAAGTGAGTTTTGACTAAAGTGAATTCAGATAGAATAATCCGTTATGAAAAAATTATGACTTAGGTTTGTAGGTTTTTTGAATTTTAGGATGTTTTCCTAAGTTGACTAATACTTCAGTGTTGGAACAATTTCTTTAAGCATTTTTATTTCAGGGTGAAATTTTGGTAGCTCGGTAATTTCTGAATAAATTTTTTATTTCGCTTTTATAAATTAATTTCGTGAGAAGTGAGTAAAGTTATAACACTAAACTGACTTACGTTTTGTTATAAATTTTTTGTTCCTGTTGAGTCTATTGATACTGCGTTTCTTTTCAGATCAATCGCTCTTATATTGTCTATTCCTGGACCTTTCCTTTAAAGGATTCCCGCTTTAGAAGGTTTCTTCATATATTGTTACTTGATTGTGTAAGACAAGATAATATGCCTGTGCGTTGGTGCTTCCAATACGAAAATGGTCCCAAGCATTGATCCAAATTGGTGAAATCTTGATTGACTTAGGAAAACATTTCGATGCTTCCGTGGCCTTTTTAGTTTACCGATCTTAATCCAATCGAGAATTAGTGGGGTAGATTAAAGAAATCTTTGAGAAACGAAACGTTTGGAAATAAAATTGTGGGAATCGTAAAAACTTTGCACAGTCTGAATTTCCTTCTCCATCGGGACAAAATAAATAAAGTAATATTTCTGTTACACAAGCAAAACAGAGAACTTAGTTGTTTATATTACTGTATCACCTACATGTCGATCAAGGATCAAACAACATGTAAATTCAGTATTGCAAATGGTGTGTATAGCAATTATTTTTTAATTGAAAAATCTTAAAAAATCCAAGTTCCAAATCATTCTACGAGTTGCTAAAAGGAAGCTTTATATATTTGTAGCTTAAGTTAAGAGGACAAAATATTATTAAATTGGCAATATCATTGTGATAGCTAATCGGTTGAAATCTTAACAGATAACAGAATCATTATTTTATTAATATTTCGCTTTTAGCCATGTTTTACGATATTGTAGATGATACTGAGGCCTACTACAAATTCCAATTGAATTTGAATCTGGATTTTAGGGGGCCTATTCCCGACATACAGCTTTAATGAAAATATATCGGGTAAAATAATGCTGGTACAATTTGCTTTAGTTCAGCAAACATGCTCTTTGATCAAGATCGATTTAAAATCCGCTGATTTTTTCTCAAACCGCTATTAAAAGTTTAATTTGCCTTCACAACATAGTTTGAAATATTTTCAGATACATGATAAATTATGCTTTACTAGTGTAGTAGTAGAAACAAATATGGAATAAATTAGACTAATTCTGAGAGTTGAAACTCGTAAAAATCATAAAGAGTTTTGCCATTTTTTTGCACAGCACCGCAAATATTTTTACATAAATACATTTGTACTTAAAGAGTAGCTTATTCTATATACTGTTATTGTCAAATCGCATATGTTTGCTTGTTACGACAGTTTAAGCTGTAAAATGCTTAAAATTATTTAAATTCAGATGAAATTTCTCTCATTGTTAAAGGTGTTAATTATTGATTTTAATAACATCCTGAATAATAAAGAAGTACGCAATTATAACTAAATCTATGTTTGTCCCACGTACGACAACATTACCCCATCCTTTACGCACAGGGAAGTACCAAATATGTATACTAATATGTACGTAGGTAAATGTGTACACGTACAAAACAGGAGATGAGCTACAACCACAAATTACACTAATTTCATATAGTTTGAGTGTAAATTTATGCTCATGAATGTGGCACATATGATTGTCTGACTATTAATTATAAATTACATCCCTTACGGACTTGACCCCTACTACAATCTTATATTCTAACAGTATTCTACTTGATTTATTGTAAAACCGGTATGAACGGAAGTCATAAATAAAGCCGATTTAAACATTTAGCAGGGTTAGTACATACATGTATACCGACATATGTATATATATATATGCGTATATCAAATATGCATTTATTGCCATTGCTAATCCCTTAAAAGTATCAACAAAAATAAAACATCAATAAATTGGCGGCTTTTTATGTTAAGGAAAAATGAAAGCCTAATTAAATACCTTCGAAAACCTAAGTAATCTAAAATCTAAGTAGCTGTCTTGGCCAATTATTTCAGTAAAATGCAAGTATAAATTCTTAACACTATCTTAAATTGATATACTTTTCTAAATATCATTAAGATTTTCAACATTTTACTAATAAGAATATAAATTGACGGAAACAGAAAACTCATCCATCATTTCATATCGTAAAGGGCAATATCGGAAATAAGTACGTTTGGACATAATATATAAACGGACGTTTCAAATTACACCACCCAACAATAACATAAAAAAAGTACCATTTCATGTTGCGTTATAGAATGTAGGAGTTTTATTGCAAACCTTTATTTTATTGGATCTCATAAATTTAATCAGTCTGACATATTTTCCTCACACTCAGGAAATGTAATCTTTCTTGAATAGGAAGTGTTGCACGAGATTCAATTCATTGCTTCTACAAAAAGAACGTATTTTTTGCGAAATCTCGAAGTCTGTGAGTTGTACAGAAAACAAACACTTTTGAAACACAAATTTAAAGCATCAATTTTGTACTTAAAAATAAAATCAACATACCCGATGGTATTTTAACTTGCTTAATCGTTGGAGCACAAACATATACGAGTATACACAGTTAAAGCAGCATCCATACCATTGGTACGTTTTTATCCATATACGAGTATATGTAGATATTATCGTACATAAATATGTGCACATGAAAGAATACCTTCAGAGTGGAAAAGGCTAAGATACATAGAACATTAAACATTTTAGGATAGTTTTTAAGTTTCATTTTATAATACAAATGTCTATTTGCGGATTAGTAATTTATAATTCCGGAAGTTTATCTAAGAGTAACATTAAATCTAAATATATAACATTAAATTCACCTATTGTCATATGCGAAATTCATATTTTTCTGTCTAATGCTCGAAACTATAATACAAACTAGGAAAATATGGTTAGAGTTGAATTAGCGGGAGGGTATGTAAAATGGTGCGTTACGCGTTCTGCAATATATTGTAAAAATATCTATTTATCAGATTCCTCTCAAATGTAATGCGAACAGGATATTTGAAAAAATCGAAAAAAGGAAATTTTGATGACTCTCTGATTCAACTAGCGCTTAAAGGAATCATCATACATTTGTCACCCGAGGCACAGTGTTTGTATATCAGCCTGCTTAGCAAACACTTTGGACTAAACATGTCACATCGAAAATTTTCAAAGCACTTTCTGGCTTTCAGGCACTCTTAAGAAGATTTTGGCAAAGGGCTTCTAATAAGGAGAATCCTCTAAATCTACACACTTTTCTATTCGATAAAACCAATTTATCCTATGCGTCGATTGTCTAAAGGAACAAGTTTCCAAAAAATGAGGCCACTGCTGCTATTATCGAATTCCAAGGAGCAACCCGTTTTGGTTGCGTCACTTTTAAAGATATCTTTCCAACAGCAATGATTATTTAATGCATTATTGTAGCAAATAAAACATAGGCATATAAATTCAAGAAAATGAGGGCATTTTACATAAATTATAAATTAGTCATTGACAAAAATCAATTAAATTAAATTCTAGGTTTTTGAAAATAAATCTCGTATAGCCGTCCAAATTGTACTTCAAGATATACAAATTACCTATAGAGAGCCATGAGTGCGCAACGATTGGAGAATTCTTCCTTATTTTCCTACTAATTAACCCGACCCAATATTTTTTAAAGATTTTTAAATGACTTCAAGTTGAATCTATACGTCTGACAT
Organism: Volucella inflata; assembly: GCA_928272305.1. Lineage (NCBI taxonomy): Eukaryota > Metazoa > Arthropoda > Insecta > Diptera > Syrphidae > Volucella > Volucella inflata. The sequence goes on along the minus strand of OV743717.1, from coordinate 27,902,714 downwards.
AGGTAAACCTTAAACGTAAGAGTATTTGTATCTTTATGAGAAGCAAGAAAATTTACATGGTTTCAGTAGTTTAAAAATTTCGCACAATGTAGAATAAGAATGGAAAGTCATTATTAAAATGCTCCCTGACAGAACATACATAGATGAAACAGCAATAGGTTTGGTCAAGCTAGTACTCGTACCTACTAATGTTATGAGTCGAACTCAAAAATGTTGAATGCCATTATTGCTTGTGGATCAACTGTTTGCAAGCCCATGAAGAGAAACAGAATTAAAAAAAAAAAAAGATGAATGGTTCGACAATAGGCTTTCAGTTAGAAATGACTTGTTTAAAATATGTGATTTTAAAACCTTTTCTACGGATTTGAATTATAAGCTTGCACTACACAAAATGTCTGATTTTCGCTCCAGTATGAAATAAGAAGCTCCCGAGTGAACTTCTACTGGTAAGAAAGAGAGAACGCTTAATTTGCTTTTTTATAAGAAAAAGTTATACGTTTATTTCACAGTTGAAACTTTTAGCGTTAATTTCAATTAGAGTCTTTTTAGAACATGCCATCGGTAATTCATATTCGGACTCTTCCCCTTTATAATTCGAAAAGGGACAAAATGCAGACTGAGACAGTGATGACGCATTCAAAGTGCCTCAATTCGACGTAGTTTCTTTGAAAATTTCCGGAAACCAGAAACAGAAATCAATGCTTCGCTTAGCTTAAGACACTTAAGTGAGTCATTTTGCACTGCATGATTATCCGCTGGGGCAAAAAGTGGATTGTGTAAGAAAACCTTTAAATACCTCGGTACAGATTGGATGCAAACGAAATACCAAGACACACTCCTAAGTATCGAAAGGTAAGAAAACATGTCACAGACACAAACCCTAAACGGAAGTCTGCAGAGACAAACAAGAAATATAGTAGTAGAGTCGCAGTGGTGAGGATTTAAAATTTTGTAGACTGTATAACAGCGATGACAAGCCTATGGCAATTGTCAGGTAGATCGAAGCTTTCAATTCCATCCATGAACCTAAATTAAATAAAGATAGCCATATCTAAACTGCAGAAATCTTGAAAAAACGCATGAGCTCCAAATCACACTACCTATTCTTCGATTTTATGGCGGTTTTCTTAAGTGACGAACCATGCAGAGCAATGTATAGTTTTGGCAACAGTGCCATACGTCGTTTGTGCTGGATGAGGATTTAGAATGCACGCTGCTTTATCAACGTCAGAAAAGAACTCACATTTGTATCAAGAAAGGGTTTAGACAAGGCGAAGCGCTGCCATAGGATTTCTTATACATCATTCTTTAATGAAGAGTGTGAAACTCATCAGCCAATACACCGATAGTATTGACATGCTCAGAAGAAAGCAGCCTGAAAACGACACGAAACGACATCAAACAACGACTGTTGAACAGAATGACACTCTCATCAGTTAAAACATGGAGGTAGTTAAGATTTTTTTCCACATATAAAAAAAAACACTGTGGCGCTGGCAGCCCGGTATGGGCCATGGCCTAGCTTCTTGGCTCTCATTTGTGTTGCTCATGTTTTCATTTTTGTCACATCTGAGCGGGGCCTACGGTTTATCGCCGAGTCCGAACGGCATTCCTTAGAAGGTTTTTCGTAGGCAATTTTTTTTACTTTCGGGAGTTTGCCATTGCCCGTCGAAAGGGTGATGGCGATTTAAAAATTGTTGATGACCCAGCCAGGAATCGAACCCAGACACTCTGCGTGATAGTCCAATGAGCTAACTATCGCGCCATCGCCATCACATATACTCCACTAAAAATTCGCAAAGTCGCAGTAGGGAAAGACCGCGACTTAGGTGGCGCACATAACTAGAAGAGGACCTCAACCAACTTACCATGCTAAACAAGAGTTGGCAAGCGAAAACTCGATCTGATTGGACACGCTTGTAAACAGAAGTCCTGGTCCACCCCGGACTGTAGCGCCATCTTGAATAGTAAGGATATTTTTTCTTTGTCAACAAGCTATTCCAAATGAGACCTAAAATCTTTATAAGTATGAGTAAAACTATTTCCTGAAAATACATAATTTTCCTGTGTCACAGGAAAATTCCAGAATCTATTGTTTGCATTTAACCAAATATGTTTGCACTTGACATCCTTTAATTTTGAACATATTTTAAAAATGCTCTCTCCAAAGAGACATTACATAGCGAACGGTATTACTAGTATCTAGAATTGCAACAATTGCAATGGGTAACAATTTACAAATACCATCAATTACATGAGATCAATCGATGTGGTATATCGCAAACTATCCCTACATACGAGTATGTACTTATGTACAGTGGTTGGCACAATGTAATACACAAAATATCTTCACTTGAATATGAGGCAAAATCCTTTCATAGAACTTCGAGCTTTTATCAAACTAAGTCACATTTATAATACATTTAAATTTTTTTTAATAAAAATTCTTTGGTCTGCTTTGGTTTTTTTTTTTCTGGCCAACGGTCTAGATACTCGTACAATGAAATTGTACGGCAACAGTGCGGTGTCATCCTCAGGTAATCTGTTAACAACTTATCTTGGTCTTATATAACAAGTAACCCAACGAATTAAAGTGGTTTCATCAGTTAATGTTATCGCACCAGAAACGATTTCTTTCCTTAATCACGTGGGTCGTCGAGAAGATGTCTTTATAAAAAAAAAAAGTCCAATTTTTTTTGTTTACATATATTTTGGGGAAAACAAATAACAGGGTCTTTGAAAGATGTTAATTTGAAAAGTCCGGATTGTTCATCTTAATGAAGTGGGGGAGATAAGAATAAAACCAATTTCTTTGTTGTCAAATTCGTCCTTGTAAAGTTATGTGATTGTGCTGCTTTAAATAGATTTATTTAAATAGGGTGGGTTTATGTTATATAAAAATTTAATTATTGCTATCTTCCGAAACATGATTATTTATTGTTCTTCATAAAAAAATATTCAATTTTGCACAAGTATGTGAAATAAAGAGAAAATTATACATTTGTAAATAAAATACAATACAGACACTCATCCGAATTTCCGCCTAATTTTTTATTTTGCCTTTAATTACTGTGCCAGGAGTCTCGACTATTCTGCCAGCCTGGTCTACTTATATTATATATACATATTTATGTATACGGAGTGCAATTTATGTTACCACACCTATTCGCATATGTATATGTAACTTTTTTAAAGTTAATTTCTTTTTTTTTTTTTACAATTTTCATCAATATCAAGAATAAGACCTCACCTTAAGTAGCCCGCACAAGTAGAAGGGAACCTTAAGCGACTTGAAGAGCGCAACTGTACGCAGTTAACTAATGACTGAGCTAACTGGAGAGCCTTGTTAATTGAGGCCTAGGTTCACCCCGAACTGCAGCGCCACCTTAGTAAGAAGGAACTTCTATTTGCAAAACTGTTTAATGGCAACTACATAATTATTTTTCGATTGTACCAAGAAGGCAGATCGGTCGGTATAATCATGAGGCATTACTTGTTTTAATATAGTTCCAAATAAGTTCTAGCTTATACATTTTCCAGCATTTTGGAATTACTCTATAAAAGAAATATCTTTGACAGAGCGACGTACCTATACACAGTGTTGCAAATAATATACCGGATAAAGCTCATTTCTCAGCAACAAAGAGTTTCTTCTATTTGTCCGAACATGCGCTTTAAAGCTTGAATCTTTCCCCTTTTATCAGTCAATTTCATGATATTTGATTGAATTATTTTTCCTTTTCATTTGGAGTTGAAATTTCAACATGTAACAAAGAGCGGTCCTTTAATTCCATGCACATCTTGGTAGAAATGCATCAGAAAAATCCCGAATAACGCAACAAGTGTACCGTGATGATTTGAGTAGAATAGTTGTTTTCGAGTGGCATTAACATTTTTTGGGCGACAGAAGATGACAAACACACAGTAAGGCCAATTTCAGTTCGGACGACAGAAATGATCCTAAAAGTACATGATTTTGTTACAGAAGACCGCAATGCTTCACTGAGAATAATGGAAGAGGTGTTAAACATCAGCAGATAGACTATTCTAACCATTCTTTACAAGAATTTGGGTAAAACAAAAGCCTGTGCAAAATTTGTTCCATAATTTGTTGATAGGCAGAATCCATCATATTCGGCCCAAATATCGCGATCCAAAAAGGTGGTCTCTATTGCAGGATAATGCGCCAAGTCACACAGCGAATTAGTTCATAATTTTTTGACTCGAAATCAATTGTTTTGTATTAAATCATCTACCGAATTCACCTGATTTGGCCCTGTGCGACTTGCTTTTGTTCCCAAACTTGAAATTGACGTTGAAAGTATGCTTTTTTGACGACATTTCGATTATTCAAGCAGTTTCGACAAGGGCACTGGGGGCAGATCCGCAAAATGAGCTGGAGCAGGCATTTTAATTACTATTAAATTTCAGTAGCAAATGTATTGAAACGGGAAGAGAATATTTTGAATAAAAGCACCGAAAAATAAACAGAAACGGTGTTTTAATTATGTTTTCTATAGCCAGTTCGGGGTATTTTTAGCCACACTATACATCTGACTTTATTATGTTTCAACGCCCAGTCTAAGATCCCATTTCTCCCGGGTGCCAATAAATTATTGATGGCATTTATTTTTGCCATAAACTCGTACGATACTCACATCAGTTTTTTGCTGCAAGATATGTTAGTTCATGAGGGCCAAAAAATAAATGAGTACTTCCCAGCTGACTTGGGAGCTTTTATTTTGTCATTGAACTTGTTCAAAAGGGGATCTCTCTTTTCTTTACTTTTTATCGTCTGCTTGAAACAGTGATCAAAAATTGAACGTCTACAATACACTATGTTCCATATGAGGCAGTATTGGAGAATTTTCTGAAATTTAAAAATTAAATGGCATGAAACAGTTTTTCTAATGTATTTAATAAATTTTCGTCAAGTTATTTTTTTTTGTTTTATTCAAAAAAAAAAATTCAACCTTTAAAAAAACATCGTTAATATGAAGAATACTCGTATATATTACAATATATTAAAAATTGTTACAAAATTGTGTACAAAGGTTTTACACTATAAGAAGTACATAAGTACATCAATATACATGTGTACATAATATAATAATATATAATATATACATGTGTACATAAATATGCACATGTTAGCTTAATGTTGTTAAAATTAAGTTATTTTATTTATCAACTACTCAAATGATTAACTGAATAGAATTGAAATCAATTAGTTAAACATAAATATATTTTTAAGTCCTTAACCGTATTCCAATAAGATTCATTAAATCATTTCAAATGGCACCCTAACTGCACTTGACAAGTACAAGTGAACCTTTTGATATTAAACAATAACATCTTCACCAACTGTCTACAAAGTTATTTACTGTTTAAAGAGCACTTCTACAATTTATTGACAACTCTGAATCTGAAACAGTGTCAATTTAGTCACTGACGATGTCGATTCAACGTACCCTCTTTCTTTAATAATAGTTAAACCTGCCCTTACGCGACGATTGTAAGTACATATAATGCAACGGTGATCAAGTACTGTTGCCGGTGTACTTCAAAAGCCCTAGTGTGTATGTCATACATGCATGCTTATAAGTAGTATTAATGAGGGCTTTCGTAACGAGAACTGACATTCACGTATGAGAAATCAAAGTAGTGTTTACAAAGCAGATTTGTCTGATAACACTTAACAATGTTATGAATTTGGCATGAAACTTTTACTGATAGAATTTTTAAGATACCGACATATTTTGACAGTAGTTTGGCTAGATGTTAGCCAGCACATAAAAAATGACCTTGTTTTCAAGAATTTTTAGGGTAGATAAATACGAATGTTTTGGTTGTAATATGATTGCGTGTAAAAGTCTTCAGTTCTATGAGCAGCATATGCATAAGTGGACCAACAATAGGCATGTATGCGTCAACTGAAAAAGAATTCGTTTACGTACATATATTATATGATAGAAACTAAATGTCAAAGTCCTATGGCTCCTTGTCTTATTGATTTTTAGATAGTCTTTATAATATTTAAACTGTTCTATTATCCAGTGGAAGATGAAATATGTTCAAACGCAAGGAAATTTTAACCTATGGCATATAATTGAGAAAACCCAAGCATTATACATCGGTCGATTTTTTAATGATTTTTGTGGCGCAAAGGATAGTATTTAAGAAGATAAGATCTAAAACACATAAAACGAAATGCATCAGATTGCGGTTACAAACTAACCATTAAACTTGGTTAGATCACACCGAGACATTTGAACTGAAAAAAATGATTTCGGCAAGTCGACATGATAAAGGTAAAGTACTAACACCAGATGCACAAACTTTTAAAAGATGGTAAACCAACTGAAGAATAAGCTCTTCTTACGAATCACTCTATTATAATACTAGCACTAGAATTTAGAGAATAGATTAACTCTACGGGCTATATCTCGAATTTGATCTTGTCAGGGGGTTGCGAAGTTATTGCTTCAGATGGTTGTGGAATATTGGGTGAAGGACACTGCTAAGCCGGAATTCGTCAAATCCATTCAATATGGATAACGCGGAAAAGGGTCATTATCAAGTGGAATTGAACCTTATGAAACTCCCTGCGCGCAAGTAGAGACTACTTGCTACGAAATACAACCGGACAAAATAAGCAGGGGCAACATGCACAAAAAGAAGCCCAGGCAAACGAGCTAATATTTTTAATGTTGCTGCACATGAAGAAAAAACACAGAAAAACAATCGCCGAAATAAATTGAAGACAACCTGGGAGACCTACTTAAAGTGAATGAGCAAATTTGTAAAGATGGGAATGGCGCCTCCCTCTTTGTAAGATTAGTCATCAGTCTTACTCCGAAGCAACCCAACTCGTTGAGTATATGCTTCCTTTTTTCACTGTATAAATACAAAGCCGATATAAGAAGGTGTAACTACAATTGATCGGAATAACACATGTCGCATACTATACAAATATACGAAACAGTTTTTATGGTCAACAACGAAATATCAGTAAATTCCAATCAACGCTCTTTTTCGAAATTAAAGTTGGAGTACATTAAGTCAGTTGCTCTTAAGCGTCTTGAATACTTTCTATTGAAACAGCACAATACGAGTGCGAAATGACTTGTCGTTTTTTTTGACCGATGATAGCTCAAAAATGTGTGATTCCTTCAGCCAATACGTAATAATAGGATAAAGGTGTTTCATAGAAGAAATAGGGTTACGAATTTTCGGTTTTCCAAAACCTCAAACTCCATTCGTGACATCTATTTAAAATGAATTATCGGACTTCTGTCCTTAACCACCAATGAAATTATGATAACAATGTCGCACACAGATTCAGTGTGGGGTAGCTTCTACTCTACAGCATAGAATAAATGATATAAAAAACGCTTAAACTTAAGGGTTTGTTATACATGACAGCCAGTCGTCAAGTTTCAGGATATGTACTCTTCTCAATTTTCAATGTACACGAAATAATACAGGAAATTTACAACGATAGCCTGCGGGTTTAAAAATTGTTATCGAAGCACATTCCCGGAAGTTCCCATATTAAGAAGCTTCTAGTGGACTAGGCTGAGCAATAATCAACAAAGTTTGTCGAAAAATGTGGTTTAATGAGCATTACCAGCTCAAGTGTTACCTCTGTCTTTGAAATGTCAAAAGAAAGACGGTTTTATCACTTAACCAACGAGTAACTCTTGGCTGGGTTGGCGTGATTGCGCTCGATGCTTTCTGAGGTCTGCAAATTTAAATAAATAGAAAAGTAAACTGCACCGTTAGGCTATACGAGTATGCTCTATTACAAAATTACTCATTTTTAGCCAAAGTCATTGGAGTTGCTTAATAAAAGGAAAATTAAAGTAATTTTTACTAATACAATACTCGTACCTTGCAAAAATTGTGCCAAGCTATTGATATTGATGAGTCTTTAAATGTTCAATGTTGGAAAAATTTTTAAGCCGTCTGCGAGATATACATACACAGAAACATCACATTAATTTTGCTTTAGTTAATACATTATCCGCTCTGGCCAAAGAAATTACAAGGTCTATTTTGTCGAGCTTCTTTGTTATTGAAAGAAAATTTTAAGTTTATGTAAATATTTTATTCCAAAGATTCAATTGTTCTACATATATTCAGAAAAAAATCGAGGAACAAGTTTGAAATCACGCTTCTATCTAACTTTGATTTCATAAAATCCTTGGTATTAGTTCCAGCATGAAATGTATGCCCATCCTGCTGGAACCATTTATCGTCCACATCATTATGACGCAATTTTAATCATAGCTATCTATGTATTTGAGTATTTGTTTCTTTAACGGGTTCATTTTGCCACAAAAATAATTATCATAATATTCACCCAACATTTAAAAATTCCCGAATAATACGAGTATAATCCTGTATAATGTTAGGTGGGTGATTTAGGAAAAGTAGTAGATTGATGACATATCAATCAACATAAATATTTTCTGTTATTGTGAACATTTTTAAACTATAACTAAGATTATATTTTACGCAAAAAGTATAACATAACTTCTTTCCAGTTATTTTTTTGCTACAATGAAAACAACACCGCAATCAAATGAATAATTTTTCTGTTACTTTTAAGCTTTACTGATTTTTTGATAAAGAAAAATACGTTGAAAATCTTATATTATTCAATATTGGGAAACCATATTTGGTCTAATTGAATTTTCTTTGTATAATTGGAATATTGTCCTACTATATTTCATTCGACAGTTTTGCTTAATGCATCCACTCTCGAAAAGTTGTCATCATCCCATATCCTTGGAAATTGGATAACTTCAAAGGAATCATACGTGTATCAAGCAAATATTCGCTGGGGCACGCACATGTATGGCTTTATATTTCTAAGAGATGAAAAAAAAATTCTTAGGCCTACACTTGCATGAAAGTAAAAATAAGCAATATTTTCAAAGTAGGTTGCTTATGTACCTATACATACATAATTCTAGAGTTCGTGAATAAATGTCACATGAACATTGATATACATATACATATATGTGTATAAGAGGATATCATCTTTTTTTTCTTTTTTTAATTTAGTTGTAATCCTCTTACGATACATTGGAAAATAAATTGAAAATGTGTCTTATGGGTGAGTAAGAACTTGGTGAGTAGAAATATATTATATATTCAGACTTGTACAAAAGATAAATTGAGACGTATGTTAAAGCAATTAAATACCACTCTTTATTAAAAGCAATCAAAGTCATCGAAAGCCTAGAGGTCATGCCGTATAATATGGTGTTCCACTTGTATTTGTGTATACAAAGTTCCACAAATTATAGCAAAGACATTTTTAAAATGAGCCTTTTTTTATTACCTCGTCGATAGTAAAAATATAGAATACTGATATGAAGATAAAAGCATATTTACTTAACTATTAAGACAATAACAATTATTAACTAAACAAAAATTTACAAGGAATTTCATAAATCCTTTCCAAAAAAATCTTGATGGTAAATAAAATTACGGTAAACTTAGTTTCGCATTCTTGCAATTCATTAAACAGAATTAAAAAAAAAGGAGTAAAATAAAAACAATTGTCGACAATATCCCCTCAAAAATACAAAGGTAAGTACAGATTTTGCACAATATAGTGGCCAAAAAGTGCTCAGAGGAGCAATTGTAGATTCTGGGTTTAATGAGTCTTCAGATTTTCACGCTATCTGACATCCTCAGTTGAATCCAAATATAATATCTTGGGCCGGAGGTTCGTGAAAGAGGCAGATGCACTGAATCCAAAACGAAACATCAAAACGATAAGGCTTGATGGTGGAGGACATATCGTTACATAATACTTTATGTAGAATATGGTGCAAAATTAATGTTAGTTCATTCTAAACTTGAGTATGGAATTGTTTGCTGGAGCCTGGCGGTGCACATAACAACAAAAGAAACCCACTTCTGATCTTTCAAAAACTCGTTATCCGTCTTATTTGCAATAAAAAATGGCAACCAAATAGCCTAGTACTTTTCAGAAATTTTAAGATACTTTCATCAAAACACACCTATTTTTACAAAGTATTAAAATTTTTTTCATGAGATCTGGCTGTCTATGGAATCGATGCTATTCTAGCTAAAAATTAACAACCAAAATTTGGTATCAGTACCACACAACAATCCACATTTGGTTCCATATTTTTTTATCTACAGCTGCAACACTATTAAGAAATATATCTATTTTTCTGAAAACTGTGAAACAATGGCTTTTATAACTTAATTATAATGATATTCCTAACTTATAAATCTGACTAATAAATTAAAACGAGTTGAAAAATTGAAAATTGAATTGAAATACTGGCTTTTCTCCATGTCGATACTGTTAGATCTGTACCTTAGTTTTTGCATTTAAGTGGATTATATTGTTTTAACCAGCCTCTTCCTCGACCATCAGCTGTAGGTATTGCTATTTGAGGTGAAATTTCGGACGACCTTTGCTGAATATATGCGAAAACCATCTGATATGCTCAGCTTATCGGTTTATGAACGTACATCTTCCTTTTTGGTCCAGTTTTTTTATACACACTATTACATTTGACACTATGACGTTATCTTCTAACGCCTTTATCCAATTATTAAGCATTGTCTGAAGAGCTGTTGTTGCAAATAATAGCACCACAACCTGGGAAAATAAGATGGTGCTCGATCGCCTCTTATTATTTTGTGTCCATCCACTTAATGGAAAATGTTCCGTAAAGATCATGGTATACCTGCTTATAAGATTAAACTTGTACGGAAATTGAAGCCATGCGATCATCGTTCACGTCGTACCTATATATTTGTTCAATGGCTGAAGGAAACATTGCTATTGATCCACAATTTCATTTAAAAATGTTGTTCAGTGATGAAGCACACTTTTTGTCAAATGGCTATGTCAATAAACAGAATTGCCGCATTACATCCAGAAATAGTCACCATTTGGTGGTCTTTATGGGTCAATGGAATCACATGTCTTCAAAAATGATTATGGTCAATATTTTATAGTTAACGGTGACTAGTACAGAGACATGATAACTAATTTTAACCTGAAATAATATTTAAACGTTAATGTTAGTACACTTGTCGGTGTTTTATTTTAATTTACGGTTCCCCGCCTCTAAAAAAAACATCCTTTACTATCCTATACCCTTTGCTCAAACACCGAATAAAGTTTTAGCATTTCTGATACACTTTTCTCCTAAGATATATGCTTATTTTCTCTGCTAGGATTACCCCATGTTAAAGTCATTTCTGCAAATTTAGCAGCCAGAGCTGACCTTTTTCTTGTGTAAATATTATTAGTTATTTTTCCAACTTAGGATGGTTTCTTAACTTGAGCACCATTTAATTTTTTGTTTCTTTTGATACTAAGATGAGCGTTCTGTTATAAACCATTTACACAACATGAAAACAAAAGTATAATCCTACCAAACCTTTATGTTCAAGTTGTCACAGAGCAGCAAATTATAAATCGAAGCTTATCTAAAGAGTAGAATGTGTAAGCTTACCACAGAATCTTAAAGTAGTAGGGTTGAGTAAAGAGGCGTCACTTCAAGAAATCTTTTTAAAAACATAAAGTTTTAGTAGTTTTAGTTTAAATGCATTTTATTTTACTTATCATTACGACTTACATTCTAACAGAAAATGCTTAAATGCTAGCTTAAAATTACTTAACAATCTTATACTAACTTATTGGCCCTACACAGGCACTCTAAGCTACTCTAAATTCTTATATCTATGTCTTTCGACTTCAATTACATTTTTTTATGATATTTATTTTCTATACTTAAGGCTAAGAAAAACATTGTTAACAAAAACTTTGCATATGGACAATATTTTGTATTTTTTATAAAAACTTAATATCTAACTTAAAATAAACCTTAATCTAGCTAACCTAGATACACAATACACACATATAAACACATAGACATTATACACAATAATATACATAAATTTGTATATACCTTTATATATACTAATATATACATATCTTTCTTAAATGCTAACCTAAACCTATGTAAGCTGGCCATCGCTATTTACAGAGCAAATAGATTGGTCAGCTCTGCCTTATTAGTGAAGCTGGTCCGTAATTGACGGAAACGACGACGAAACATCTTCCCCATCATTCAACCACCAGAAATGCTGGTGCTGCCGAACGACATCCCTCTTATTGCGATTCCCCACCGCCCTACTGAACCTGAGACGATCCACCCTGCCGTGTGCGACGTCTCTGTTGTAGTTGAGTCGCCTGTCTCCAGCTGTCCGAGCGACATGGAAGATAAACGGGATCGCTGATCTATCCTGGATCAACCCTA